>CM038793.1:196310084-196710389 GCA_021764765.1 Vicia sativa | reverse complement strand
TAAAGGATCACCATTTCAAGAGAAATCAACACCAAAATTCCACAAATACAAGCTTTCTTGAAAATCAAGCAATTCATGTCAAATTGCCAAACATAGCATTTTCAAAAATCAGTTGGAAACATGATGAAAATTGGTGTCCAACATGTTCCATAATCATTAACAAACTCATTCAAAGCTTAAAATCAACATGTACTAAGCTAAAAATCAGAAATCATTTTTCATTTTCCAAACTTTCCAAGCTGCCATAAAGATCAATTTAGACTTAGGCTTGTTTCCTTTGAGTTGTGAGCATCAACACATCCATATGCATCATGGAGTTGATTCAAAACAAGAACAACAACACCTTAATGCTTAACCTCGATTTCCATTGGCATTTTGAGCTTGTGCGGTCGACTTCGTAGAACAATCCAAGCAATTCCGGGATGTGGAGACCATTCATACACCATCCATACATGCCGGTGCTCAAGGATCGAGAAATCACATTGGAAGTGCTCTAGAACAGTTTCGATCTTCACTTTTCGGTATGAACACGAACTTGGTTCTCATAATCCTTTGATTCAATTGAGAAAAACTCTTGGCCATTTGTTTTACGCTAATAACGAATGATAACCCTAAAAAATCAAACAATCATGAACCACGAATCATTTAATTTGAAAAATCGGTTTTAGGGTTCATCGTGTTCTTGAATCAAAATCATTACGGTTTAAAATAAATAAAATTAACACTACTATCATATTCGTGGGGAAAAAAGCGATCAAGTTTGATTTTGTTTCACTCAATTTGGTTGAGAAACAAAGATTTGAGCAAGGATTTAAGCGAAAATCAAACACAAACCCGGAAAATTGGCGTGTTCTTGGTGTTCTTGATTTTGAAAATTCAAATAATCAATATAATATTAACGTGTGTTTAATCCACTAACACATTCAAGCGCGTTGGCTCGGTGGTCCCTGGCTCTCTTATTCCTTTTGACACGTCCACTCAAGGTCATGGGTTCAAAACCAAGAGACCATTTTTTCATTCATTTTCACAAAACTTCCATATTTTCATGTTTTTTTTATCAAACTTCAACAATTTTTTTAATCAATCAAAACTTCTCATTTTGAGATGATTTTTTGCACACTTGTCATTTAATACATATATTTTATGATTATGTCAAAAAAATCCAAAAATATTTTCATCTGATTAAATTTTAATCGAGCCGAAAACGACGTTCCGAACTTTTTCAAACCTCCTTAAAAGGTGAATTTTTCAAGTTTTCGAAGTCCGATTCTTTTCAAAACTTCTCACAAATAAACTTAACATTTCAAAACATTTTCAAATCATTCTTCAAAACTTTTTTCATCAAAACTTGCATCTTTTACCATAATCGATCCAATTCAAAACGATAAAACTGAATTCGTTTCTTCTCGAATTTCTCGATCGATCATGGGCCTCCCTTATGGTGTAAGTCCCAACCCTTTATGTACATACTTAGCTTTATTTGTACATACTCAAATTATCATTGTTAATATTCAAACATAAATAAATTTCTTTCATTTGTTTTCATTCGTTTGTCTATACGCTGAATCCATTGGTTCTAAAGGAAGGTTTCTCCTGAGTAAAACTTCTTTCAAACCAATGGGCCTCCATCACGGTGTAAGTCCCATAACATTCTTTTATGTACATAATATTTCCTTGTACATATCAAACTTTTGTCATACATCTTTTCAAACACTTTTTATCTGTACATAACACAGATACTTCTTTTCAAAACTTTTTATCTGTACATAACACAGATACTTCTTTCAAAACTTTTATCACATACATCTGGATACTCTTTCTTTGAAAAATACTTTTCAGATAAACTTTGATCAATCATTCTGTTCATCTGCATTTTACACTGAATACCATTGGTATTGAAAGGAGCATTATTCCCAATGAAACTGCTTTCAAATCAATGGGCCTCCCTCACGGTTAAGTCCACCCTCCTATGTACATCCATCTTTGTCTGTACATAAAAACTCGTTCGTGTACATATTCATTTCCTTGTACAGTTCAAACTTAAATAATCAAGTTCGCTCGTTTGAACGTTCGTTTCACGAGACACTTGTTCATATCTCATGAAATAAACATCATGCATTGTTTATATTTCCTTCATAAACTCCACGTGAATACATATCACACACACACACACACCTGTTTATACAAACTATCTAAAAATAACATAACAATTAGACTAATCAATAGGTTCCCCACATATATCCGCTTGGGCTTCATACAAGACAACTCATCACCAATTGAGTTTAGCCTCCGCTTGGGCTATACAAGACAACTCATCACCGTTGAGTTTAGCCTCCGCTTGGCTTCATACAAGATAACTTATCGGCATGGGTGGCCTTCTCTTGGGCTTTGTACAAAGAAACTCTCCAACGAGTTAGCCTCCGCTTAGGCTTCGTATAAGACAACACTCCCCATTGAGTTAGCCTCCTCTTGGGCTTCGTTCAAAAGAACTCCTCATTGAGTTTAGCCTTTCTTGGGCATCATGCAATGAAAGAGACAGGAAATCTCTAACAGACCTCCTCTTGGGCTTCCAATACAAAGAATCACCAGCTAAGATAGAACCCTGAAGGATGGTTTCGGTGAAATCACTTTCAAATTCCCAAAGAGTAAAATTTCGGTGAAATTGCTCCTATTCGAGAAAGGATGATTTCTCGGTGAAATCCCTTTCAAGCCAAAGCGACCATACCCTATAGCTTCCTCTTGAGCTTCATACAAGGACCCTCGATGACCCTCGGAATGCCTCCTCTTGGGCTAACAATACAAGGACCCACGGGCTTCTTAAAAGCATCCCTTTAATCCAATCAATTTCTCCTTGAGATTTAGACATCTATCATCTCTATGGAAGAATTATCTCATCTATCACATCACATACAGTCAAAAACTTTTCAAACTTTTCAAACTGTTTTCAAACAAAAAACATCTCTTAACAGTAAGTGGTAACGCTTGTACACTCAAGCAAAACACCCAATACTTACAGTTAAAAGATTCAAACATCTTTTTCAAAACATCTTTCTTAAACATGTAAGTGGTAACATACACTCAAGCAAAACACCTAATACTTACGATGAAAGATTTTAATCAATCAAACTTTTCAAAATGTATGTGATGACATAGATTAGATACATTTTTCATTAAGATGACATTTGTGCATCTCTTACTAACATCCGTTGCTTTCCACTAGCATAAGTGGGAACTACGATTCTCGACTTTCTCAACATCCTTTGAGAATACGTGAGCACAGGTCTCATCCTTGCCGAGCAAATTTCTATCTCCCTCAGACCAAACAAACCATAGAACCCTGTAGATCCGAGCTACAAATGCTCTGATTCCCACTAGGGGATATGTATGCAGAAGATCCACAGATCTTTGCGAGCACAATAATAACAAAACCTAGAATCCCATAATCTTGTTTCTTAAAATCCAAAGGAGAAACTTTCCCAATCATAGAAATAGCAATTAAAAAACACACAACATATCAAATGTATTCATATATAAAGCTGTAGATAACTACATATATTTAGGGTGCTCCATCTATTCCCTTTATATACCAATCCCCTACTAGAAATCTCCCCGATGCGTTATGTCTAGTTGCGCTAGTCGTTCGCATACCAATATCAATTGAGTATTTCAGCTTTCCCCTTTTTCATAATCATTAAAATATCTTTCTTGTGTTGAAAATAATAAAGCTTGATGCTCGCGGCATCTTTATAAACAAATCAAAAGATTTAAATCGTTGCGTACCAGAAGATCCGAACTCACGTTCGCATCCTTATAAGCGTCCTCCTTTGACGGTATCTCTCAAGTCAAGATGGATTTCCAACATCTCCAATGGCCTTCATGCCTCCTCATATGCTTCAAAGATTCTCCATGTCAAGTTTCAAGCCTCACAAGTCAAGTTTCCTCAGGCAATTGCTCAAATGGTTGAAAATCGGGTGTATTGGACAAAAAGTCAACTGTGGTCAACATACAATCAAACTTCATAATTTTTGGTCAACATCCTCATTTTGAAGTTACATTCATCATTTGATCAAGGGTTGATCATGATTCATCAAGAAAACTCAAGATTTGCTCAAAAGTCAAACTTTCTAAATTAGGGTTTGGTGAAAAGTCAATGAACTTTGACTGATCATAACTTTCTCATACTTTCTCAATTTTTCCACCAAAGCTCATTTTGAAGGAAATTCAATTCTCTACAACTTCATGTCTCACAAGAATGTCCAAAAAATGCTTCATTTGAGAGGTATAGCTCAAAACATTACAGGTCATTTTCAAAGTCAACAAAAAGTCAACTTTTTGTTTTGAAGATATATTGAGCATGGTAACTCCAATTGAGATGAAACCAAAGACATTGTTTAGAGGACTCTTAGAGCTTTCCAAAAAGTCCAAGAATACTCAAAAATGTGGAAAATTGAGCAAGATTCACCATCCACAAGTTGGGCAATTTTGAAAGAATGCACAAAGAGAGATACTTCAAAAAATCAAATCTTTTGCAAATGGGCCTACTTTTTCTTCAACCTAGCTTATTCCTCATGCAATTAGGAGTATCCAAGCCCATTGCCACGAATTTTTGATTTATTTTTCTATTTAATTTGTAATTTATTCATTTAAATGCAAATTAAATTTGAAAATGAATTATAAAATCAAAATTAATTGGAAGATTGATTTTTATTTCTTCTTTGTGATCCAATCAATACATTGAAAGCCAGCAAATTCGAAATTGGATCAATATGGGAAGATTAGATTGAAATTTGACCAAAATTTGAAGATTTGATTTTATGAAAATATCAAGATTGATTATCATTGATTATTGATCAATTCTTTCCCAAATCAATCCCAAATCCATCCAATATAAATATGTGATGCATACCACACGGATTAGGGCAGAATTTTTGACTCAAGAACCCTTATTCAAGCTCAAAGAATCCGTGACCTTCAAGCAATTGGCAATCCTATTTCCAGCCGTTCTCAAGCAATTTTGTGGATTCCATTGCATTCCTTGGCATCTCCAGAGTCGATCCAGATACTCACTTCATTCAAAACCATCCAGAAACAAGAAATTCGAAATCGGTTTGCTCACACTTTTTCCAAATTCGATTTCTAACATTCATGCATTTTTAACACGATTTGTTGTTGTTTTTATGATCAGTGATAAGTTTGCAAGCATTCTGGGTTGTTTGATTGCATTTCCATGGCACGGAGCTCGATATGCCATAGTTAGGGTTGTAACCTCGAATTAGGGCTTTGCTAAAACAGAAAAATTAGACCACGAGACTAGTACCAGTGAATTCGGAATGACGTTCTGAATCGAACCATGGCCTTGGAACTTATTTATATTATGTTTGCTTGATTTTTTGAATTAGCCAGGGACATAGCGTCGAACAATGGCCGCTAGCTTCAAATATTCAAATCGAAGAAGATGAAGTCAGCGCGAAGGAGGAGGCAATGGGAAGCAGCGCGTGTATTCCACTCACTTCCGTTTCGAACAGT
Source organism: Vicia sativa (assembly GCA_021764765.1). Classification (NCBI taxonomy): domain Eukaryota; kingdom Viridiplantae; phylum Streptophyta; class Magnoliopsida; order Fabales; family Fabaceae; genus Vicia; species Vicia sativa. The sequence continues at coordinate 196,704,863 of CM038793.1, read as the reverse complement.
GAAACCACCTTTCGATTGGTCAAGGCGTTGGTTTTCAAAGTTTGAGTATCAGGTCCCCAGTTCGAACCATGCTGGGACCATTATTTTTACAAACTGACTTTTTCTTCATATTTTTCTATTTTCCAATTTGTTTTAATATTTGCATGCTATTTTAATTAATTTCCACATTTTATTCTGCATTAAAAAATTATCAAAAAATATTTATTATTTTTATATTATATTCATAAAATCTTTATTTAATTTAATAAATTTAGAAATATCTTTTTGCATGCATATTTATTTTTATTTTTATTTTAGCATTTAATCATTGTAAATTAGTTTTTAATTACTAAAATGCATCTAAAAAATCCCAAAAAATTATTGTAGTATATTTATCTTATTTCTAGCATATATTAATTTTCTCATATAAAAATTGATATTTTTTCTAACACTTTCTCTGATTTCGATTTCATCATATTTTCCGATTTCTCGTTTGTTTCACAGGTTCATCCGATTCAGACGATTCTTCTGTTTTTATTATTTTTTTCAATAATGTAATTGCATATGGGTTGTAATAGTTTTAATTAGGATCTTTATTTTTCGCATTTTAATTATGTATTTGCCCCAAAGCCATGTAATAGCGTAGGTTTATCTTTCCGCACCTTTACATTTCCGCTTTTACATTCCGCATTTTACTTTTCGCACCCTTATCAATTGCTAGTAATTAGGCGTGTATGGCAAGATAATAATGAACGTAGCCCACTAACTTTCAAGATAACATGTTCTGAAATCAACACACTTCTTCACACATGCACCCCTTTGGGTAATTCGCTCTCGTTGCCTTACGAATTCAAAAATGGTCATGTCCCTCGAACGTAGAGGTATTCTAGCACCGTTGCCTTCCAAACAAATCATCATAGTCCCTTCGATACAAAGATCATAAGACCCACGATGTCGCTTCCGAATACATGATCTTGACCCTCGATTGTCGCCTACGAAAAATGATGATAGTCCCTTCGAATGTGCTAGGATACTTCCTACAAGTTGCCTTCTATGACCATCCGATGTCCCTTCGAATGTCCCGCTTACATCCAACGAATGGAGCTACCTACTAACTAATGGTATAGCTAGCGCTATTCTAAAGGAACGTAGAAGTATGAAAAATGACCAATTCTGAGTGGGTAAACAAGTCTTTTAGTTGCTTGCTCTATCAATGCTTTTCACACCACACACTTTTTCAAAGTTCAAATTCTTTTCAAAACAAAAACATTTCCGAACACTTTGTATACACTCCTACATGAGTCATTACAAAGTCAAAGCGAAATAACTTTTTTCAAAACATCTTTGTCAAACACACAGAAAGCAATTTTAAAAGTGATCTAGAGCAACTAAGAGCCCGTAGAATAAACTGCGGATGGAAAGGGGTGCTAATACCTTCCCTTTTCATAACCTTCTCCGTACTTTCGAATCTAACGAAGGTCTTTTTCTGTTACTTTTACCTTCCCTTAATTGGATAAAAATAAAAGTCGGTGGCGACTCTTGCTATCCGCACATTTGGATACAAAAATCCTACAAAGTCAGTTCACCGTGTTACAGGTAACACTGTCGATACTTGTGTTCTAACGAGATTGTTTTGTAATGTTACAGAATAATGGCTGGAAGAGGTAACGAAAGAGACGATGCTGCTATTGCTGAAGCCTTGGGAATGCTAGCTGGTGTGCTTGGAGGGAATCAGCTGGGAGCTGGTATTGGTGCTGATAGACAATTGGGAAACTTTCAGAGGAACAATCCTCCATTATTCAAAGGCACTCATGATCCCGAAGGTGCTCAGAGATGGTTGAAGGAGATCGAGAGGATCTTCAGAGTAATTGACTGTGCTGAAGAGCTGAAGGTGAGATATGGTACTCACATGCTAGTAGATGAAACTGATGACTGGTGGGTTGCTACTAGGACAGAAATGGAGCAAGATGGTGTTGCACTAACTTGGGCTGTGTTCAAGAGAGCTTTTCTGAGGAGATACTTTCCTGAAGACATTCGAGGCAAGAAGGAGATTGAGTTTCTGGAGCTCAGGAAACAGGACCAGTGAGTATGCTTTTAAATTTACCGAGTTGGCGAAGTACTATGCTCATTATAACAACGATGCAGATGGAGAATTTTCCAAATGTATCAAGTTTGAGAATGGTCTTCGTGATGAGATTAAGCAGGGTATCAGGTATCAGCGTATCCGAAGGTTTTCTAATTTGGTAGACTGTAGTAGGATTCTAGAAGAGGATCTTGCTAATACTCGAACAAATGCTCGAGGGTATGTGGATCGTAAAGGAAAGCAACAGGTGGATTGTGGGAAAACTTATGATAAGAATAATCAGAGATCCGGTGGTTGGAAGAAGCCTAGTGAGGGAGATTCTGATTCTTCTATTAAGTGCTACAAGTGTGGTGAGACGGGACATCGTATGGTAGACTGCAAGAGTAATGATAGGAAGTGTTTCAAGTGTGGGAAACATGGGCATGTGGCCACTGATTGCAGAGTGAGAATGGTGACTTGTTACAATTGTGGCAAAGAAGGTCATACTCGTCCGCAGTGTACTAAGCCAAAGAAAGAACAAGCTGGTGGTAAAGTGTTAGCTTTGTCAGGATCAAAGACTAAGCCAGATGATCGGTTGATTAAAGGTACATGTTTTATTAATGGCATACCTTTGATTGCGATTATTGATACTGGAGCGACACATTCTTTTATTGCTTTGGATTGTGCTAAAAGATTGAACTTGGATATTTCTAATATGGATGGAAGTATGGTTATTGATACTCCTGCGTCGGGTTCAGTGACTACTTCATATGTTTGTAGGAATTGTCCTATTGTGATTTTTGGTAGGGGTTTCGGTATGGATTTAGTGTGCCTACCGTTAGAACAACTTGATATCATCCTTGGAATGAACTGGTTGGACTTTAACCAGGTTCATATCAATTGTTTTGCGAAGACAGTTATTTTTCCTGATGAGGTTAGTGTTGAAGATGTGACTATGTTAGTTAAGCAGATGAGTTTAGCTGTTAATGATGGTGCTGTGGTGTTTATGTTGTATTCTTCGACGGAGGTGAAAGGAAAAGCTAAGAGTGATGAATTTCCAGTGGTGAATGAATTTCCCGAAGTGTTTCTGGAAGATGTTAGTGAATTGCCACCTGAGAGAGAAGTGGAATTTATTATAGATTTGATTCTTGGAACTAGTCCGGTGTTGATGGCGCCTTATCGCATGTCGATATCTGAACTGTCTGAATTGAAGAAGGAGTTGGAAGAGTTACTTGAGAAGAAGTTTACTCGTTCTAGTGTTTTGCCGTGGGGTGCTTCTGTGTTGTTGGTTAAGAAGAAAGAGGGTTCGATGAGACTGTGTGTTAATTACAGGCAGTTGAACAAAGTTACAATCAAGAATCGGTATCCATTTCCGAGGATTGATGATTTGATGGATCAACTGGTTGAAGCGTGTGTATTCAGTAAGATTTATTTAGGGTCTGGGTATCATCAGATTCATGTGAAGACAGAGGATATTCAGAAAACTGCATTTAGAACGAGGTATGGACATTATGATTATTCTGTTATGCCGTTTGGAGTTACTAATGCACCTGGTGTTCTCATGGAGTATATGAATAAAATATTTCATCCGTATCTTGATAAGTTTGTGGTAGTCTTTATTGATGACATTCTGATCTATTCAAAGAATGATGAAGAGCATGCAGAACATCTTAGGGTTGTATTGGAATTGTTGAAAGAGAAGAAGCTTTATGCGAAGTTGTCTAAGTGTGAGTTCTGTTTAAGTGAAGTAAGTTTTCTTGGTCATGTGATTTCCAAGAATGGCATTGTTGTTGATCCTATGAAGGTAGAAATGGTATCTTAGTGGGAAACACCGAAGAATGCTTCTGAAATCCGTAGTTTTCTTGGTCTTGCGGTTATTACGAGAAAGTTCATTGAGGGATTTTCGGTTAGCTTTGCCGTTGACTAAGTTGACAAGAAAGGGTCAAGTGTTTGTTTGGGATTTTGAATGTGAGAAAGGATTCCAAGAGTTGAAGAAGAGGTTGACTAGTGCTCCGATTCTGATTTTTCCAAATCCGACAGAACCTTTTGTTGTGTATTGTGATGCGTCATTGATGGGATTAGGAGGTGTTTTGATGCAAGATAAGTAGGTAGTAGCTTATGCTTCAAGACAATTGAAGATTCATGAAAGGAATTATCCGACTCATGATTTAGAGCTGGCAGCTGTAGTGTTTGTTCTAAAATTGTGGAGGCATTACTTGTATGGTTCTCAATTCGAGGTATTCAGCGATCATAAGAGTCTGAAGTATCTCTTCTGAAATTCCTGGCAGCAGATACGTGATGTCACAGAGAATGTTATGACACAGTATCTGACACTATGTTAACAATTCACACAGTAAATACAGAAAACAGTAAAGAACACAATAAATTGTTCACCCAGTTCGGTTCAACAAACCTACATCTGGGGGCTACCAAGCCAGGGAGGATATTCACTATTAGTAGAATTAATTCAGGAATAAACCACTGTGATACTGTGAACTGACTTTTTTGTGTTTTTGTATCACAAATGTGCGGATAGCAAGAGTTGCCACCGACTTTTATTTTATCCAATTAATGGAAGGTAAAAGTACAGAAAAAGACCTTCGTTAGATTCTGAGTACGGGCTCTTAGTTATCTACGGGCTCTTAGTTGCTCTTAGATCACTTTAAAATTGTGCTTTCTGTGTGTTTGAAAAAAATGTTTTGAAAAGACATTTCGCTTTGACTTTGTAATGATTCATGTAGGAATGTATACAAAGTGTTCGGAAATGTTTCGTTTGAAAAGAGGAGTTTGAACTTTGACAAAAGTGTGAGGTGTGAAAAGCATTTGTTTTGAGCAAGCAACTAAAAGTCTTATTACCTACTCAGAATTGGTCGTTTTCGTATTGTTTTACTTTCCTTTAGAATAGCGCTATCCATACCATTAGTTGGTAGGTAACTCTATTTGTTGGATGTAAGCGGGACATTCGAAGGGACATCGGATGGTCATAGAAGGCAACTTGTAGGAAGTATCCTAGCACATTCGAAGGGACTATCATCATTTTTCGTAGGCAACAATCGAGGGTCAAGATCATGTATTCGTAGGCGACGTCGTGGGTCTATGATCTTTGTATCGAAGGGACTATGATGATTTGTTTTGAAGGCAACGGTGCTAGAATACCTCTACGTTCGAGGGACTTGACCATTTTGAATTCGTAAAGGCAACGAGAGAGAATTACCCTAAGGGGTGCGTGTGTGAAGAAGTGTGTTGATTCAGATATTTTTATCTTGCAAATTATGAGTGAGCTATGTTCATTTTTATCTTGCCATACACGCCTAGTTACTAGCAATTTATAAGTGCGGAAATTAAAATGCGGAATGTAAAGTGCGGAAAGGTAAATATCCTACGCTATTACATGGCTTTGGGGCAGATACATAATTTAAACTTTGCGGAAAATAAAAGCCTAATTTAAACTATTACATCCCATAGACAGTTACATTATTGGAAAAAAATAAAATGATAAAGAAAAATCGTCTGAATCGGATCAACCTGTAAAAGAATGAGAAATCGGAAAATATGATGAAATCGAATAAGAGAAAAAATGTTAGAAAAATGCAAGTTTTGAATTGGGAAAAATATGACATGCTGGAAATAACATAAATATGCTAAAATAATTTTTTGGGATTTTTTGAATGCAATTTAATAATTTAAAATGAATTAAAAGTAATTAAAATGCAAAATTATGAATAAAAATAAATATGCATGCAAAATTATATTTTTTAATTTTATAAATTAAATAAATATTTTCTGGAAATAATGTAAAAAGAAAAATAATTTTTGATGATTTTTAAATGTATAAATAAAAATATGAAAATAAATTAAAATGATGCAAAATATTGAAAATAAAAGAAAATATGAAAAATAGTTGAAAAGCTTGAAGTTTGGAAAAGAAAAGAAAGAACTGGTCCTGGGGAGATTCGAACTCATGACCCTGGAGGGTATCTTGGCACAGGAAGCGCCTTATCCACTACACCACTTGACACGTGGTGTTTTGAGAGTGAAAACAAATGGTATATGTGTGATAACGCGTCAGGATTATATTTCAAACTGAGTCAGCCACGCGTGGACCCCAGTTGACTGGATGGACGAATCAGATTGCTTGCTTTCGCCACGCCTGCTTCGCCGGATTCAACATCGGTCAACGACGCCGGAGCCCTAGCTCCAGTCGTCTTCTCCGATCGAGCAAAATCCAAAACCTGCAAAACACGAAAGATAAATGGCAAAGGAATACCCTACCCCCCTAAATCGACCCTTGCGATTCTAATGGTGGCCTCAGTTTTCCCTAAAAGTTCCTGTATAGGCCGGTTCGATCGAAACAGTTCAAAAAGCCCTAGCCATGGCAAATCGTGATTCCCACGTACAAGCTTTGAAACGATGGCCCAGATCCATCATATGCAACCTCATGAACACAACCAAATCGTTAAAATTAATTGAAACCAACAGATAATAAAAATGCAAAAATCAAAAAGTTTTGAATATGTATGTATGTATATGCATCGATTCAGCTTGCTTTGATCAATGATAAGAGTGTATACTTACTCAAACCTACCTCCTGAAGACAATGGGATGGTTTTTGATGGCTGAAAGTGGCTGTTGTATGGAATTCGATTTTCAAAAGTTTTGAGAAACAATTTGCAAGAATAAGGGTTTGGCTTGAGCTAGGGTTTCGTCCCTTGTGCTTGTGTACTTGCTGAGTATTTATAGAGCAAATTGAGAGAGAAAAAAGAGTGAAAAAAGATTGGTTATTGATTGTGCAATATTTCCTCTTTAAAACAAATCAAATTTTGGAAAAAAAATGATTTTCTCATCAATGTGAAGGCTAGCACGAATTTGGTATGCTTGGTGGGCTATCTTGGACCTCAAGTAAGATATAAAATCAGCCCATTTGAAAAAATACTTTATTTTCATATTTTATATAATTTAATTTGGAATTAAATGGTTTAAAATCCAAAATTAAATCAATAAAATAGAAAATTGCCATGGCCAAGCATTTATGGGTCAAGAATAATGTCATGAACAAGTTTGGATCAAAAGATTTTAGGCCCATTTGGAAAATTTTGCATTTTGACCAAAATGTCCTTTTGTGCAATTGTCCAAAATTGCCCAACTTCTGAATAGTGTATCTTGCTCAATTTTCCACATTTTTGAGTGTTCTTGGACTTTTTGAAAGGCTCTAAGAGTCCTCTAACTAACCTTTTTGGTCTCATCTCAATTGGAGTTTCCATGCTCAATATATCTTCAAAACAAAAAGTTGACTTTTTGTTGACTTTGACAATGACCTGTAATGTTTTGAGCTATACCTCTCAAATGAAGCATTTTTTGGACATTCTTGTGAGACATGAAGTTGTGGAGAATTGAATTTCCTTCAAAACAAGAGTTGGTGGAAAAATTTCTGAGAAAGTATGAAGAAGTTATGATCAGTCAAAGTTCAATTGACTTTTCATCTAGAAACCCTAATTTAGAAAGTTTGACTTTTGAGCAAATCTTGAGTTTTCTTGATGAATCATGATCAACCCTTGATCAAATGATGAATGTAACTTCAAAATGAGGATGTTGACCAAAAATTATGAAGTTTGACTGTATGTTGACCACAGTTGACTTTTTGTCCAATACAACTGATTTTAACCATCTGAGCAATTGTTTGAGGAAACTTGACTTGTAAGGCTTGAAACTTGACATGGAGAATCTTTGAAGCATATGAGGAGGCATGAAGACCATTGGAGATGTTGGAAGTCCATCTTGACCTGAGAATTGTCAAACCCTAGTTTGGGTTGATTGTCTAGGAGAGAGTTTGTCTGATCAACTCTTGAGGAATCCTTGAGTATGGATGTATGAAATATCTTGAGAAGATGGAGGGAAAATTTTGGGGTATGACAACCACCAGTTTATCTCCTTCACTTAAAACCTACCCAATGCAACTTCAACCTAAGTCCTACTTAGATCTGAGTACCTACTCACTCCCCCTCAATCACAGCAGTGATATCAACCTATTGACTAATTGAATTGTGAAGACACACTTCAATAAAATATCTTGATCTTGCTTCAAAGCTTCAATCAAGAGACAAACACTCGTGCTTTAAAGCTTTGAGTGATAAACTACCCTTACAGCAAATCCTAGTCCAATGCACTTATCAATTGATAGTTGCTTGGCTCACAAGAGAAACTATAATTACACAATATCAACTATTACAAATCCTAACAGTACACAAAAACAAGCTGCTATCTCTTCAATACATTCAAAGGGCGCAACACAGTTGTAAGGGTTCTTTTCCTTTTATAGAAGCAGTCCTGAAACTTCAGTTTTGGGCTTCCATAAAGATAGCTAGGGTTCACTTAATTTAATCCTAAAAACATGGTCTTTTCAACAACCAATTTAGGTTTAATTAAGATTAACCTAGCAGCCACGTGAGCATGCTTTCTAATAACAAAAACAATATTTAGCAGCTCAACAAACTTCACGAAAAATCTCAGAACAAGCAGTTCTGCAGTGATGTCTTGAATGTCATAACATCTTATGACATCGGTATTCTAAAATTTCCAGCTGACTTTAGCTTCCAGTTTTGAGCTGTCCATTTACCATCCTTAGCAGGTAGGATTTATCTTCAATCTCTGAATGTCATGACATCTATCATGACATTGCTAAAGCCTAGTTTTACCAAACATAATGCCAACTTAAAAACACTAACATCTTCGATCAGAAAGAGCTAAATATGAGGCAGAGAAGATGGTTAGAATTTCTGAAGGATTATGATTTTTGTTTGAATTACCATCCTGGTAAGCCAAACGTGGTTGCAGATGCATTGAGCAGGAAGTCCTTGCATATGTCTATGTTGATGGTTCGTGAATTGGATTTAGTTGAACAATTCAGAGATTTGAGTTTGGTATGTGAGACTACTTTTGATAGTGTTAAGTTGGGTATGCTGAAGTTGACTAGTGGTATTCTTGAGGAAATTCGAACTGGACAAAAATCTGATGTTGGATTGGTGGATAAATTGACATTGATTAACCAAGGTCAAGGAGGTGAATTCCGAATTGACGAGAATGGTGTAATGAGATTTGGTGACAGATTTTGTGTTCCGGATATTTCAGAACTTCGGAAGAGTATTTTGGAAGAAGGACATCGTAGTGGATTGAGTATTCATCCCAGTGCTACTAAGATGTATCTTGACTTGAAAAAGTTGTTTTGGTGGCTTGGAATGAAAAAGGAAATTGCTGAGCTTGTTTATGCTTGTTTGGTTTGTCAAAAGTCAAAGATTGAGCATCAGAAACCGTCAGGATTGATGGAACTGTTGTTTTTTCCGGATTAGAAATGGGATGGCATTCTATGGATTTTGTATCTGGTCTGTCGAGGACAGCGAAGAATTGTGATTCTATTTGGGTTATTGTTGATCGGTTGACGAAATCTGCTCACTTTATTCCGATAAGAATGGATTATCCTATGGAGCGGTTGGCAGAATTATATGTTGAGAAGATCGTGAGTTTGCACGGTATCCGTTCTAGCATTGTGTCGGATAGAGATCCGAGGTTTACGTCAAAGTTCTGGACAGGATTGCAAGATGCTTTGGGTACTAAGTTGAGGTTGAGTTCCACTTATCATCCACAGACAAATGGTTAGACGGAGAGAACGATTCAGTCGTTAGAGTATTTGTTGCGAGCTTGTGTGTTGGAGAAAGGTGGAGCATGAGATAGTTATTTGCCATTGATTGAGTTTACCGAGAACAATAGTTTTCATTCGAGTATTGGTATGGCTCCATTTAAGGCAATGTATGGTAGGAGGTGTCGGACACCGTTGTGTTGGTACGAATCTGGAGAGAGTGTTGTGATTGGACCATAGATTGTCCAACATATTTCATAAAAGATCAAGATGATTCAGGAGAAGATGAGAGCTTCTCAGAGTCGTCAGAAGAGTTATCATGACAATAGGAGGAAGAATCTAGAGTTTAGTGAAGGAGATCATGTGTTTATGCGAGTTACTCCGATGACTGGTATTGGTCGAGCTTTGAAGTCAAAGAAGTTGGCTCCGCGCTTTATTGGTCCGTTTCAGATTACCAAGAAGGTTGGAGAGTTGCTTATCAGATTGATTTACTGCCATCGCTTGTGAATTTGCATGATGTCTTCCATGTATCTTAGTTGAGGAAGTACATTGCTGATCCGTCTCATGAGATTCAGGTAGATGATATACAGGTGCAAGATAATTTGACTATTGACGCATTACCTGCGAGAATTGAGGATCGGAAGTTGAAGCAGTTGCAAGGTAAAGAGATAGCTCTAGTGAAAGTGGCTTGGGGAGGACCAGCAGGTGGAAATGTTAATTGGGAGCTGGAGAGCCAGATGAAAGACTCGTATCCCGAACTTTTCGTCTAAGGTATGTTTTCAAGGACGAAAACTCTTTTTAGTAGGGGAGAGTTGTGACACCCTAAATAATTCAACTATTAAATAATTAGAAATTTAATTATTAATTTAATTAAAGGTTTAGTTATTGGTATTTTTGAATTAGTGGATTTAATTAATTAATTAAATAAATGGGAGTGTTGGGGGTGTGAAGTGAAATTGGGAGGTGTGTAGAGTAAAAGGCTCTAATTATCCTAATTATGTTATTTTTATTATTGGGAATAATAAAAGGAATAAATAAAGGAATAGAGGAAATAAGAGAAGGATTGGAGAAGTTGCACTCTACGTACCTTTGAGAAGAGAAGAGGAAAGAGGAGAAAAGCCAATTGTCAAAGTTTGAAGAATCATCGCGAGGTAAGGGGTGATTTGATCAGATTATTATGCCTTATAGGTTTTGATGATCAATAGAATGAATTAATCCGTTAGGAATCTCGAATTAGGAATTCTAGGTTTTGCCCTAATGTTATGATCCGACGTAATAATTCAAGTGGAATTGATAATAATGATTAATTGGTGTAAGATGATTGTAGGCTAATTCGAAAGTATAATTTTGTGGTCAATTGGATGTGAAAATACATGATCTAATTCTGTTCTGTTATAATATAAAGTTTGGTAATGAATGAAATCAATAGGAATTGGAAAACAGTGAAGAATAAACTGGTTTTTGTGGAAAAATCGCAGTATGGGTCGACACATGGGACTATGGATCGATGCAAGTAGGAAAATCTTTGAAAACCAGAGGCGTTGGAAAAGCATGCATCGATGCATAGAGTCATGCATCGACTCATAAGGCAAAATTTGAAGCTATGCATCGACACATACGTGTTATGCATCGATGCATACTGAACAACAATTGAAAAATGCAGAATTTTAATTGTATGCATCGATGCATACGATGCGTAATGTGACATCTTTTTTATGTATTGATGCATGAGCTTATGCATCGGTGCATACTGTGCTGAAACAAAATGTAACTTTCTGAAAATTGTTTTGGTCATATCTTTGCGACCGTAACTCCGATTTAGGCATAGTTGGTATCGTTGGAAAGCTTAGAACGAGTACTATCCATTAAAGACATTTTCAAAACCCAGTAACTGAAGCTTGAGGGATTGATATGGCTTCCGTAGCAAGAATTCGTTGTAATTCGTGAATTATTCGTTGTGTATACTTGTTGTATGTTAATTCCATGTGTTGTAATTAATGTTATATGTTCATGACTTGCTGTTATCATCTACTGTTGGTGGTGTTGACTATGTATTGAATTATGTGGTGTTCATATTCCGTTAATTGAATATGGCATGCTTTTGGGATGTGCGTGCATATGCATTCTGGTGAAGTTAATTCCCATTGTATGGAATTTGGCTCGTATTGCCAATAACCGTACCCGAGTGATTGTGGGTGGTGAGGCTGGATTCGTGTCCGGGTGATTGTGGACGAATCGATGTTGGTGACTTGGTTCACGTTTTGGTACCACATGCATTGAGTCTGTATTGCATATGTAATTATAACATGTTAGGATGATTTCCAGTGTTATAATTGCATTGATTGTTATTATGTGCATAATGAACTGTATGGAATGTAAATGTGGATTGTAATTTGGTTATGCTAATAAGAGTGGAATAACGTATTGATCGTTTTATTGTTTAAAGAAACGTATAATGCATTTTAATTGTTGATGAAATCTCACCCTTACTTTGATGATTTCAGATTGAAGTGATTAGCTGCTTAGGAGCTGGTGAAGATAGCCTTGAGCTGTGCTATTTAGATTGTCTGTGTGTCAGTGTCATGCTCTGGTAGTTGTAACACTGGGGAACAATTGTTTTGGAATTATAGGATGGGACTTGTGTCTCTTTTGGTTTATTGTTTGGAGTAATTGTGAATTGAGTTAATTCCGGATTTTTATGTCATTTTCGCTGTGTAAAACATAATCATTGGTTTTGAATTATTTAATGAGGTTCTTCAATAAAAGCATAATTACTGTTATGGTATTTTATTATTTGAATTTTTAAATTGTGACGCCCTTTCGTTATGTTAAACTCTGATTAATTATATAATTCGTGGGGAAATTAGAAGGGGTGTTACACAAGCCGTTCCAGCAATCCATTCGTGCTCCTGAGGTTCCCAGGATTCAATCCATACCATTGCATAGGTCCAAGGCATCTCAGAACGTGCAAACCGTGTAGCACCAGTTTGGTAAAGTTCTTGGTTTCGAATTCTTGAATTTATGCATTATAAACTAATTTGATGCATCCACATGTGTTTATATATGTCATTAGAACCGGTTTGCTGCATAACATGTGAGCTTTGACGCAGAAATCACAACTTTCCATGGTTAGGGTTCCAAAACGATGAAGCTTCGTATTGAATGATATAGGCAATTTCAGATCATGAAAAGCATACCATTGGATTCCTAATGCCCTAAATATATAATCTGGCCATTTTTCCTTCATTCTTTGATCGATTTTCCAGAATCCTCCTCGCCGGGGAAGATGTTCGGAGGGTTGACTCCGGCGTCGTTGATATCCTTTGATTGCAAGCGTGGCAATTGGAAGCAACCTGATTGGCTCTGCATTTAAAATAGGGGTCCCACATGTGTGCTTGTTTATTTATTCTGATTTTCTGGAATGAATATCACATATATATTTATGATTGTAGAATTATACATGGATGTATCACCGCCCCAACGGTTCCACATGCGCACACTGTGTCCCTCCCTCTCTCAAGGCACGGGTTCGAACCCTGCCTTTTGTCAAAGTTTTCTAACATTTTTTTGATTTACGCAGATAACATATACAACCTCCAGAAGTTCTGGAAAACAGGTTTCAAGAAGTTCTAGGGGGAACTTCCATACAGGTTTCCAGAAGTTCTGGAAGGAAGGTTTCCAGAAGTTCTGGAAGGAATTACCATACAGGTTTCCAGAAGTTCTAGAGGGAACTTCCATACAGGTTTCCAGAAGTTCTGGAAGGAAGGTTTCCAGAAGCTCTGGAAGGAATTTCCATACAGGTTTCCATAAGTTCTAGAAGGAAGGTTTTCAGAAGTCCTGCAAGGAACGATTTCCAGAAGTTCTAGGTCAAACGCATCAGAAGTTCTGGCAAAGAACGATAACACAGAAGTCCTGGAAGGAACGATTTCGAGATGTTTTGGCAAGGAAAGTTAACGCGGTTCCCAAAAGTTCTGGCAAGGAATGATGACCTAATTTCCTGAAGTTCTGGAAAGAGTGAGCCAGAAGTTCTGGGACGAACAAAGTCAGAAGATCTGACGAAAAACACAAAAATCATTTATTTTTTCTATTTTCCTTTCAATTTTCTTAACTAATTTATTTTCTTTTCAATTATCTTTTAAACTATTTTCTAAAACTCTAAAAAATGTTTAATTTTAGATTTAGGTTTCAAAAACCTTTATTTAATTTTTGACGCAAAAACATTTTCTTTTTCTTCATATTTAAATCATTTTTCTAATTAAATACTAATTAATTAGAATTAGGTTTTTTTTAATTAAAATCAATCACAAAAAATCCAAAAATAATTTATTTTCTAGTAATTAGGGCTGTTAACCTAAAAAACATTTTCACTAACATTTTCTCATTATTCTGACTATCTATTTACTATTCTGCATTTAAATTCTAGAAAGGATGTATAGGTCGTCAATTTTTATGATGTAATAGCGTAGAATTTACTTTCCGCACTTTACTTTCCGCACCTTTACATTTCTGCCTTTACTTTCCACACTCCTATTATTATTCTGCATAAAAGCCATGTAATAGCGTAGGATTTACTTTCCACACTTTAATTTATGTACATATTTAACTGCTAGTAACTAGGCGTGTATGGCAAGATTAAAAACAACATAGATCACTTCTAAATACAAGATAACATATCTGAATGTAACACACTCTTCACACTTGCACACCGCTTAGGGTATCTTCTCTTGTAGTCTTTCGAATTCATGGTCATGTCCCTCGAACATAGGGATATCTTAGCGTGATTGCCTACGAATAACACCATCATAGTCCCTTAGATACAAAGATCATAGTCCCTCGATGACCCTCGATTATTGCCTACGAATACATGATCTAGTCCCTCGATTATTGCCTATGAGAAGTGATGATCGTCCCTACGAATATGTTAAGGTATCACTACATGTTGCCTTCTATGACCATACGATGACCCTTCAAATATCCCGTTACATCCAACGGATAGAGTTACCTACCAACTAATGGTATGGATAGCGCTACCCTAAAGGAAGCAAAATAACATGGAAACAACCATTCTGAGTAGGTAATAGAATCTTAATTGCTTGCTCTATCAAATACTTTTTACACCTCACACTATTTTCAAAAAAATTTCAAACACTTTGTATACATTCCAGCGTGAATCATTACAAAGTTAAACACTTTTCCAAAACAAAACATTTCCAAACACTTCGTATACATTCCAGCGAGAATCATTACGAAGTCAAAGTGAAATGCCTTTTCAAAAACATCTTTTCAAACACACACACAGAAAGAAATTTATAAAGTGAGCTAAGCAATTAAGAGCCCGTAGTTAACTACAGATGGAAATGGTGCTAATACCTTCCCTTTTTCATAACTGCCTCCCGTACTCAGAATCTAACGAAGGTCTTTTTCTGTTCTTTTCGCCTTCCCTTAATTGGATAAAAGAAAAGTCGGTGGCGACTCTTGCTATCCGCAACATTTGCAATAAAACACAAAACAAACAAAGTCAGTTCTGCCACCGTATTACAGAACTGGCGACTCTGTTGGGGACACCCTAAAGAGAGGCTACCTTAGGGTTTTTTACATCACTTTACTTCTTTTTGTTTGATTTGTATGCTTTAATTTAAGGGTTCCTTGGGTATTATATTTGTGGGGGATCCTACACCCGGATCCAGGTTTCCTTAGGTAATTAGCAATAAATCGTTGCGATCGTTAGGCGTATACCGAAATGGTTAAAATGATGGCTACGTTAATGCGACACTTTGGATGTCCCGATGCTCCTCATGTTTAGTTGAGGAAAGTATTTGGCGCCTGCGTGGTGTCATAAGCACTAACTCAACTTTTAGAACCCTAATTGACCCACCTTGGCCATTAGAAGGTAGTAAGATGGCCGACTTCGGTGCAGAATGAGGTTGGTTGATACTCGATGCTACGCTCATTAAGATTTGGCTTTCAGGATGTTTTGGTCGACCACTTGGTAGTCGTATTGAAATAAAGCCTACGAGAAAGATAAATGATATGAGATTCATAGAACCCGATTACTATTATAGGACAGGTTGAACCCACTTAAACTCTTGTAGGGTAGATACCTATACCTCATGCAAGCCTTAAACCTAGGGCTATTGTATGAATTGCGTGTGCTTGTTATTTATTTTAAACATGACATCATGACATCATAACATCATAACATCATAACATCATATCATTTCTAACTATTTCAAGGACCTAGGGATTTATCTTTGCTCTGTTTTGTAGGTGTTATGGCTTCCAGGAAGACTATCCGAATCAACTTCATGGGTATACCTTCTTAACTCAAAGAATTAGTTTCAGAAGTTCCCGGTCATGCTCAATTTATCAAAAGGCATGGTTATCTACTTGACTTGGTTATCTCCGGTTTTGAAGAAGATATGATGCACGTCGTATTCCAGTTCTTCGATCCGAAACATCACTGCTTTACATTCCCAGATTACCAGTTGGTTCCTACATTGGAAGAGTTCTCTAAGCTACTTGGGATACCTATCCTTGATTAGATACCATTCACCAGTTCAGAAAAAGCTCCGAAATACAAAGACATCACATCGGCGTTACATCTAAAGTGATCAGACATTGAAGCTAATTGGGAAACAAGAAGCGGAGTTGAAGGTTTGCTTACTAAGTTTCTGCTAAATAAAGCTCGAGAATTCCTAAAGGCTATGAGTTTCCATGCATTCGAAGACATTTTGGCCTTGCTAATCTATGGCTTGGTTCTATTTCCTAATCCCGACCAGTTCGTGGACGTAAACACCATCAAGATATTCCTCACTCGTAATCCTGTGCCTACCTTACTTGGGGGCATTCTGCATTCTCTCCACACTCATACTACCAAAAGACAAGGAACTCTTAGGTGTTGCATACCGTTACTCTCCAGGTGGTTTATTTTGCATCTTCCTCAATCAGTAATGAAGAACGAGCAAAGATTAAAGTTGTCTGAAAGGCTGATGTCACTCTCTCATTCAAATATCTGTTAGTGTCTTTTTTCTCAAAAGGACTTCTCTTTCATTGAGTGTTGTGGGGGAATTCCCTATTGTAACACTCCTTGGCATAAGGTAAGGTATCACTTACAACCCTTCTCTAGCTCTATGTCAGTTTGGTTATGCTCGAAGAGATGGTCTTCATGATATGCTTCTCCAAGACATTGTGTTTGACTACAAAAATGATCTCCAGAACTACCGTCGAAGATTTGTGCACGCTTGGGGCGTGGTGAAGAAGACTGATACCAAGACTTTGGGGCACAAAAATTCCATTCCTTGGGAACCTTACCTCAAATGGGTGCGAGCTCGAGCTCAAAACCTCATGATGTCGTTTACAACTGTTCTACCAGTGGTTATGGAACCTATTGCTGAAGGTGACAAACCCTATACCATTCTGCATCCAGACATGCCCACTAATTTCGAAGACTTGAAGAGATCCTGGATTCAACTCAAAGAAGAAAGGGATACATTCGAAGCTCAATGCCATGCAATCAAGAAAAAAGGTATTAGAGTTGACGAAGCTACCTCACGAGGAGCGAAGCATCAATACCTACTTCAACACAAAGAGGAAGCGTCCATGGGAGACCTAAGCTCTAGGAATTTTATTTGTTTAAACTTTATTTTGTACTTGCTAAAAATAAAGTAATAAAAAGTTTGTTCGTGCTTGTTTAGAAAATTTAAATTCCTAAGATCCTTGAAAACATTGCATTGCATAACGTCGCACATCATAGCACAACATTTCATAACAGGTAAATCGAAGACCGGTTTTCTTATTCTCTCGCTGTTTATTTCAGCAGAAAATGGATCTTGAATAGATTGTCAAAGATCTCCAGGCTCAGAATGCTCAATTCCAGGAAATGTTCACCAGCTTAGCTCAAGGTCAGAAAGATCTGAAAGAGTTCATCACTAAGAAGAAGGATGGCCAAATTGAACAAATGCAAGCTGAGATAGCAGAGATGAGAATCCTAATGATTGTCCAAATGGCTCTTATCCAAAACTTAGCCCGGGGGCAAGAATAATTGAGAGTCTTCATCAACGAGCTTCTCAAGTTCGAAGACAACCAAATGGGACGAACTGATAGAGTTGGGGATCCAAACATTAACCAACCTCCAATGAGAAAAAAGCTGACTTGTTCACAAGAAAGAGACAAGTTCACATTGCTTCGCCAACAACAACAAAGTAATCGACATAAGCAAGATACACCCAGAAGACAATTTACAAAGATCAACATGCCGTTATCTCAAGCACTACAACACATGTTGAAAGCAGAGCTCATTAATTTGAGGGATACTCCTCAACACGTCAACACTTCCTCTCCAAAGTATAATCCTAATGCAAGGTGTGCATACCACTCCAACAGCCCAGGGCACGACACCAACAACTGTTGGGCCCTGAAGAACAAGATTCAGGACCTGATTGACGAAAGAGTTCTCAAGTTCATGCAAGATGGTCAGATTGAGTTTTTCTACCATCCATCAAGTATCGAAACTGCAAGGCATGCAATCTAAAGTGACGAGTTCGGGCGGAGAAGCTTTCATTCATTTGAATTTTTAGTTGTAATTTCTTTTGTTTTCTTGAACGTTTATCCTTATGTCAAACTTTGGCTTTTCACATTAATGCATTGCACATGTCTGTCTTGAAATAATCCATTAGTTTTTGTAACACCCGTAATTAATTAAGTAATTTAATTTAAGAATATAGAGTATTTTCCGATTAATTTAGTAATTAAGTAGAATTGTAGGTGGAATTGTTAATATAATAATCGGGTAAAAACTAGTTAGAATAAAAATAATATTAGAATTATTCTATTATTAAGAATTATTAAATTAAATGTAATATATTAATTATAAGAATAAATTAGCATTTTTAAGAGTATTATTTAGTGGACCAAATTATATTAAGAGCCACTATATAATTGAGTGACCTAGTAAAATAAGGAGTTATTATCGATTGCAAAACCAAACCATAGCCGTAGCAGTAAACCAGCAAGAGAGAAAAAGGAAGAAAATTTGGAAACGAGGGTTGCTAGTAGGGATCGTTGCTATCCGAGAGTTTGCTAATTCCGATTGATTTTCTGAGTTCCCTTCAATCCACAAGTAAAGGGTGGGGTTCAGGTTTTATAATCGATTGTAGGATAATTTTTATGTGGGGTTTAGGACTGCATAATTACACTACTAATCGTATTTTCGATGATGAATTTTGTATACTGGAATGAATTATGTTGCCTGTGATGAAATTGTCCTCTATATCTGTTGTTTTGCAATTTCTGTATGTGTGTAAATAGTTGCGATGCAAAGAAAAATTTCATGTTGCTACAGGGTGGGAGGCGACCGCCCCCTTGGAGAAGAAGGGAGGAGGCAACCGCCTCAGTGGATGAGGAAAAAGGGGAGACGTCCGTCTCCTTGGGTGAAGGGGGTGAGAGGCGACCGCCTCAGTGTGGGGGTGGGTGTCTCAATTCCATTCTTGATCTCGTGGCTTAGAAATGTAGTGTCTTAACATTAGCATGTTATAAGGAAACGTGACATAAGATCAGTACTGCTAGCATGATGAAATAATAATAATAGGGGATGAAGAATTACATGACAGTAAATGAAAACACTCTTAGCAGTAGCAGAAACACTCTAACAACCATAGAAAATTATACTAGAAAAATAGTATTAGCAGCAACAAATTATAACAGACAGTGTAGATTAATTAGTAGAGTGAGCCATAATAATGCAGAAGATTAATAAGTAGTGACATAATTAATTAGTAGAATAAATAGGACTAATTAGTAATGTTGCAGAAACTAAAAATAGAGCAGAAAATAATATTGTTAGTCGAATTAAGCGGAGAAATTAGTTTATCAGAATTGGACGAAACTTCACGGGATAGTTCGAGTATACGGATAGTTAATTAAAACAGTGTCGTTTCTTTGAAACTCGTGTTAGTTGCTCGATTACAGGTACTGCCGGAAAGTTGTTGTTTATATCCGAATTGGATGATCTAAGAATTGTAGGCTTGAAAGGCCAAAGTCGAAAAACGAAGCTAATCAAATTAACTTATAATTGCATTGTGTTGACATTGCTATTTTTGTTGTTGAAGTCGATGTTGTTGATTAAGTTGATGTCGTTCGTGCATGATTTTAAGTTGCCGTTATTTAAGTCGTTGTTGGAATTTCATCCGTTGCATCGTACATAGCATGTGCATTTTCAAGTTGGCCTGGATTGGCACCACGTTGTAAGTTGAAGGCTTATACCTTGTTGTATGCCTCGATAACCTGACATGTTTTAAGTTGGGAGTTTACTCTAAATGGATCCACATGCATCTGCATTTGTCAAGTCGCATCCGAGTCGCATTTTAAGTTGTTGTTGATTTTTATGTTGTTTTGTGGATATCGTATGTTGTTGATTAAAGTGGTAATTGATGTATGTTTCTTTACCTAGCATATGATTTATCGTACTTTTGCTTATATTATTTGATATCTCACCCTTTCCATTTTGTTGGTCGTTACCTTTATATTGGTAACGTGCAGGTAATGAGGAGTAAGAGGATTAGTAGCTTATGGAATCGTCGCTCTGATATGTAGCACTCGAGGGGAAAAGTACGCATTATTTTCTTTATGTTTATGCATTTGCTTCCGTTGAACTAAGTTGTGGTTTTGAGAAATATTTGTGATTTTTCCGTTGTTTCAAAGATGCTACATTATTTTGAATTAATTATGTTGAGATTCCGCTGCAGTTTAATTATTAAGTTGAATTGTTAAAGACCAAATATGTCTTAATTGGTTCCTATTATTTTGTGCTATGTATCCGCCAAGAATTATGTTGGTTTAATTGTTGTTTTCAAGTTGTGAAGGTGTAATGCCTCAAGTTTTAATTAAACACTCGGGCACTCTGATTTTAAATAACGTTGGGTAGATTTGGGGTGTTACATTAGTGGTATCAGAGCAGGTCGGTTCGTCCGGCCAAGTGTTGTATCGTTAACAATCGAGTATTGTGAATTACTTTATCTAACTGCTGATTAAGTTACAGTGCTTAATTGAAATGGCTGGAAGGAATGATGCTGCGATTGCTGCTGCTTTGGAAGCAATGGCTCATGCTCTGGAGAGCAACCTAATGCTGGTGGGGATGCTGGATCCCGAAGTTTGGCGACCTTCCAGAGAGAGAATCCACTGGTGTTTAAAGGCAAACATGATCCTGATGGTGCTCTGGAGTGGTTGAAAGAGATTGAGCGAATCTTTCGCGTGATGAATTGTATTACTGTGCAGAAGGTTCACTATGGAACTCACATGTTGGCTAGTGAGGCTGATGATTGGTGGTTGGATTCGCTTGCGAGATTGGAAGCTGTAGGTGAAGACGTCACTTGGGCTGTGTTCCGTAGGGAATTCTTGAGGAAATATTATCTTGAAGATGTTCGAGGTAAGAAAGAAATTGAATTCCTTGAACTGAAGCAGGGTAAGATGACTGTTATTGAGTATGCTGCAAAGTTTATGGAGTTGGCCAAGTTCTATCCGCATTACAACGCGGACATTGCTAAATTCTCTAAGTGCATTAAGTTTGAAAACGGTTAGCGTTCTGAGATTAAGAAGGCAATTAGGTATCAGAAGATCCGTGTTTTCCCTGACTTGGTAGATAGCTGTCATATTTTTGAGGAAGACAACAATGCTCATTACAAGATTGTCAGTGATAGAAGGGGTAAGAATTAGCAAAACCGTGGTAAACCGTATGATGCTCCAACTAGTAGGGGTAAACATAGAGCTGCTCCAGGTCAGAGAACTAGTGGGAGAGGTGCTCCTGCTGGTATTGTTTGTTACAAGTGTGGGCAAGCTGGTCACGAGAGCAATGCATGTACCACTGAGGTGAAGAGGTGTTTCCGTTGTGGACAAACTGGGCATGCAATATCTGATTGCAATCATAAAGAGATGATATGCTTTAATTGTGGTGAAGAAGGACATATTGGGAGTCAGTGCAAGAAACCGAAGAAGGCACAGTCTAGTGGAAAGGTGTTTGCTTTGGCGGGTGATTCGTCGGGCAATGAGGACAAACTTATCAGAGGTACATGTTTCATAAATAGTACTCCTTTAATTACTATTATTGATACTGGTGTCACTCATTGTTTTATTGCTGCTGATTGTGTTAAAAGATTGGGTCTTGTATTATCTTCTATGAATGGTAGAATGGTAGTTGAGGTCCCAGCCAAGGGATCAGTGACTACTTCTCTTGTGTGCTTGAAGTGTCCTCTGTCGATCTATGATAGGAACTTTTCTGTTGATTTAATTTGTTTGCCATTAAGTGGGTTGGATGTAATTCTGGGTATGAACTGGTTAGAGCATAACTATGTTCATATTAACTGTTATAATAAGTCTGTGAGGTTTTCAACTACTGAAGAAGAAGAAGTTGTTTTGGTGTCGCCTAAGCAATTGCGACAGTTGTTGAAGGAAGAAGCTGAGATGTTTTCATTGATGGCAACAATGTCAATAGAGAACCAAGCTATAATTGATGAATTGCAGGTGGTGCGTGAGTTTCATGAAGTTTTCCCTAATGAGATTTCCGTTGTACCACCGGAACGAGAAGTTGAATTTAGTATTGATCTTGTACCTGGTACCAGACCTATTTCTATGGCACCGTACATGATGTCTGCATCTGAGTTGGCAGAATTGAAGAAGCAGTTGGAAGATCTACTTGAGAAAAAGTTTGTCAGACCAAGTGTGTCTCCGTGGGGAGCTCCAGTGTTGTTAGTAAAGAAGAAACATGGAAGCATGAGACTTTGTGTGGATTACAGACAATTAAATAAGGTGACAATCAGGAACAAGTATCCGCTTCCAAGAATTGATGACTTGATGGATCAATTAGTGGGTGCTAGTGTGTTTACGATCAGGTTATCACCAGATTATTTACGATCAGGTTATCACCAGCTTAAAGTAAAAGATGAAGATATTCAGAAGACGGATTTCAGAACACATTATGGACATTACGAATATTCTGTGATGCCTTTCGGTGTTACCAATGCGCCGAGAGTATTTATGGAGTATATGAACCGTATCTTTCATAATTATTTGGATTGGTTTGTGGTAGTGTTTATTGACGATATTTTGATTTATTCTAAGTCAGATGAAGAACATGCAGAGCATTTGAAGACAATGTTGCAGGTTTTGAAAGAAAGTTGTTTGCTAAACTGTCCAAATGTGAATTCTAGTTGAAAGAAGTTAGTTTTCTCGGCCATGTTCTTTCTAGTAGTGGCATTGCTGTAGACCCGTCTAAAGTAGATGCTGTGTTGCAATGGGAAACTCCGAAGTCAGCAACTGAGATTAGAAGCTTTTTGGGTTTGGCTGGTTATTACAAGAGGTTTGTAGAAGGATTTTCCAAGTTGGCACTTCCACTAACAAAGTTAACTTGTAAAGGAAAAGCTTTTGTGTGGGATATAGAATGTGAAGAGAGTTTTACCAAGTTGAAGAAGAGGTTGACGTCGGCTCCAATTTTGACGTTACCAAAACCTGAAGAACCTTTTGTAGTATATTGCGATGCTTCTAAGATGGGATTAGGTGGAGTATTGATGCAAAATGAAAAGGTTGTTGCTTATGCATCAAGACAATTGAGAATTCATGAGAAGAATTATCCTACACATGATTTGGAACTTGCTGCAGTTGTTTTTGTATTAAAAATTTGGAGACATTACCTGTATGGCTCTAGATTTGAAGTGTTTAGAGACCACAAAAGTTTGAAATATTTGTTCGATCAGAAGGAATTGAATATGAGGCAGCGGAGATGGTTGGAATTGTTGAAGGATTATGACTTTGGTGTGAATTATCATCTGGGTAAGGCTAATGTAGTGGCTGATGCGTTGAGTCGAAAGACTTTACACATGTCATCGATGATGGTTAAAGAGTTGGAATTAATTGAGAAGTTTAGAGATATGAGTCTTGTTTGTGAGACGACACCGCGGAGTGTTAAGCTCGAAATGTTGAAGATTAATAATGAATTCCTGGATATAATCAAAGAAGCCCAGAAGTTGGATGTGAAATTGGTAGATTCGATGATGGGAATTGATCAGTCGGAAACTAGTGATTTTAAGGTGGATGTGTAATATGGTGAACTGACTTTGAGGAATTTTGTATCGCAAATGTTGCGGATAGCAAGAGTCGCCACCGACTTTTCTTTTATCCAATTAAGGGAAGGTGAAAAGAACAGGAAAAGACCTTCGTTAGATTCTGAGTAAGGGAGAAGGTTATGAAAGGGAAGGTATTAGCACCCCTTTCCATCCGTAGTTATCTACGGGCTCTTAGTTGCTCTTAGATCACTTTAAAATTGTGTTTTCTGTGTGTTTGAAAATGTTTTAAAAAAGGTATTTCGCTTTGACTTTGTAATAATTCATGTAGGAATGTATACAAAGTGTTCGGAAATGCTTCGTTTTTGAAAAGAGTTTGAACTTTGAGAAAAGTGTGTGGTGTGAAAAGTATTTTGATAGAGCAAGCAACTAAAAGTCTTATTACTTACTCATAATGGTCGGTTTTCGTGTTGTTTTACTTTCCTTTAGAATAGCGCTATCCATGCCATTAGTTGGTAGGTAACCCTATTCGTTGAATGTAGAAGGGACATTCAAAGGGACATCGGATGATCATAGAAGGCAACTTGTAGGAAGTATCCTAGCACATTCGAAGGGACTATCATCATTTTTCGTAGGCAACAATCGAGGGTCAAGATCATGTATTCGTAGGCGACGTCGTGGGTCTATGATCTTTGTATCGAAGGGACTATGATGATTTGTTTTGAAGGCAACGGTGCTAGAATACCTCTACGTTCGAGGCACTTGACCATTTAATCGAAAGGCAACGAGAGAGAATTACCATAAGGGATGCATGTGTGAAAAGTGTATCAATTCAGTTATATGTTATCTTGAAATTATGAGTGATCTATGTCCAATTTTTATCTTGCCATACACGCCTAATTACTAGCAATTTATAGGGTGCAGAAAGTAAATTGCGTAAATGTAAAGTGCGGAAAGATAAAATCCTACGCTATTACATGGCTTTGGGGCAGTTACATAATATAGGAGTGCGGAAAGTAAAGGTCCCAATTAAACTATTACATCCCATAGGCAGTTACATAATTGAAAAGAAAAAAGCAAGAAAATTGTCCGAAACGTTACAACCTGTGAACAGATACATAATCGGAAAACAAGAGAAATTGCATAAGAGGAAAAAGTTAGCAAAAAACATGATTTTTGAATGAGGAAAAAGGTTTTATGTTAGTAATGACAATAAGATGATAAGATAATTTTTGGTAATTTTCTGGATTGTTTTGATAATTTAAAAACAATTAAAAGTCAAATTAATGATTAATTAGTAATTAAATAAAATATGCATGCAAAAATATTAATTTTAATATTAAAAATTAAATAAACATTTTCTGATAATAATGCAAAAAAAGAAAAATATTTTTGTGATTTTTTAAATGCATGATAAAATTAGTTAAAGATTAATTAAATTGTATGAAAAATATTAAAGAAAATAAGAAAATAAAAAGTTAGTTTTGCAAAAGAGTAAAAAAGAATGGTCTTGCTAGGGATCGAACTGGTGACCATCTGGATGAAAACTCAAGCTTGCTTTCCTTTACCACTGAGCCAAAGCGTGTTTGGTGTTTGGAAATTGGAATCAATTGTTTTTAAAGGTAAACGTGTCATGATTATGACTCAAAGCACAGTCAACACGCGTGGACCCCAGTTGGAACGGATGAACGAATCAGAAGCCACGAAAATGCCACGCATGCTCTCGCCGGTCAAAACACGTCAACGACGCCGGAGCCCTAGCTCCGGTCGTCTTCTCCGGCGAACAGAAATTCCAACCTGCAAAAATAGGCGAAATAAAAAGGAAAAGAGTACCCTACCCCCCTAAATCGAGGGCTGCGAACACGATGGTGGTGTTCGTTTCCCCTAAAAATGCCTGGATAAGCCGGTTCGAGCGAAACAGTTCAAAATGCCCTAGCCATGGTGATTCGAGTTTTCTACGTCTAAGCTTGCATGTAATGGTTCAAATGTGATCTAATACATGTCCTGAGTTCAAATAAACACACAAAAACAATTAGCAATGCATGGATTTATGAAATCGAAATACAAGAAAATACCAAATCGGAGCAAGCTAAGGAGCACGATCTGGGCAGTCTGGGCTTCGAGTAAGGATTGGTATTGACTCCTGGGAACCTCAGGAACACAATGGGATGGCTGGCTAGGGTTGAAACTTGTTGGAATTTGGAATTCGAAATTGCCAACTTTGAACAATTTTTTTGAAAATAAGGGTTGCTTGTATGAGCTAGGGTTTCGTCCTTGGTGTTGTGCAATGTGCTGAGTATTTATAGAGCAAGAATTGGAAGCAAAAAGGATGAAAAAAGATCTTCTCTTTAATGCAAAAAGTTTTCTCTTTCAAATCAAATCAAATCTTTTGAAAATTTGATTTTCTCTTCCATGTGAGAGCTAGCACGAAATTGGCAAGTTGTATGGGCTATGTTGGACCTCAAGTTTGATAAAAATCCAACCCATTTGAAAATATACCTTGTTTTCATATTTTATATAATTTAAATTTGAATTAAATGCTTTTAAATTCAAAAATAAATCAAAAAAATAAAAGGTGGTCGTGGCAAGGCATCAATAGGTCACAAATAACATTATGATCAAGTTTGGATCATAAAATTATAGGGCCATTTGGAAAAAATTGGATTTTGACAAGTATCTCTCTTTGTGCAATTGTCAAAAAATGCCCAACTTGTACAAGGTGTATTTTGCTCAATTTTCCATATTTTTGAGTGTTCTTGGACTTTATAGAAAGCTCTAGGTGTACTCTAAGCAACCCCTTTGGTTTCATCTCAATTGGAGTTTCCATTATCAATAAAACTTCATTACAAAAAGTTGACGTTTTGTTGACTTTGAAAAGGACCTGTAATGTTTTGATCCATACCTTCCAAATGAAGCATTTTTTGAACATTCTTGTGAGACATGAAGTTGTGGAGAGTTGAATTTCCTTCAAAATGAGAGGTGTTGGAAATTTTTTTGAGAAAGTATGAAAAAGTTATGCTCAGTCAAAGTTCAGTTGACTTTTCTCTAGGAAACCCTAATTTGGAAAGTTTGACTTTTGAGCAAATCTTGAGTTTTCTTGATGAATCATGATCAACCCTTGATCAAATGATGAATGTGACTTCAAAATGAGGATGTTGACCAAAAATCAGGAAGTTTGACTGTATGTTGACCACAGTTGACTTTTTGTCCAATACAACTGATTTTCAACCATCTGAGCAATTGTTTGAGGAAACTTTACTTGTAAGGCTTGAAATTTGACATGGAGAATCTCTGAAGTGTATGAGGAGGCATGATGACCATTGGAGATGTTGGAAGTCCATCTTGATCTGAAAATTGCCAAACTCTAGTTTGGGTTGTGTTGGCTGAAGATTTTGATATCTGTGATTCGAATAGAAATCATTAAGCTCGAAACGAAACAATGTCAGTATTTGTTGGAACAAAGCGAATGCCATAGTTCAGGATGAAAGAATTGGCTCTTCGAATGGACCTGCTGAAATTTGGAGCTTCGAATGGAAATTATGATGACATATGTAAAGCAAGCTTCGAAATAGTAGTAGGGTTGTATCTGAGAAGCGAGTTCGAAGTCGAAATGGTCAAGACATTTGAAATTCAAAACGCGAGCGGGATAATTGGAAGTTAGAAAGTATGCGCTGGAGACGGTTCGAAGACGCGTGGAAGCAAAAGAGGCGCAGTGCTCTGCATGTTCTGAACGTGTCAAGATCTCATAAGCCAGACCGTTATGGTCGAAGTAGTATAAATAGGAGTCTTAGTGTTAGGATTTCGTGTGTCATATCTATTGTACAAAAATTCAGTAAACATTCAAAATACCACATGGCTAGGGAAACGAATGCTCGAATGATGTACGTATGATTGCACCAAAACTTTTATTATTCAATAATGTATCTTTATCTTTCCAGTTTATCTTTATCCTGCATTAATGTCTTTTAAATTCTTTACCTTCAAAGTCATTTAACTTTCCTTGCATTCAAATGTTTCTTCCATTTCGAAACCCTTTACTTTTCTGACACTTTTACATTAACGCTCTTATTTTCCAGAAAGCTTTTACATACTTGCTTTTACATTCTTGTCTTTTACATTTCATGCTTTTACATTTAAAAGTTATTTAAGCATTTATGCACTTATATTTCCTCTGTAAATTGAATCTTTGTTTATTCACTCATTCAAATCAATATTATGTTTCTTTATTTAATCATGGCACTAAGTTACTGAATGCCGTGAAACGAAATACATTGGACTTATATAAAACACTCTAAATATAAGCCTTAAACTCAAATCCTTATTTTATTATTAATTCTATACAAATGACCAATACCCCATAGGATCAATCTAGTCGATCCTGCAAGTTACCAGAGGAATTGAATAACAATCACAACGCTTATTCGATAGTTTGGAAGACTAACGGTTGTTTCACCAGAAATCACTATGAACAAATTGGCACGCCCAGTGGGACCCATTGGTAGTTACAAATTAAAAAATAAGGATTATAAGACATAATTATTATAAAAGTTCCTTCTGAGTAGACAAAGTTCGTTGGTATATGAACCTCAGGAGTGGTAGAATAACTAATAGTAACCAACCCTTACCCAGAAGAAAACGAAATAATAGGATGTCTAATCCAACTAATCAACAAGGGGAACAAAACGCCCCACATGGAACAGGCACTAGTGCGTCTGTTTCGACGGGAACGTCCAGTGCGATCCCTTCGAATGCGCAGTCAGTTGCGTCTTCGACCAGTAATATGGCCACGAACGGAACAAGTGGCATGTCAATAAACAATTCGACCCTAGGAAATACAGGGACCACTGGTTATATTGGGGGATCTGTCCTACAAAGTGGGGCACAAACACATTTCGCTACCCCACCACCAACTAGACCACCCAATTTCGATAGTAATAGACCCAGAAATCCCCCTTACGGGATGCCAACATCTTTCATGGCAGGTTTACAAACTTCGACTTCGAACACGTCACCACAATTAGGGTCTGGTTCTGTGGGGCTAACCAATTCATGACAAATAACCAAGGGTCAGTAGGTTATAGTGCATTGCCTATCCTAACCACGGAAAATCAAATAGCTTTTAGGCAGTTAATGGATGATAGTAACCATAATATGATAGGAGTGTTAGCGCAAACTATGCAAGAAATCTTTGCCCCAATAGTGCAAAATGTAACTGTGACAAACAGAGAAAACGCAGATAATATGAGTCGAATAGCAGATTTCTTCGCTCCGCCAGGCGTGGCGAGAAGACATTGGTTCGAGCGAACATACCTATCATCGAACAAGCTGCTGATGACCCACCTTATAGGCCAGTTAGAGAGGGGGTTAATTTGGGGGCAAGGGCACAAAGGGTAGATGGAACCATGGGCAAGGGTCGAAGATTAGAAGCCCAGTGATTCGAGAGGAACCACAAAGGGAATGATGGAACCATGGGCAAGGGTCGAAAGATTAGAAGCCCCACTTGTTTGAGAAGAACAACCTAGAGGAGTTGTCATGGTGGGTCGAAACCAAGACGTGATGCAATTGTCCATAGAATTGAAATGACAATATCTTGGCGGAGAATAACCTAACCACCATGATAGAGAGGATTATGGCCCAAAAGCGGTATTGAGGATTAGAAGGCCAAATTATGCCTCTCCTATAGCGATTATGTAATGCATCTTGATTTACCAAGGGATACAAGATCCCTAAGTTTACAAAGTTTGCTGGAGATACTAATAAGTCAACGGTCGAACATATAGCCAGATATCTGACCGAAGTAGGAGACATAGCAAATAGTGAGAACCTTAGAATTAAATATTTCCCAAGTTCTCTCACTAAAAATGCTTTCAGATGGTTTACCACTTTGCCTCCTAGATCGATAGACACCTGGACCCTCTTGGAGAGGTTATTCCATGAACAATTTTATATGGGACAATCCAAGATAAGTCTAAAGGAACTAGCAAGTGTTAAGAGGAAGTTTACTGAACCCATAGATGAGTACTTAAATAGATTTAGACTCTTGAAATCGAGATGCTTCACAGTAGTTCCTGAACATGAGTTAGTCGAAATGGCCGCTGGTGGCCTATACTATTCTATTCGAAAGAAATTAGATACACAATACTTGAGGGATATGGCTCAGTTAGCGGATAGGGTTCGACAAGTCGAAAGACTAAAGGCCGAAAAGGCCAGGGCTTTCAAAAGTAATAAAAAAGAAAGAGTTTCCTATGTCGAAACTGAGGAGGTCGAAGACTATCCTAAATTCGAAGAGGTCGAAATAGACCTCGCTGAGTTGAAACAGGCTCCACCGTACTCTTGTAAACTATTAGTTCCCACCAAAGGGAAAGAAATTATCGAAAATGAGAAAAGTGATAAGTTCCCAAAGAAGGTATATACCTTCGATGTGACGAAGTGTGATGAGACTTTCGATTTGCTTGTCAAAGATGACCAATTAATTGTGCCATCAAATGCCAAAATACCTCCTTTAGATCAAAGAAAGAAAAGAGGGTTTTGTAAATATCATAGTTTCCTAGGCCACAAAACCTCACAGTGTTTTCTTTTCAGGGATTTGATTCAAAACGCAATTAAGGAAGGCAGATTAAAGTTTGCTGACAAACCAAAAATGAAAGTAGATGAAGACCCTCTGGACATTGCAGACACCAACTACTCCGAGCCTTCGAGCATTGGAGAAATCAATATGGTGGAAGCAGACCAAGGTGCCACTACATCGAAAGAGGAAAGCACTGAGAGTGAAAGTTGGGTGCTGGTCGAAGTCAACAATGGAGTCACTGAAGACATCCACAAACAAACAGAGACTTCGATCGAACCAGCGCCATCTGTAGTTTCGAAGGAAATCCAGGCTACTGAGGGCCAGGAAAGCCAGAGGCGAGAGTTGGTACAGGCTACTGAAGGCCTGAGGCTCAAACTAGAGCGAGTACAGATTACAAAGCAACCCTCCCCTAAGAAAGAGATCTGGGATACCTTGGGTGAACCCAGTGGGAAGTTCGATTATCTGGTAAAATACTCTGCCCCAGAGAGTTCGAAAATCCCAATCGAAGACGTCAAGCCCACAGGATGGGGAGACGATGATACAAAAAGGGAGGATAGAGATGGTAGCATTCCTCAGAAGGAAGTCTGGGATACCTTAGGGGAGCCCAGTGGAAAATTTGATTATCTGGTAAAATACTCTGCCCCAGAGAGTTCAAAGATT
Organism: Vicia sativa; assembly: GCA_021764765.1. NCBI lineage: Eukaryota > Viridiplantae > Streptophyta > Magnoliopsida > Fabales > Fabaceae > Vicia > Vicia sativa. The sequence continues at coordinate 196,673,916 of CM038793.1, read as the reverse complement.
CGGATCGAAGATGTCAAACCATCAGGATGGGGAGATGATGATGAAAAAGGTGAAGATGTGGATGTCAATATGGTGGATTTGGAGAGACCCTGTTCTGAGATGCAGGAAATGGAAAGATACCTCGAAAAAGAAAAACACAAAATGGAGGATGGCTATGCTGCAGACACCAGCCTCAAAGAATATCTCATGCTGTGCCATAAAGGAAATGCTGAAATGATGCTTTGTCCAAGATGCAGCATCATATGCAACCAGAGGATTGCTGCAGAGTTCGAAAGGAGACAAAGGGCTCGAACTGGAGTAAATTGGCGCCAAGACAACCAATTATTTAGATGCTACCCTAGACCTGGGGAAAGTTTGTTGGAGTTCGTGGTTCGCTGTCACAAAGGGGCAACCAAGTGCCTGATTTGCCCAAGGTGCTCAGCAACATATGATCAGAACATAGCTGGAGCGTTCGAAACTATTCCCTTCGCCCCATGCTGGAATCACAAGGAGGTTGGCCAGATGAGTCAACACTTCGAGGGTAATCATACTCAACGAAAGCCTGATAGTCCCTACCCAAGAGGTGCTCGAAGGGTGACATTCAAGATCCCTGCAGAAGTACCAACAGATAAGTGGCTGCAAGTCAAGACCAATAAAGGGAAAGATAAATGGAAAGGCAATGAGCGAAATGCACGCCACGCCATGGTGTATAGGAGGCAGTTTAACACTGCAAAGAAGGAAGAAATGAGACTAGAGAATTACAAAGGGAAAAACCCCATGACTAGATCACAATGGCGAAGGCAATAGCGAATTCGAAAGGCTGAGAGAGAAGCCTTGGCAGATAAAGGAGCGGTTTCGACCAGCAATAAGGAAGTGTCAAGTACCAACAAGCCAATTACAACAAACAATCAACCTGAAGATAAACCTCCAGTTAGTCGGAGACTTTTCTCCGAAACACAACCAGATGAATCGAAAGAATACACTCCAATTCCAGAAGAAGACGAGGATATGCTGACAGATAACTTCGAATCGGAGGGGGAGTCATCACTCAATTTAAACTGCAACGTGGTATCTGTACTACCATCTGAGTTTGGCCAAGAGACCAAAATCGAAGAGCATGAGAAAGAGGATACCATAGACTTGATGAAGCACAGACCAGTGTGCTACTATGTAATGGATAACGGCGCGGTCGAAGAGCAGAGGCTTAGTGGATGGAGGCGCTGCAGTTAATCTAATGCCTCAATTCATGCTGAAAAAATTAGGAATTCAAGAGAGTGATGTCAAACCACACAACATGGTCCTATCCAACTATGAAGGGAAAGTGGGTCAAACGTTAGGAGTGGTGCAAGTGGATTTAACCGTTGGATCGAACTGCAGGCCCACCATGTTCATGGTGATCGAAGCGAAGGCCAATTATAACTTGCTACTAGGAAGAGAGTGGATTCATGGCATAGGAGCAGTTCCTTCGTCAATGCACCAACGGCTAGTTCTGTGGAGAGAAGATGGTATAGTGGAGAATATCGACGCGGACCAGAGTTACTTCATGACAACAGTCAATTTGGTCAACAAAAGGAATTATGACAAGTACCTGGCACGAATAGCCCTCTGCACCCCAAGTGACGAAACGAATGAAACAAGGGATGCACATTACTATATGACCCTTCGCCATGATGGCATGTACTGGGATAGGAAAATAATTAAGGGGGACGAAAGAGTCGAAGACACTTCGCAAAGACGGCCATCAGGCTGGGAGTTCGACAACCCTGCTCATGACTGAGTCCTCCTTCTTTGAAAGGATTTCGGCCTATATGGCTGAGAATGAATGGAAAGCGGCTTCAGAGGCTGAAATACATAATATAGTTGAAGTAAATGAAGTAAAAGGGAATGGTTCGAAAGATTCACCCTGTGAAGAAAACGAAATAGATCAAAGGCTTGATGCCATATATGACAAAGAACCCTTGGGCTTCGAGAAGGATCCTACCAACTCAGGCGCCAAAATGTTAGCGCAGGATCCGCTCGAAGAGGTGAATTTGGGGGATGATAACACAAAGAGAATAACCTACATAAGCACAAAACTCAGCCCAAGTTTCAGGCAAGAGGTAATCGAAGTCCTCAAGAAAAACAAGGGCTGCTTTGCGTGGGATTATGACGAAATGCCTGGTTTGAAGAGAGAGTTAGTGGAGCACAGACTTCCAATTAAGGATGGCAAGAAGCCCATCAAGCAAACTCCCAGGAGATTCGCGCCAGCAGTGCTCACAAAGATCAAAGCTGAGGTCGAAAGGTTGCTGCGTTGCAAATTCATCAGAACCACAAGGTATGTCGAATGGTTAGCAAATATAGTACCTGTTATTAAGAAAAATGGTTCTCTGAGAATATGCATAGACTTTAGGGATTTAAATACTGCAACCCCCAAAGATCAATACTCTATGCTTGTGGCAGATATGTTAATAGACTCTGCTGCAGGATTCGAATACCTAAGTATGCTAGATGGATACTCTGGTTATAACCAGATCTTTATTGCTGAAGAAGATGTTGCTAAGACAGCATTTCGTTGCCCAGGAGCCTTAGGCACCTATGAATGGGTAGTGATGCCTTTTGGTTTAAAAAATGCTGGGGTAACTTACCAAAGAGCAATGAATTCCATTTTTCATGATTTTATTGAGACATTTATGCAGGTGTATATTGATGATATAGTCATCAAATCTATCTCTGCAGAGACCCACCTGCATCATTTGAGCCAATCATTCAAAAGAATGAGGAAATATGGCTTAAAAATGAACCCCCTTAAATGTGCATTTTTTTGTGCAGGCTGGAGATTTCCTGGGCTTTGTGGTTCACAAAAAAGGAATCGAAATCAACCAGAATAAGACCAAAGCCATTATGGAGACTAAAGCACCTACATCGAAAAGGGAGTTGCAATCTCTGCTGGGGAAGATTAATTTTCTCAGAAGGTTCATTTCGAATCTAAGTGGGAAAACTCAAGCTTTCTCTCCACTACTTCGTTTAAAGCAAGGCCAAGCCTTCGAATGGAACGAAGCACATCAAGAAGCCTTCGACAAGATTAAAGAATATCTCTCTCAGCCTCCTATCTTGTCTCCACCTTCATGGGGAAAGCCCATGAGATTCTACATATCTGCTTCTGAATTTACTATAGGTAGTATGTTAGTACAAGAAGATAGTAATGGCATCGAAAGAGCTATATATTATTTAAGTAGGGTACTGAATGATGCAGAAACTAGATATAGTAATATAGAAAAGTTGTGTCTTTGTTTATACTTTTCTTGTATGAAACTTAAGTATTATATAAAGCCTGTTGATGTCTATGTTTCATCTCATTTCGATGTTATCAAACACATGCTTTCAAAACCAATAATGCATAGCAGAGTTGGTAAATGGGCTTTAGCCTTGACAGAATATTCTTTGACTTTCATGCCTTTAAGAGCTGTGAAAGGTCAAGTAATTTCTGATTTCATTGTGGACCATTCATTGGTCGAAAAGCCTGTCATGGGTTACATCGAAATGCTACCTTGGAAGCTATACTTTGATGGTTCGACCCACAGAGAGGGCAGTGGTGTTGGAGTTCTCATAATTTCTCCTGAAGGAATTCCAACAAAATTCAAGTATAAGTTAGCTGGTCCTCGTTGCTCGAACAACGAAGCTGAATACGAAGTGCTCATTGTTGGACTTGAAGCTTTGTTGGAATTGGGGGCAACTAGAGTCGAAATTAAAGGTGATTCAGAGTTAGTGGTCAAGCAGATAACAAAGGAATATAAATGCATAAAGGAAAATCTGATGACATACTTTGTCATAGTTAATAGGCTACTCAAGAAATTCGAATACATGGATATTCAACATATACCCAGAATAGAAAATCAAGAAGCAAATGACTTAGCACAATTGGCTTCAGGGTATAGAGTTTCTGCCAAAAATTTGGAGGATTTGGTCGAAATTAGAGGTAGGGTTATGGCTACCAGACTCATACCATCAGATCTAGAAAATATTAAATTGGGATGTGGTGATAAAGATGGATTCGAAGTATTAGCCATAAATACCTTATCAGATACAGATTGGTGAAGTCCATTAATAGCATACTTAAAAAATCCAACATTAAATGTTGACAGAAAAATAAAATATAGAGCATTATCATATGTCCTCATGGGAAATGAATTGTTCAAAAAGACCCAAGAAGGCGTATTACTTAAATGCTTAGGAGAAAGTGAGGCATATTTAGCATTATCAGAAGTCCACAATGGGGCATGTGGGGCACATCAAGCAGGCCATAGAATGAAATGGTTGCTATTTCGATATGGGATGTCTTGGCCCAAGATGCTCAAAGATTGTATAGATTTTGCTAAAGGGTGTGAAGAATGCCAGAAACATGCAGGGATTCAACATGCTCCTGCAAGTGAGTTGCATTCGATCATTAAACCATGGCCCTTTAGAGGATGGGCATTAGATTTAATAGGAGAAATCAATCCTGCTTCATCTAAAGGTCAGAAATATATCTTGGTGGGAATAGACTACTTTACCAAGTGGATCGGAGCAATACCATTAATAGCTGTAGACCAAGAGGCTATTATTGAGTTCATACAGAAACAAATTATCTATAGGTTCGGATTTCCAGAGAGCATAACCACAAACCAAGGTTCTGTATTTACTGGTAGAAAGATGCAAGAGTTTGCCCAAGAAATGGGGTTTAAATTGCTAACATCAACACCATACTATGCTCAAGCAAATGGTCAGGTCGAAGCAGCCAATAAAGTAATAATAGGTTTGATAAAGAAACATGTTGGTAAAAAACCAAGAAATTGGCATAAGACTTTAGACCAAATACTATGGGCCTGTAGAACATCTCCTAAGGAGGCTACTAACACTACACCTTTCCAACTAACATTTGGTCATGATGCAGTCTTACCAGTGGAAATTCATCTACAATCAGTTCGAATTCAAAGACAAAATGAAATCCCATCTTCTTTATATTGGGAAATGATGATGAATGAATTAGTCGAATTGGATGAAGTTAGATTACACGCATTGGAAATCCTGATGAGGCAAAAGGAAAGAGTAGCCAGGGCATATAACAAAAGGGTAAAAGGTAAAATATTCATTGCTAATGACTTAGTTTGGAAAGTTATACTGCCCATGGACAAAAAGAATAAAGCATTAGGTAAATGGTCACCTCATTGGGAAGGACCTTTTCGAATAATGAAAACCTTTTCAAATAATGCGTACGAAATCGAAGAGTTGGCAGATGATAAGAGAATCCTAAAGGTAAATGGGAAATATTTAAAGAAATATAAGCCACGCCTGCGGGAGATTTGAATACTAACAACGTAATCATAATAATGTAAAGAAATGCCAAAATAGTGATTTAACTTGCCAAAATGGCGTTGTTTAAAGTGTTACAAACAAACATTGAAATACAAGATTCATTAAACAAACAAATTTCAAAAATGGGTATTGTTCCTTAATCGATCGAAGATACTCCGATAAGACTCAAGTCTTTGTTGAGTAAAGCGCTTGGCTCCTTCTAGGATAGCAACTTCACCCTTAAATTGCTCAGCTGCTTCAGTCTCTGCAAGTCCTTTATTAAGGAGCTCTTCGAATCGATTGCCAAAAGTGTTGGTTTCATATGCCAACTGTTGTTGATGGGCCTCCTTAATTTTACTTTGAAGTTCTAGAATCTGTTTCTCCCAGAGAAGGATGGATTGAGTTCGAAGGTCATAATCAGCTTTAGCTTGCTGGATATACGTGGCGTGCTCTTCAGCTTCTTTAGAAAGCTTCGAAGCGTGCTCATAAGCAACGTCCATTGCAGCTCGCTTCTCTTGAACCTTATTGGTAGCAGATTCATCTTGGAGGAAACACCCAGTCACATTGTCAATTAAAGATTGAAGTTCGAAAAGAATGGTGCTAACCTCCAGAGAACAGTTGGTGAGGTTGACTTGGTTGAGAAGTCCCTTCATGATAAAGCAGGTTGTACTGTCTTTCTTGAGTACTTCAAATAAATCCACATCCAGGATTGTTTTCCTAATCTTGTGAAGAAGTACAACCCTATCATCAGAAGGCATTGAATCAGCAAATGAACCAACACCAGCCTTGGGAAGAGGAGTATCTCTTTGAGCCAGTTTAGCCTTCATGTACCCAATAGGGTCAGTTCGTTTCAAAAGGGCTAACTCTTCTTCAGCTGTTCGATGCTGAGAGGACTCAGGGAGTTCCATGCGCAATGGAGTCACATCCATTTCAACTTCCATTGGCTCATTGGTAGGAGCACCATCACCTTCACTATTGTCTTCCTCATCATCTTCTTCATCACCAACTAGATCCACTACTTCGATGTCATCGTTTTTGTTACTGTGATTATCAGACTCCGTTCCTTCAGTCGAACCATCTTGAGCATCTCCTTCTCTTTCGTCCTCAGATCCTTCCTCGCTAGAATCTTCGCTCTCTTGAGAGACATTGGCTTCTTCCTCTTCAGCTTGAGTTGCCTTTTTACTCTCTTGAGGGATTTCGAGAGGAGATTTTTGTTGAGAAGTTTCTGGAGGCACCTCCTCAGCGACCACGGGTGTTGGTTCATTTGTTTCCTTAAGAGGAGGCGAAGTGCCTTGGTCATCTGGCTGTTCAGAAGCCCCAGTTGGAACCGCCATATTGGAGGAGCCTTTATTCTGCACCAGATTACTTGAATCTCCATGAGGAGAAGAGTGGATCGGAGCAGCTATTTGTGGGGGGGGGGGGAGTCGAAGTAGCCGAGACTGGAGTTGAATCATCCTACATAAATAAAGAAAGATTAGAAACTTGCACTAAGGTACAAATAACTATCTTTGTTAAAATTCAAAGTCAGTTTACCTGTGGATTGTCTGAAGATATATTGCTGTCTATATGTTCCAACATTACATTGGAGGTCGAAGGTGGATTTTTGGATTTTTGGAAGGGAGCAACATCCCTGGAATCAAGTCCAGAGACGTTAGTGTCCTTTGAAATGTCTTTCTTTTGCTTCTTCTTCGAAGCCGTTGGTGAGCTTTCCCCAGTTTTGAGAGTCTTCCCACTAGTACTAGGCTTTCGCCTTTTGGGAGTAGTTGGTTGGAGTTTACTAGTCTAAAATGGTACAAACATAAGTTTGACTTCAATCATAAATTTAAGCTTATTCGAAATACCAGAATAAACCGTTTACTTTTGGGGTCGGAGCAATTGCTGGAGTCGGAGCAGTTGTTGGAGTTGGAGAAATGGTTAGAGTTGGAGCAATGGTGTTTGTTGTTGTTGTTGTTGTTACAGGAGTAATTGTTGGAGTTGCTCTGGGCACATCATCATTGGTTTCGATGGTTTGTTGAGAGCTGCTTCCCTCCTTGGTCTTCGATGCAACGGTCTTGATTCTAACGGCTGAAAATCGAAACAAGTAAGGTAAATGTTAAAATAAAGAAAGTGAGAATTATTTGGGGATTTCCCAAGCATTCGCACCTGCGCCTTCATTCGAAAGAATCGACATGGCAGAAAGGTCATAGCGAAGATGCCCTAGGAAATTATGGAGCCGATGTCGAGCCCATGTCACTCTCGAGATGGCTTTAGTTTCTTTTGAGATCGATACTTGAACATCTCTTTGCAAGTTAACCACCAAGGGTATGGAAACCAAGCGAGCCGGTTACGAGGTAGGTAGTTTGGGAAACTTAGGTGGATGCATTTCGAATGCCAACCTATACCTATCCTCAGGTGACAACCCTGAAGGAAGTCTGAACTTAGAGAATTTTTCTTTAAATTTTTCCTTCAAGGTTTGGGACGCTCGATATACTGTGGACTCCAAGCGTGTGGGATCATAAGTTGTTTCGAAGTAATTCTGAAAAGCTTTAATCTCTTGAGCATGAGTGAACATACCTTTCTTTTTGTGTACCTGCACATCGAACGCAGCAGTCAGTTTCTTTTGGATGGTGAGAGTATCAAACATATAATTCTGGTAGAATTTAGCCCACCAGTCCAGAAAACTCTTTGATGAAAAATGAGTTGGTTCAAAAGAAATTAATTCGAACTGGGAAAATTCTTGATATTGTTCCTGCTGCAGTTTGGCTTCTCTGGCCTTGAAGGTTCGACCGGAGGTAATAGCGCTTTGAGTTTGAAAAAGGGGTTCAGGGATTAGCTGACATAAACCAAATTGTCTCGAAACGAAGTTGGGTTGATAGGCAAACAGAAGGATTTGGTTTTTGGTCGGAGTGATTCTTGAGGATATTAGTCTTGGGAGCAAGAAGGCTTTCCAGAGCTCTTGGATCTCTTTACTCTTAGCAGCCTCTGAAAGGGACATTGTGAACCATGATGGTCCATGAGTCCTCGAAGCGAAAGGTGCCATAGTCTCTTCGAACTTATGCTTTTTGGAGAAGAGCATGATATATTGTGAGAATAGAACCTGGAAATCAGCCTTATCATCACTTGGAGTCAATCTCCTTAGCCTTGTGCCTTCAACATTTCGATCCGCTATTTATGGATCTTGCTCAACAATGGTATCAGCGGTGGAGAGTGAAGATTCGAACATGGAATTTATCCATAACTGGAGCAACCAGAAGGGACCAGCTAGCAAGATATTCTTAGGAGTATGAGATTTCAGGCTCGAAACAGCTGATCTCAAACTTTCATAGAGATCAACCAGTAATAGCTCACTCATGCAAATTCTCCTGTTTTCGTGTAAATCTCTTGCTAGAGGAATAAACCTACTGGCTACTTGTAGTGACCTACTGCAAAATACATATTTTGATAACCAAAGGGTGAGGAAGGCAATATGCTCTACGTCTGATACACTATCACCTTCAGTGTGATAGTGACTAATAAACTTGGAGAAGCTAGCCAACTTAACGTCGAAGTCAATAATGCTTGAATGGTCTTCAGAATCAGGGATATATGTTTCCCCTACCGGTGATAAGCCTGTAATAGCGGTTATGTCAAAGAATATAGGAGTGATCATTCCTCCAGGAAGATGAAAGGTATTATAAGTACTATCCTAAAAGTACAAGGATGCAAATAGCAGAGGGTGGCTGTAGGTGAAGCCTGGTTTCGATAACTTAATTAGGTTGTAAATTCCTAGCTCCTCCCACTGATGGGATTTCTTAATCTCCACTTTAGCAAACCAGTTTTGGTAAGCTATATCAGCAGTAGGGCAAGATCGAAATGGTTTAAAATTACTTTTAACATAGTGTAATACGGTGAACTGACTTCGTAGGATTTTTGTATCCAAATGTGCGGATAGCAAGAGTCGCCACCGACTTTTATTTTTATCCAATTAAGGGAAGGTAAAAGTAACAGAAAAAGACCTTCGTTAGATTTAGTTCGGAGAATGGTTATGAAAAGGGAAGGTATTAGCACCCCTTTCCATCCGTAGTTATCTACGGGCTCTTAGTTGCTCTAGATCACTTTTTTAAAATTGCTTTCTGTGTGTTTGACAAAGATGTTTTGAAAGAGCATTTCGCTTTGACTTTGTAATGATTCATGTAGGAATGTATACAAAGTGTTCGGAAATGTTTCGTTTTTGAAAAGAGTTTGAACTTTGAAAAAGAGTGTGTGGTGTGAAAAGCATTTTGATAGAGCAAGCAACTAAAAGTCTTATTACCTACTCAGAATTGGTCGTTTTGTTGTACTTCTACATTCCTTTAGAATAGCGCTAGCCATACCATTAGTTAGTAGGTAGCTCCATTCGTTGGATGTAAGCGGGACATTCGAAGGGACATCGGATGGTCATCGAAGGCAACTTGTAGGAAGTATCCTAGCACATTCGAAGGGACTATCATCATTTTTCGTAGGCGACAATCGAGGGTCAAGATCATGTATTCGGAGGCGACATCGTGGGTCTTATGATCTTTGTATCGAAGGGACTATGATGATTTGTTTGGAAGGCAACGGTGCTAGAATACCTCTACGTTCGAGGGACATGACCATTTTGAAATCGAAAGGCATCGAGAGAGAATTACCCTAAGGGGTGCGTGTGTGATAGAAGTGTGTTGATTCAGAATATGTTATCTTGAAGATTAGTGGGCTATGTTCATTATTATCTTGCCATACACGCCTAATTACTAACAGTTTATAGGGTGCGGAAATCAAAATGCGGAATGTAAAAGCGGAAATGTAAAGGTGCGGAAAGTAAAACCTACGCTATTACATGGCTTTGGGACAGATACATAATTTGAAATGCGGAAAATAAAATCCTAATTAAAACTATTACAACCCATATGCAATTACATTATTGAAAAATAAGATAAAAACGGAAGAATCGTCTGAATCGGATTAACCTGTGAAACAAACGAGAAATCGAAAAATATGATGGAATCGAAATAAGAGAAAATGTTAGAAAAAATGCAAATTTTAATATGAGAAAATTAATATATGCTGGAAATAAGATAAATAAGCTAAAATAATTTTTTGGGATTTTTTAGAAAAGATTTAATAATTAAAATGCAATTAAAAGTGAATTAAATGCAAAATATAAATAAAAATAAATATGCATGCAAAAATATATTTTTAATTTTATTAATTAAATAAAGATTTTATGAAAATAAATGCAAAAAATAATTTTTGATGTTTTTTAATGCGAATAAAATATAGAAAAATTAAAATGTAATGAAAATATTAAATAATTAGAAAATAGAAAATATGGAAAATAGTGCAAGTTTGGAAAAGAAAAGGCAAAACCAGGTCCAGTGGCTCGAACGGTGTCCTGAGTTGAAAATTTGAGATCCAATGCCTTTGCCATCGAGCTAGCGTGCATCCGTGTTTGGAATTTGAAAAGGCGAATATAAGAGTGAAGCGTGTCATGGATATTTGAATTCAATCGAGTCGACACGCGGGCCCCGATTTGTTTTGAGCAGACGAATCATAGCAAGCCATTGTGCCCGCAGCGTGCGGTCAACCTTCGGCCGGAGTCCACGGGAGCTAGGGCTCGGTCATCGTCTCCGTTGCCCATCAACACAAATCCTGCAAAATGCATCAATCGAAGCGAAACAAAAGCCCGGATCGACTAAATCGGACCTTGCGAACACGATGGTGAGGTCCTCTTGCCTGAATCGGCTGGATTTTGAGTTTGAAACTCACAACAAAAACCTAACAATGGTGGCTTGGGTTTTCGTGGAAAGTCACATGTGATGCATCAAATACACTCCAATGAATGTCCTGAACTCAAAGAAACTCATGAAAACAATTAGCAATGCATGTAATATGGAAATCGAAATTGATAAAAGTGACAAACCGGTGAGGGTTGGAGGGCTTGATTCGGGAGGAGTTGGCTTGATGCAAGGGATGCTTTGGACTCCTGGAGACCTCAGGAAGAGGATTGGATGGTGGAGCAATTGGGAATGGCTGGATCTGGAAATTCGATTTTCAAGAATTCTTGGAAAAAATTGACAACATAAGGACTCTCTCTTGGGCTAGGGTTTCCTCCAGGGTTTGTACATGCTGTTTGATATTTATAGAGGAAGTTTGGATGGCAAAAGAGTGGAAAAAAGATTGCTCCATCAATGTGCAAATATTTTCTTTGAAAATAAAATCAAATCTTGAAGAAAATATGATTTTCTCATCAATGCCATGGCTTGCACGAATTTGGTAAGTGTATTGGGCTTTCTTGGACATTAAGAAAGATATAAATCCAACTTAATTGAAAAAATAGCCTAATTTTCATATTTTACATAATTTATTTTTGAATTAAATGTTGTAAAATTCAAATACAAATCACAAAAATAGAAAATTACCAATGTCAAGAATTTATGGGTCAAGAATATTGTCATGAACAAGTTTGGATCAAAAGATTATAGGCCCATTTGGAAAATTTTGCATTTTGACCAAAATGTCCTTTTGTGCAATTGTCCAAAATTGCCCAACTTCTGAATAGTGTATCTTGCTCAATTTTCCACATTTTTTAGTGTTCTTGGACTTTTTGGAAAGCTCTAAGAGTCCTCTAAACAATGTCTTTGGTTTCATCTCAATTGGAGTTACCATGCTCAATATATCTTCAAATCAAAAGTTGACTTTTGTTGACTTTGAAAATGACACTAATGTTTTGAGCTATACCTCTCAAATGAAGCATTTTTGGACATTCTTGTGAGACATGAAGTTGTAGAGAATTGAATTTCCTTCAAAATGAGCTTTGGTGGGAAAATTTCGAGAAAGTATGAGAAAGTTATGATCAGTCAAAGTTCAGTTGACTTTTCACCTAGAAACCCTAATTTAGAAAGTTTGACTTTTGAGCAAATCTTGAGTTTTCTTGATGAATCATGATCAACCCTTGATCAAATGATGAATGTAACTTCAAAATGAGGATGTTGACCAAAAATTATGAAGTTTGGTGTATGTTGACCACAGTTGACTTTTTGTCCAATACACCCGATTTTCAACCATCTGAGCAATTGCCTGAGGAAACTTGACTTGTGAAGCTTGAAACTTGACATGGAGAATCTTTGAAGCATATGAGGAGGCATGAAGACCATTGGAGATGTTGGAAGCTCATCTTGACTTGAGAGATACCAAACCCTAGTTTGGGTTGATTGTCTAGGAGAGAGTTTGTCTGATCAACTCTTGAGGAATCCTTGAGTAGGGATGTATGAAATCTTTTTGAGAAGATGGAGGGCAAATTTTGGGGTATGACACATAGTCCAAAATAAAAGGATCTTTTGGGGGAACTACATGGGTTTCTACGTTTTTTGAAGCAGAAGGTCCATTCACATTCTCAGTTCCTAGACTAGGGGTTTCCATCATGTTGAACAAAGGTTTAAAATCATAGCAGACAGGGAAGATAGTCCTGGTGTCTTTTAGGATTTCAAAAACTGTAAGAGGGCCCATTAGGGCAAACCTCTTTCCAGAAGCATTGGTTGGGATTAATACCTGGGAAGAATATAGGAGTTCTTTCTCTTTGGAGATTCCTTGGGGAATAAGCACGGATTGACCTTGGTGAATGCCCACTTTGCTTTCGAGATCGCTCAGTTCTTGTTCTTCTTCTTGGAAATCTTCTTCATCTGGGATGTTGTTGAAGACATTGTTGGAAGTTGTTAGGAACTTAGGGTTTAGACGAGAAGAAAGGAAGAAAAAATAGTTCAGAGTGTGGAAAAGATTAAAAGACTAAAGCTCTTTAGTTTTATAGTAAGGAAGTTGAAGCACTCATCAACTAAAACTAAGATACGTGGAGGACATGGGTTGGACACGGAGTGAGGTGGCGTAAAGTGAGCATTGGTAATAAGCATGATTAAAGGTAATCATTGTCTTTAATAACCGCACCATACCGTGGCAACTGTTTTGAAGCGGTTCGGAAACCCAAGAGCCATCGTGACTGACGTAGTGGAAATCATATACAGTGTCATGATTACTCAGGGTCACATCAAAATCTTGTGGATGTGTTTAAAATAAGTATTTCTCAGAAAGAGATTTGAAATACATATTTTAAAGGGGCATTTTGTTGGCTGAAGATTTTGATATCTGTGATTCGAATAGAAATCATTAAGCTCGAAACGAAACAATGTCAGTATTTGTTGCAACAAAGCGAATGCCATAGTTCAGGATGAAAGAATTGGCTCTTCGAATGGACCTGCTGAAATTTGGAGCTTCGAATGGAAATTATGATGACATATGTAAAGCAAGCTTCGAAATAGTAGTAGGGTTGTATCTGAGAAGCGAGTTCGAAGTCGAAATGGTCAAGACATTTGAAATTTAAAACGCGAGCGGGATAATTGGAAGTTAGAAAGTATGCGCTGGAGACGGTTCGAAGACGCGTGGAAGCAAAAGAGGCGCAGTGCTCTGCATGTTCTGAACGTGTCAAGATCTCATAAGCCAGACCGTTATGGTCGAAGTAGTATAAATAGGAGTCTTAGTGTTAGGATTTTGTGTGTCATATCTATTGTACAAAAATTCAGTAAACATTCAAAATACCACATGGCTAGGGAAACGAATGCTCGAATGATGTACGTATGATTGCACCAAAACTTTTATTATTCAATAATGTATCTTTATCTTTCCAGTTTATCTTTATCCTGCATTAATGTCTTTTAAATTCTTTACCTTCAAAGTCATTTAACTTTCCTTGCATTCAAATGTTTCTTCCATTTCGAAACCCTTTACTTTTCTGACACTTTTACATTAACGCTCTTATTTTCCAGAAAGCTTTTACATACTTGCTTTTACATTCTTGTCTTTTACATTTCATGCTTTTACATTTAAAAGTTATTTAAGCATTTCTGCACTTATATTTCCTCTGTAAATTGAATCTTTGTTTATTCACTCATTCAAATCAATATTATGTTTCTTTATTTAATCATGGCACTAAGTTACTGAATGCCGTGAAACGAAATACATTGGACTTATATAAAACACTCTAAATATAAGCCTTAAACTCAAATCCTTATTTTATTATTAATTCTATACAAATGACCAATACCCCATAGGATCAATCTAGTCGATCCTGCAAGTTACCAGAGGAATTGAATAACAATCACAACGCTTATTCGATAGTTTGGAAGACTAGCGGTTGTTTCACCAGAAATCACTGTGAACAGGTTGATTGTCTAGGAGAGGGTTTGTTTGATCAACCCTTGAGGAATCCTTGAGTATGGATGTATGAAATGCCTTGAAGAATAGGAGGGCAAATTTTGGGGTATGACAGCTGCCCCTGTTCAATCTTCTTGTACTAGAAGGGTTAGATTGGCGTACGTACCTTTTGTGACATGGAGGTAGAAGATGATTGAACACTCGAATACACCTGAAAATTTGCACTCGTCGTGGATTGATAATGCGGGAATGGGCTTAAAGATGCCATTTGGAGGAGCTGAAGATTTCGCTGGGGAATGAGTCATACGTTAGACTCAAGACATTGCCTGGAAAGGAGGATCGTCGGGGATGGGCTTAAGATGCCATCCAGGGAGACTGATGCTGGGGAACGAGCCGTATGCTAGGCTCTGTAGATGTTCCTGAAGATAGAAGAAAGCACGGAGATGGGCTTAAGATGCCATCCGGAGAGAACGATGTTGAGTCGTACGTTAGATTTTACACTCGTCTTTGAATGAAATTGTTGGTTTGTATTGATTTTAACCAAATATGCAGCATTCTGAAGGTGGAGAGACGTCGACAAATAGTAGGAGATGGGCTTAAAATGCCATCCGAGGAAACTGAGTCGTACGCCAGACTCTGTAGTTGCTGTTGATAATAAGAGAGCATCAGAATAAATTTCATCTTGATTACTCTGAGAGGATAATAGTCGGCAGAATGTGGAAAACTTCCCTGTTGTGCTTCAGGTGTTGATCCAATGCCTGTTATCGGAGGATAACTTGTGATCGTTCGGATAGGGTTTCCCATCTAGCTTCGGGTATTAATCCTGGATCTGTTGTCGGAGGACAACTAGGGCGGTCGTTCGGATAGGGTCTCCCATCTGGCTTCGGGTATTAATCCTGGACCTGTTTGTTTTGGAAGTGATTTTCACCTGTTTGGGGAAAGACAAAAAAAGAAACTTGATAGAATATCGTTAGTCTTATACAGTCTTATACAGATTATGATGCATGACAATGTGTATGAATGACATATGCACAAGTTATGGATTTTATGAGTAATGTATGAATGATAGATGTTGTGGTATTTCAAAACATATCCATCTTGAAGAAGATGTGGATACTCCGCTTGGGGATTCTTGACTTCTGTTTGGGGACGAAACGGATGGAAAATCCCGAGAAGAAAGATAACCCTGATTCCTCCGATGCACTATCTGACCAAGTCTTGAGCCTAGATATTGTTGAGGATGGTGGGGATCGAGAGGCGTGCTGTCGAGGATCTTGTGCGTAGACCCTGCTGGGGAAAATCTTAGAAGGCGCTCTGCTGGGGATCTTGTGCGTAGGTCCTACTGAGAAGTAACTAAATGTCATTGGGAGACAGGGCTGGGAGGACCTGGAGCCTTCTGAAACCTCTGGCTGGGGGAATAAAGGATGTAGGTTTCCTCCGATGCACTATCTGACCAAGTTTCGAGTCTGGATATTGCTATTGCCGGAGGACGATGATTGTTGAGTGATACTCTACCGGGGACGCATATCTCTGCTGTTGATGAATCGTTACTGCTTGGAGACTGATGTAACACGGTTCAGTTGATTAAAATCACTGCTCGGGGCTGACGTGATGAAGCCTGGAATGTCTGAACTTAGTGGGGGAAGAGGTGTACTCAAATGGGGAAGATTTGTAGTGAGCGACATCTCCGTGGGGATTGTACTCCGCAGGGGAACGTATTGGTGACTTTTGTCGTCATCTCAATTCCTAGAGCCTGTAGTAATTATCCTTGTTCGTTCACTTTTCGCATGTTTGTAAATAGATTTTTATTGTTAGATGCATATAATCATTCAAAGCAAACGTTGGACTTTATGCAAACAACAACAGTGAAAATTGTAAAGAGAAAGAACTTGTATTAATTTGAAGTGTGGCGTATGGCCAAGTAATTTATACACAAGAAAAGTAAAAAGCTATGCGGAAACAATCTCGTTAAGTTCCAACTATGCTAGTACTCATATATTTAGACTATCTCATCTCCTTGCTGTCAGTAGAAAGTGAGTGAATTGATTTTTGCCATTTGAATCTTGAATGCTGATAGTAGTCTAGAAGTAGGTGATCTGGACGAGACATAGTCGTACGCTTAAATCCCTAACTTTTGCCTAGACCTCCCTTTCGGGTTTTCAGAGTCTACCGGGATACCCTTTTTTGCCCAAGCCGCCTTTGCAGGTTTTCGACTTGCCGGGTGTACATGTTTTGTATATATCCTTAACTTTTTCCCAAACCTTTTGGTTTTCCAGGATGCCCTTATTTTTTCCTAGGTCAGTCGACCTAGCGGGTCTCGTTCATGCGTAGTATTTTTTGACTATGTCTGTGTTCACAGGGTGTGGGAAGTCTTCGCCATCCATGGTGCTAAGTATCATAGCTCCGCCGGAAAATACTATCTTGACTACAAATGGTCCCTTATAGGTGGGAGTCCATTTTCCCCTGGGATCACCTTGTGGAAGAATGATGCGCTTGACTACTAGATCACCGACTTGGTAGACTCGGTGCTTGACTTTCTTGTTAAATGCTCTGATCATTCGCTTCTGATAGATCTGTCCGTGGCAGATGGATGTGAGTCGCTTCTCGTCAATCAAGTTGATCTGATCAAGGCGAGTTTGGATCCAATCATCTTCGCCTAGCTCTGCGTCCTGGAGGACTCTGGTTGAGGGTATCTGAACCTCGATGGGTAGGACTGCTTCCATACCGTATACAAGAGAGAAGGGGGTTGCCCCTGTTGATGTTCGTACTGTAGTGCGATAACCGTGGAGAGCAAACGGTAACATCTCATGCCAATCTTTGTAAGTCACTGTCATCTTCTGTATGATCTTTTTGATATTCTTGTTGGCGGCTTCCACTGCGCCATTCATCTTAGGTTGATAAGGAGAAGAGTTGTGATGTTTGATCTTGAACTGCGTGCAGAGTTCGGTGATCATCTTGTTGTTGAGATTAGAACCATTATCTATGATAATCCTTTCGGGAGTGCCATACCGACAGATAAGATTATGTTTGATGAATCGAGCCACAACATTCTTGGTAACAGATGCGAACGAGGCTGCTTCTACCCACTTGGTGAAATAGTCAATTGCCACAAGGATGAAACGATGTCCGTTGGAAGCGGTGGGTTTGATTTCTCCGATCATGTCAATGCCCCACATTGCGAAAGGCCAAGGAGCTGTTAGAACATTCAGAGGTACTGGAGGTACGTGCACTTTGTCTACATATATCTGGCATTTGTGACAAGATCGAGCGTAGCGATGACAATCAGCTTCCATGGTGGACCAATAGTAACCAGTTCTCAAAATTTTCTTAGCCATCGTATGTCCACTGGAGTGGGTACCAAATGCGCCTTTGTGTAACTCTTCCATGATTCATGCTGCGGTTTTCTGATCTATACAGCGAAGTAAGCACAAGTCGTGGTTGCGCTTGTATAAGATGCCGTTGTTGAGGAAGAATTTGGATGCGAATCTTCTCAAAAACTTATTATCGTTGACAGATGCCCCTGCGGGATATTTCTGAGTCTCAAGATACCTCTTCACTTCGTAGAACCAAGGTTTCTCTTCCGTATCGAGTTCACAACAGTATGCTGGTTCGTCAAACCTTTCGATGATGATTTGGGGAGCCTCGTTGTCCCATCTGACCTTGAACATAGATGACATAGTAGCTAACGCGTCTGCCAACTGATTCTCTTCTCGTGGAATATGATTGAAAGTGATCTCTTCGAAGTAGGGGATCAAACTCAAAACATGCTCTCGATACGGAATGAGATTCAGATGCTTCGTATCCCACTCGCCCTTAATCTGACTGATCACTAAAGCTGAGTCTCCATATACTTGCAAAAACTTGATTCTTAAGTCAATAACAACTTTAATACCCATGATGCACGCTTCGTATTCGGCCATGTTGTTCGTACAACTGAAGCAAAGCCTGGCGGTGAAAGGCGTATGTCCGCCTGCGCCTGCAGGGGATGTAATGATGGCGCCAATGCCATTGCCAAGTGCGTTTGAGGCTCCATCAAATACCAGGGTCCATCGGGATCCTTGTTCAGGTCCTTCGTCTGGTCCTGGCTCTTCACAATCAGTAACTAACAAAACATCTTCGTCTGGAAACTCGAACTGCATAGACTGATAGTCATCTACGGCTTGATGAGCCAAATGATCGGCTACTACACTTCCTTTGATCGCTTTCTGAGAAGTATACTGGATATCGTATTCGGTCAAGATCATTTGCCATCTTGCTATTCTTCCGGAGAGAGCTGGTTTCTCAAATATGTATTTTATCGGATCCATCTTGGAGATCAACAAGGTAGTGTGAGTCAACATATACTGTCTTAGTCGGCGAGCAGCCCAAGCCAAAGCGCTGCAAGTTTTCTCGAGCTGTGAGTATCTTGTTTCACAGTCGGTAATCTTTTTTGCTAAGGTAGTATATTGCATACTCTTTTCGACCAGACTCGTCATGTTTCCCCAACACACACCCCATTGAGCTCTCTAACACTGTCAAGTACATGATAAGAGGTCTTCCTTTGGCAATCGTCGTTCCATTCTACCACTTGATCTTTCTTCAGTAACTTGAAAATTGGCTCACAAGTAGCAGTTAGGTGTGCAATGAACCTGGCAATGTAATTGAATCGGCCCAAGAAACCTCTGACTTCCTTCTCGGTGTGGGGAGCTGGCATTTCTTGAATAGCTATAACCTTGGCGGGGTCAACTTCAATACATTTACCACTAACAATAAACCCTAAGATTTTACCGGATCTGACTCCAAAGGTGCACTTGTTGGGATTAAGTCTTAATTTGTACTTCTTCAACCTATCAAACAGTTTCTGCAGATGATCAAGATGTTCTTTCTCAGTCTATGATCGAGCTATCATGTCGTCGACGTAGACCTCTATCTCGTGATGAATCATGTCATGAAATAATGCCACCATAGCGCGCTGATAAGTGGCGCCCGCGTTCTTCAGTCCGAACGGCATGACCTTGTAGCAGAAAGTGCCCCATTGTGTAACAAAAGTAGTCTTTTCCATGTCTTCAGGAGCCATTTTGATCTGATTGTAACCGAAGAAACCATCCATGAAGGAGAAAACCTTATGCTGGGTGGTGTTGTCAACCAGAACATCAATATGAGGAAGTGGAAAATCGTCTTTCGGACTCGCTTTGTTCAGATCTCTATAATCCACACACATTCGTACTTTACCATCCTTCTTGGGTACGGGTACCACGTTTGCAAACCACTGCGGATAAGAAGTAACGGCTAAGAAACCAGCATTGAACTGCTTCATCACTTCAGCTTTGATTTTCTCTGACATTTCAGGACGCATGCGACGAACCTTCTATTTCACTGGGAGAAAACCTTCTTTTCTCGGCAACCAGTGTACCACAATGTCAATGTCTAAACTGGGCATATCTTTGTATGACCAAGAAAAAACCTCAATATAGTCTCGTAGCATCTGAATCAATCTTTCTTTAACACTGTTCTCAACACCCGCTCCTATCTTGATCTCTTTTCTGTCTTCATTAGTACCCAAATTCACAACCTCAACTGACTCTTTGTGTGGCTATATAACTCGTTCTTCTTGCTGTAGCAGTCTGACAAGTTCTCCTGGCACTTCACAATCTTCCTCACCTTCGTCTTCGGCTTGGTAGATCGGATTATCGAAGTCATATTTAGCAATAGCATAGCTGTTATCAACGAGATTCGGAGTGATTCTGCAGTGTATCACGTGGGTGTGTGTAAGAAACACATAGATTTTTTGGAGGGGTGATAAAGTAAAAGAAAGAGAGCAACAATTAAATGCAAAAGTCCAACAATTTTATTGAATGAAAATATGCAAATTACAGATAATATCCCTCACAAACGAGCCATGATGCCCCGGGCAAGGCACTAGGCTTTAGAGTTTATTGTTCAAAACATAGAAAAACGAAAAGCAAAAAAAACAAAGGCAATTACTCCTGTCTAAAGGAGATTGGTATGACGTCTTCAGTATTCCAATTGCTGAGTCCGTTGTCGGGAGTTGGGAAGATCTATTCGCTGATGTCGAAGTCATTGTCGTCGTCTTCTATGGCATGGATTCCACTCTGGGTGATGCGGAAAGGAAGTTGGCCGGCACGTTCGTGGCATATCATCTTCTGACCCTTGATGGTGAATCCTAAACCAGTCTTGTCATGTTTGAAAGAAAGATCAGGGAGCTGTCCCCAAATAGTACTACCTCCTTCTTCAACTGCAGCTTGAGCATCCTTCAACGAGGCCATCTTAGGTGGAACCTGTGTAACTTCAGAAGTAACGGGAGATTCCATAGGCATGACTCTGGGGATTGTTTCGAAAGCTTGACAGGGAGTCTCGAAGAATTCACCTTCCACCTCGAGATATCGGAACGACTGTAGATGACTGACCATATTTCCTCTTCACCATATACTGTAACAACCTTCCCCTTCACTGGGTATTTCAACTTCTGATGCAAGGTAGAGGTGACAGCGCCTGCCCCATGTATCCAAGGGCGTCCAAGTAGGCAAGAGTAAGCTGGACGGATGTCCATGACAAAGAAAGTGGAATCAAAAGTCTGGGAACCGACTTTAACAGGCAGAGTGAGCTCTCCGAGTACTGTTCGCTTAGAACCATCAAAAGCTTTCACGACTATGTCACTGGGTTTCAGAACCAACCCTTCAACATCAAGTCAATCAAAAGCACTCTTCGGTAGGATATTCAGAGCAGAACCGGTATCGACCAAAACATGAAACAATGTAATGCCCTTGCATTCAACAGAGATGTGCAAGGCTTTGTTGTGTTTCCTTTCGGCAGGAGTCAAATCAGAATCAGAGAAGCCTAGGCCGTTGTTGGAAGCTAGGCTAGCAATAAAAACTTCAAATTGATCAGTAGTAGTGTCTTGCGGTACGTGAGCATTCTTCAGAAACTTCACCAAGGCTTTAGCATGGGCCTCGGAGCACAAGAGCAGAGCAATCATGGAGATCTTGGACGGAGTCTGTCCCAACTGTTCCACAACATTGTAGTCACTCTTCTTGATGATCTTCAGAATTTCCTCCATTTCTCGTTTGGAGGTGTCTTCAGCAACTTCCTTTGGTACTTCTGTAGGAGCAGGATGAGTTACTGGTTCTTTCCCTCTGGTCTCGGGAACTGGTTGGATAGATGGAATGGGAGCTGGAGTCGCGGTGTCTTTTGGAGGAGAGATCTCTGGAGAGAACACCCTTCCAGTTCTGGTCACCTTACTTGATCCGGTGATGTTGTCAATGTCAGGAATGGTAGCTTCAACTGTAAGATCCTCGATAGTCAGAGGGTCTTGCTTGACGCCATGATAATAAACCTCAGATCCATAATTTCAAGGGATAGCCTTGTCAGAGGAGTATGGCATTGGTCTGGGAGAAGTAATGATGAGAGGTGCCACTCTAGGCACAGGATCAGCAGAGGAAATCCTTATTGTGTTAACATCAACATAGTCTTCTGGGAAATCGTCACCCCATCCGGTCGCCTTAACATCTTCAATAGGAATCTTGTAGCTCTCAGGAACAGTATACTTCACCATGTAATCAAACTTTCCACTTGGCTGCCCCAAGGTATCCCACACATTCGGTATGGTTTCATTCACATCTTCGATCTTCAGTTTCTTAGACATGTCTTCACACAGATTCTCCACAGGTGGTTTCAGGAATAGTATTTCACGGTTATCCATCATACACCGAACACGTCTTCTCAACCAAGCACAACTGTCAGGCGCAGATGGGCACCAACGATAATTTTTTGGGCATCCTGGATTGACACCGGCTTGCAGCAGATTCTTCTTAACAGTCATCAGAGGGATGGTCAGGTCATCTATGTTGAAAACATAAGAGTTCTCACCAATAGCATTGGAACTTTTGTCATGGTTAGGCATAGGCGCGTTGATCACATTTGGAGTCTCAACAGGAGGGTCAAACTCAATCTGCTTAGCTTCAATCATATCTTGAATCTTGTTCTTCAGAGCCCAACAATTGTCAGTGTCGTGCCCTGGACTGTTGGAGTGGTAAGCACACTTAGCATTAGGATTGTATCTCGGAGAGGAAGTGTTGATGTTTTGAGGAGGATCCCTCAAGGTAATCAGCTCTGCTTTCAACATGTGTTGCAAGGCTTGCGATAATGGCATGTTGATCTTTGTAAACTGTCTTCGTGGCGTGTTCTGGCTACGCGCGTTGTCTCGCTGAGGTTGTGCTGATGTAGGATTGGAGATCATAACTTCCCCCACAGATTGAGCGCGGTCGGTCTTGGCTTGGCTTTTCTGACCATACACAGCATTGGCTTCTTTCTTACCACCAAAAGATCTCTTCGCAACATTTGATGACGACTCTACATGAATCTTCCCGCTCTTGATACCAGCTTCAATGCGTTCTCCTGTAAGTATCAGCTCGGTGAATCTGGCTAAAGAGTTTCCAATCAGATGATTGAAGAATGGGCCTGTCAGTGTTCCCATAAACATGTCAACCAACTCCCTATGGGACAAGGGTGGTTGCACTCTGCCTGCTAGATCTCTCCATTTCTGAGCATACTCTTTGAACTTTTCATCACGACCCATAAACATGCTCTGTAGTTGCATGCGAGTGGGTGCCAATTCAGCATTGTACTCATACTGTCTGTAGAAAGCATCCGCTAAGTCACTCCAAGTACGGATATGGTCATTCTCTAGCTGATAATACCACTCTAATTGAGTTCCGAACAAACTCTCTTGAAAATAATGCATCCACAACTTTCTGTCATCAGTGTGGGGGTTGATCTTCTGAACATAGGACTTCAAATGCAGCTTCAGACAAGAAATGCCATCATACTTGGCAAAAGTTGGAACTTTGAACTTGGGGGGGATCACCACACCAGGGACAAGACTCAGATCATCAAAATTCAGCCCTGACATTTTCAAGTTTTCCACGGCATTCAGACGGTCTTCAAGTTGCTTGTACTTGTCATCTTCATCGGAGTACTGATCTTCATAGTCTTCTCCTTTCTTCTCAGGCTCATGCTGATCATCTTCGTCATTTCCCTTGACACTCCCCTCGGTCTTGACACTTTCTGAGAGCTCTATCCGACTGACCACTTTAGGACCACCTTTGTAACGTCTGCCCATGTTGAGAACACCAACAACCCTCTTCTTTCTGTTGATGAGCTTCTTCAAATCTTCTTGGCCTTGGACCAAGCTAGTGAACATCTCCTGGAACTGAGCATTCTGAGCCTGGAGATCCTTGACAGTCTGTTCAAGAGCCATTTTTGCTAAAATAAATAGCGAGGAAATGAGAAAATCAATCTTCAATGTACCTGTTATGAGATGTGATGCCATAATATGCGATGTTTATGCAAATGCAATGCAATGTTTTCAAGGACCTTAGAGATTTAAATTTGTTAAACAAGCACGAACAAACATTTATTAGTTCTCTTTTATTCTTCTTCTTTTTAAGTACAAAAGATGGTTCAGAAAAATAAAAGAAAAGCATAAAATCCTAAAGCTCTAAGTCTCCCATGGGCGCTTCCTCTGAGTGCCGAGGTAGGCGTTGATGTTTCGCTCCTCGTGAAGTAGCTTTGTCAACTCTAGTACCTTCTTCTCGCTTGCATAACACTGAGCTTCGAACGTATCCCTTTCTTCTTTAAGTTGAATCCAGGATCTCTTCAAGTCTTCAAAATCAGTAGGCATGTCAGGATGGAGAATCGTATAGGGTACGTCACCTATAGCAACAGGTTCCATAATTACTGGTAAAACAGGCGTGAATGGCATCATGAGGTTTTGAGCTCGAGCTCGCACCCATTTGAGGTAAGGTTCCCAAGGAATTTGGTGTCCCAAAGTCTTGGTATCAGTCTTCTTTACCATGCCCCAAGCGTGTATGAACCTTCGTCGGTAATTCTGGAGATCGTGGTTGTAGTCAAACACAATATCTTGGAGAAGCATATCATGCGGACCATCTCTTCGAGCATAACCAAACTGACGTAGAGCTAGAGAAGGGTTGTAAGTAATACCTCCTCTTATACCAAGTAGTGGTACATTAGGGAATTCTCCACAACGCTCAATGAATGTGAAGTCCTTTTGAGAGAGAAGACACCAACTGATATCTGAATGAGAGAGTCACATTAGTCTTTGAGACCACTTCAACCTTTGCTCGTTCTTCAGAACTGATGGAGGAAGGTGCGAAATAAACCACCTGGAAAGTAACGGTATGCAACACATGAGAGTTCCTTGTCTTTTAGTAGTACGAGTGTGGAGAGAATGTAGGATATCTCCAAGTAAAGTAGGCACTGGATTACGGGTAAGGAATATCTTGATGGCATTGACATCTATGAATTGATCCGAGTTAGGAAAAAGAACCAAACCATAGATTAGCAAGGCCACAATGTTTTCAAATGCATGGAAACTCAAAGCTTTGAGGAATTCTCGGGCTTTCTTAATTAGGAACTTAGCAAGTAGACCCTTAACTCCGCTTCTTATTTCCCAATTGGCTTCAATGTCTGAGCGTTTTAGATGTAATGCTGATGCGATGTCTTCATACTTAGGATCCTTTTCTAGACCGGTGAATGGAATTTGATCAAGAATAGGTATCCCAAGTAGCTTAGAGAAATCTTCCAAGGTAGGAACCAACTGATAATCTGGGAATGTAAAGCAATGGTGTTTCGGATCGAAGAGCTGGAATAGGACATGCATCATATCTTCTTCAAAACCGGAGATAACCAAGTCAAGTAGATAACCATGTCTTTTGATGAACTGAGCATGATCGGGAATCTCTGAAACCAATTCTTTGAGTTGAGAAGGTATACCCATGAAGTTGATTTGGATAGTCTTTTTAGAAGCCATAATCCCTACAAAACAGAGCAAAGATAAATCCCTAGGTCCTTGAAATAGTTAGAAATGATATGCAATGTGATGATGTCATGTTTAGCACACACAAACAATTTACACAATGAGCCTAGGTTTAAGGCTTGCATGAGGTATAGGTGATTACCCCACCAAAAGTTTGAGTTGGTTCATCCTATCCTATAATAGTAACCAGGTTCTAGGAATCTCATATCATTGATCTTTCTCGTAGGCGTTTATTTCAATAAGACTACCAAGTGGTCGACCGAAAATATCCCAAAAGTCTGATCTTAATGAGCGTAGCATCGAGTATCATCCAACCTTAGTCTACACCAAAGCCGGCCATCTCACTACCTTCTAATGGCCAAGACGGGTCAATTAGGGTTCTAAAAGTTTAGTTAGTGCTGATGAAACCACGCAAAAGCGAAATACTATCCTCAACTTGGAAATGAAGAGTATCAGGACATCCAAAGTGTCACACTAACGTATCCATCATGTTGACAATTTCGGTATAATCCTAACGGTCGCGACGATCTAACGCTACTTACCTAAAGGAAACCTGGATCCGGGTGTAGGATCCCCCACAAATATAATACCCAAGCAACCCTTAAAGATAAAGCAAGCAAATCAAACAGAAAACAGTAAAAATGATCTTGAAATCCCTAAGGTATTCTCTCTTTAGGGTGTCTCCCCGGCAGAGTCGCCAGTTCTGTAATATGGTGAACTGACTTTGAGGAATTTTGTATCACAAATGTTGCGGATAGCAAGAGTTGCCACCAAATTTTCTTTTATCCAATTAAGGGAAGGTGAAAAGAACAGGAAAAGACCTTCGTTAGATTCTGAGTAAGGGAGAAGGTTATGAAAAGGGAAGGTATTAGCACCCCTTTCCATCCGTAGTTATCTACGGGCTCTTAGTTGCTCTTAGATCACTTTAAAATTGTGTTTTCTGTGTGTTTGAAAATGTTTTAAAAAAGGCATTTCGCTTTGACTTTGTAATGATTCATGTAGGAATGTATACAAAGTGTTCGGAAATGCTTCGTTTTTTAAAAGAGTTTGAACTTTGAGAAAAGTGTGTGGTGTGAAAAGTATTTTGTAGAGCAAGCAACTAAAAGTCTTATTACTTACTCAGAATGGTCGTTTTTCGAGTTGTTTTACTTTCCTCTAGAATAGCGCTATCCATACCATTAGTTGGTAGGTAACCCTATTCGTTGGATGTAGAAGGGACATTCGAAGGGACATCGGATGGTCATAGAAGGCAACTTGTAGGAAGTATCCTAGCACATTCGAAGGGACTATCATCATTTTTTGTAGGCAACAATCGAGGCTCAAGATC
Organism: Vicia sativa; assembly: GCA_021764765.1. NCBI lineage: Eukaryota > Viridiplantae > Streptophyta > Magnoliopsida > Fabales > Fabaceae > Vicia > Vicia sativa. Next base: position 196,647,286 of record CM038793.1, on the reverse strand, counting down.
ATGTATTCATAGGCGACATCGTGGGTCTATGATCTTTGTATCGAAGGGACTATGATGATTTGTTTTGAAGGCAACAGTGTTCGAATACCTCTACGTTCGAGGGACTTGACCATTTAATCGAAAGACAACGAGAGAGAATTACCCTAAGGGGTGCATGTGTGAAAAAGTGTATCAATTCAGTTATATGTTATCTTGAAATTATGAGTGATCTATGTCCAATTTTTATCTTGCCATACACGCCTAATTACTAGCAGTTTATAGGGTGCAGAAAGTAAATTGCGGAAATGTAAAGTGCGGAAAGATAAAATCCTACGCTATTACATGGCTTTGGGGCAGTTACATAATATAGGAGTGCGGAAAGTAAAGGTCCTAATTAAACTATTACATCCCATAGGCAGTTACATAATTGAAAAGAAAAAAAGCAAGAAAATTGTCCGAAACGTTATAACCTGTGAACAGATACATAATCGGAAAACAAGAGAAATTGCATAAGAGGAAAATGTTAGCAAAAAGCATGATTTTTGAGTGAGGAAAAAGGTTTTATGTTAGTAATGACAATAAGATGATAAGATAATTTTTGGTAATTTTCTGGATCGTTTTGATAATTTAAAAACAATTAAAAGTCAAATTAATGATTAATTAGTAATTAAATAAAATATGCATGCAAAAATATTAATTTTAATATTAAAAATTAAATAAACATTTTCTGGTAATAATGCAAAAAAGAAAAATATTTTTGTGATTTTTTAAATGCATGATAAAATTAGTTAAAGATTAATTAAATTGTATGAAAAATATTAAAGAAAATAAGAAAAGAAAAAGTTAGTTTTGCAAAAGAGTAAAAAAGAATGGTCTTGCCAGGGATCGAACTGGTGACCATCTGGATGAAAACTCAAGCTTGCTTGCCTTTACCACTGAGCCAAAGCGTGTTTGGTGTTTGGAAATTGGAATCAATTGTTTTTAAAGGTAAACATGTCATGATTATGACTCAAAGCACAGTCAACACGCGTGGACCCTAGCTGGAACGGATGGACGAATCAGAAGCCACAAAAACGCCACGCATGCTCTCGCCGGTCAACACACGTCAACGACGCCGGAGCCCTAGCTCCGGTCGTCTTCTCCAGCAAATAGAAATTCCAACTTGCAAAAATAGGCGAAATAAAAAGGAAAAGAGTATCCTACCCCCCTAAATCGAGGGCTGCGAACACGATGGTGGTGTTCGTTTCCCCTGAAAATGCCTGGATAAGCCGGTTCGAGGGAAACAGTTCAAAATGCCCTAGCCATGGTGATTCGAGTTTTCTACGTCTAAGCTTGCATGTAATGGTTCAAATGTGATCTAATACATGTCCTGAGTTCAAATAAACACACAAAAATAATTAGCAATACATGGATTTATGAAATCGAAATTCAAGAAAATACCAAATCGGAGCAAGCTAAGGAGCACGATCTGGGTAGTCTGGGCTTCGAGTAAGGATTGGTATTGACTCCTGGGAACCTCAGGAACACAATGGGATGGCTGGCTTGGGCTGAAACTTGTTGGAATTTGGAATTCGAAATTGCCAACGTTGAACAATTTTTTTGAAAATAAGGGTTGCTTGTATGAGCTAGGGTTTCGTCCTTGGTGTTGTGTAATGTGCTGAGTATTTATAGAGGAAGAATTGGAAGCAAAATGATGAAAAAAGATCTCCTCTTTAATGCAAAAAAATTTCTCTTTCAAATCAAATCAAATCTTTTGAAAATTTGATTTTCTCTTCCATGTGAGAGCTAGCACGAAATTGGCAAGTTGTATGGGCTATCTTGGACCTCAAGTTTGATAAAAATCCAACCCATTTGAAAATATACCTGGTTTTCATATTTTATATAATTTAAATTTGAATTAAATGCTTTTAAATTCAAAAATAAATCCAAAAAATAAAAGGTGGTCGTGGCAAGGCATCAATAGGTCACAAATAACATTATGATCAAGTTTGGATCATAAAATTATAGGCCCATTTGAAAAAAATTGGATTTTTACAACTATCTCTCTTTGTGCAATTGTCTAAAAATGCCCAACTTGTACAAGGTGTATTTTGCTCAATTTTCCACATTTTGGAGTGTTCTTGAACTTTTTAGAAATCTCTAGGTGTTCTCTAAACAACCTCTTTGGTTTCATCTCAATTGGAGTTTCCATGCTCAATAAAACTTCATTACAAAAAGTTGACTTTTTGTTGACTTTGAAAAGGATCTGTAATGTTTTGATCCATACCTTCCAAATGAAGCATTTTTTGAACATTCTTGTGAGACATGAAGTTGTGGAGAGTTGAATTTCCTTCAAAATGAGAGGTGGTGGAAAAATTTCTGAGAAAGTATGAAGATGTTATGCTCAGTCAAAGTTCAGTTGACTTTTCTCTAGGAAACCCTAATTTGGAAAGTTTGACTTTTGAGCAAATCTTGAGTTTTCTTGATGAATCATGATCAACCCTTGATCAAATGATGAATTTGACTTCAAAATGAGGATGTTGACCAAAAATCAGGAAGTTTGACTATATGTTGACCACTATTGACTTTTTGTCCAATACAACTGATTTTCAACCATCTGAGCAATTGTCTGAGGAAACTTGACTTGTAAGGCTTGAAATTTGACATGGAGAATATCTGAAGTGTATGAGGAGGCATGATGACCATTGGAGATGTTGGAAGTCCATCTTGATCTGAAAATTTCCAAACCCTAGTTTGGGTTGATTGTCTAGGAGAGGGTTTGTCTGATCAACCCTTGAGGAATCCTTTAGTATGGATGTATGAAATGTCTTGAAGAATAGGAGGGCAAATTTTGGGGTATGACAGGATGCACAGGGTGTGTTGAGATTCTGTGATCGAATTTGTATTCCTGATGATATAGAGTTGAAAAGATTAATTATGGAAGAAGGGTATAGAAGTAAGTTGAGCATTCATCCGGGAGCTACTAAAATGCATCAAGATTTGAAGAAATTATTTTGGTGGCCTGGAATGAAGCGTGATATTGTGCACTTTGTGTATTCATGTTTTACTTTTCAGAAGTCAAAGGTTGAGCATCATAAGCCTGCGGGGTTGTTGCAACCATTGGAAATTCCAGAGTGGAAGTGGGATAGTATTTCGATGGATTTTATAACTGGATTACCAAATACTGTGCGAGGATATAATTCCATTTGGGTGATTGTTGATAGGCTTACTAAGTCAACTCATTTTATACCTATTGACATCAGTTTTCCTATACCGAAGTTGGCAGAGATTTATATCAGGGTGATTGTTAAGTTACACGGTGTCCCGTTGAGCATTGTGTTGGATAGAGATCCGAGGTTCACATCTGACTTTTGGCAGAGTTTACAGAATGTGTTGGGTTCTAAGTTAAGGTTGAGTTCAGCGTATCATCCTCAAACTGATGGTCAGACAGAAAGGACGAATCAGTCATTGGAAGATTTACTGCGGGCATGTGTTCTTGAAGAGAGAGGTTCATGGGACACTTGCCTTCCATTGATAGAGTTCACATATAATAATAGTTACCATTCTAGCATCGGAATGGCACCTTTTGAAGCGTTGTATGGTCGGAGGTGTAGGACTCCGTTGTGTTGGCATGAGACGAGAGAAAGTGTAGTACTTGGACCTGAACTAGTTCGAGAAACCACCGAGAAGGTGAAGCTTATCTGTGAAAAGATGAAGGCTTCCCGAAGTAGATAGAAGAGTTATCATGATAAGCGGAGGAAAATTTTGGAATTTCAAGAAGGTGAACATGTATTCTTGAGAGTTACACCAGTAACCGGTGTTGGAAGAGCATTGAAATCGAAGAAACTTACTCCTCGCTTCATTGGTCCATATCAGATATCAGACAGAGTTGGAAAGGTTGCCTATAGGGTGGCGTTGCCTCCGAATCTTTCGAATTTGCATGATGTGTTCCACGTGTCGCAACTCCAAAAGTATATTCCGGACTCGTCTCACGAGATTCGTATGGACGATGTGCAAGTGCGGGATAACTTGACCGTAGAGACAATGCCAGTACGAATTGCAGATCACGAGACAAAGACATTGCGTGGGAAAGAGATTGCGTCGGTGAAGGTTGTCTGGTTGGGAGTTGCTGGAGAAAACATGACGTGGGAGTTGGAAAGCAAAATGCGGGACTTTTATCCCGAGTTGTTTGAATCAGGTAATTTTCGAGGACGAAAATGTTCTAAGTGGGGGAGAGTTGTAACACCCGTAATTAATTAAGTAATTTAATTTAAGATTATAGAGTATTTTCCGATTAATTTAGTAATTAAGTAGAATTGTAGGTGGAATTGTTAATATAATAATCGGGTAAAAACTAGTTAGAATAAAAATAATATTAGAATTATTCTATTATTAAGAATTATTAAATTAAATGTAATATATTAATTATAAGAATAAATTAGCATTTTTAAGAGTATTATTTAGTGGACCAAATTATATTAAGAGCCACTATATAATTGAGTGACCTAGTAAAATAAGGAGTTATTATTGCTTGAAAAACCAAACCATAGCCGTAGCAGTAAACTAGCAAGAGAGAAAAAGGAAGAAAATTTGGAAACGAGGGTTGCTAGGAGGGATCGTTGTTGTCTGAGAGTTTGCTAATTGCGATTGATTTTCCGAATTCCCTTCAATCCACAGGTAAGGGGTGGGGTTCGGGTTTTATAATCGATTGTAGGATAATTTTTATGTGGGGTTTAGGGCTGCATAATTACATTGCTAATCGTATTTTCGGTGATGAATTTTTGTATACTGGAATGAATTATGTTGCCTGTGATGAAATTATCCTCTATATGTGTTGTTTTGCAATTGTTGTATGTGTGTAAATGGTTGCGATGCAAAGAAAAATTTCATGTTGCTACAGAGAGGGAGGCGAACGCCTCAGTGGATGAGGAAAAAGGGGAGATGTCCGTCTCCTTGGGTGAAGGGGGTGAGAGGCGACCGCCTCAGTGTGGGGGTGAGTGTCTCAATTACATTCTTGTTCTCGTGGCTTAGGAATGTAGTGTCTTAGCATTAGCATGTTATAAGGAAATGTGACATAAGATCAGTACTGCTAGCATGATGAAATAATAATAATAGGGGATGAAGAATTACATGACAGTAAGTGAAAACACTCTTAGCAGTAGTAGAAACACTCTAGCAACCATAGAAAATTATACCAGAAAATAGTATTAGCAGCAACAAATTATAACAGACAATGTAGATTAATTAGTAGAGTGAGCCATAATAATGCAGAAGATTAATAAGTAGTGACAAAATTAATTAGTAGAATAAATAGGACTAATTAGTAATGTTGCAGAAGCTAAAAACAGAGCAGAAAATAATACTGTCAGTCGAATTAAGCGGAGAAATTAGTTTATTGGAATTGGACGAAACTTCACGGGATAGTTCGGGTATACGGATAGTTAATTAAAACAGTGTCGTTTTGTTGAAACTCGTGTTAGTTGCTCGATTATAGGTACTGACGGAAAGTTGTTGTTTATATCCGAATTGGATGATCTAAGAATCGTAGGCTTGAATGGCCAAAGTCGAAAAATGAAGCTAATCGAATTAACTTATAATTGCATTGTGTTGACATTGCTATTTTTTTTGTTGAAGTCGATGTTGTTGATTAAGTTGATGTCGTTCGTGCATGATTTTAAGTTGCCGTTATTTAAGTCGTTGTTGGAATTTCATCTGTTGCATCGTACATAGCATGTGCATTTTCAAGTTGGCCTGGATTGGGACCACGTTGTAAGTTGAAGGCTTATGCCTTGTTGTATGCCTCGATAACCTGGCATGTTTTAAGTTGGGAGTTTACTCCAAATGGATCCACATGCATCTGCATTTGTCAAGTCACATCCGAGTCGCATTTTAAGTTGTTGTTAATTTTTATGTTGTTTTGTGGATATCATATGTTGTTGATTAAAGTGGTAATTGATGTATGTTTCTTTACCTATCATATGAATTATCGTACTTTTGCTTATATTATTCGATATCTCACCCTTTCCATTTTGTTGGCCGTTACCTTTATATTGGTAACATGCAGGTAATGAGGAGTAAGAGGATTAGTAGCTTATGGCATCGTCGCTCTGATACGTAGCACTCGGGGGGAAACGAACGCATTTTTTTCTTTATGTTTATGCATTTGCTTCCGTTGAACTAAGTTTTGGTTTTGAGAAATATTCGTGATTTTTCCGTTGTTTCAAAGATTCTACATTATTTTGAATTAATTATGTTGAGATTCCGCTGCAGTTTAATTATTAAGTTGAATTGTTAAAGACCAAACATGTCTTAATTGGTTCTTATTATTTTGTGCTATGTATCCGCCAAGAATTATGTTGGTTTAATTGTTGTTTTCAAGTTGTGAATGTGTAATGCCTCAAGTTTTAATTAAAAATTCTGGCACTCTGATTTTAAATAACGTTGGGTAGATTTGGGGTGTTACAGTTTCACTATATTTAAATTGTGTTTCTTACTTTTTGTGATATTCAACTCTTGTTAAAGCGGTAAGCCTTTAGAGGGAGGATGTCGAAGACAATACCATAATTTCTTACTGTATGCTTCTGAACAGACTGTGCTGACGATGTACATGCCTTATTTCAATTCCTAAACAGTGGAGATATAAGGAAGTTAATCCCTAGTCAACCCCTTTGAGCCTAAGAAGTAGAAGGTTTTCCTTATTTTACACAAATTGAAGCCCTTAATCATAACCTGGGGCATGGTAGTTTCTTAGTTAATCTAAATGTGCAGTCAATCACGACGAGTAATGTCGAAGATATCCTTCTAAGTCAAAAAAACGATGATGGTTCCCTGTAATCATTAAGTTAGGCAGCCAATATCTATCAAAAGAAATGCTCGCTAAGTCAAAAACCTATGAAGGAGACTTAAGGAAAAAATGAGACATCCCGCTGACTGTAATCTCCAAATAAACAGTTCAGGCAAAAGTTAGGGATAACAAAGTCAAAAAGAGGTCACTACAAACCCTCAAAAAAAGAAAAATGCTACAAAAAATGATGACCGTCTTTTCAAATAAACTTTTGGTTTCTAAACCATCACCAAATATACGTGTTGCAAATTCTATTGGAACTTAAGGATGCACAATTAACTGAACATAAGACTGGAGAACATCACAGAGATTGGGTTGGGTACAAATAAATTTTGAGCCATTATCCTTTGTTTCTTAAACCGTGAACCGAGCCACGTTATAACCCTTAAAAGTCCTAACTGAAGCATGGTTAGTTTGAAAGCGTACTGTTATGAAAAGGTATCCTGACTCCTGTAAGGCTTACTATAATTCCTGAGTTGATATCATTATTCTTACAAATTTTGTTTTACTAAAAAATGCATTTTTATAAAGCTCAAGACAGACATGAGCTTTGCATTTTAATACCACTATTTGCATTTGACTAAATGTTTGACAATAGAGGATTTCAGATGACGAGTATTCAATGAATGAAGGTCCTCCCAATGGACAAAATTACTACAGATAAAGACATCTCTGTAACAAGCCTTTCCAATCAAGGGGCGTGACATGCTATCATCCAACTCATTTAGGGAAATCAGGTCAAGATTCAGAGAATCTCTCAAAAGTGCTGAATAGCCAGGGGTATAGCTTACATCTGAACCACTTGGGGCATAAGCCATTGAGTTACTCGTCTGTGATAGTAGTATCATATGGTGTCAGTATCATTCTCCCGTAACAATCCTCAAAAAACTACTCGAGAAGGTCAAGACTATCAGAATTTCTAAATCCAACGGTTCACCATTAACTTCAAGCGTCAAGTACGCCAGGATATTGAGCCCAGAGGTAGATAAACTCCCACATACAAAGGGGCATATTCCGACAGTGCTACAATGCTCACCACCATGGACGACGAAGATTTCCCACACCATGTGAACGCAGACATAGTAAAAAAATACTACGCATAAATGAGACCCGCTAGGTTGATTGGCCTAGGAAAAAATAAGGGCGTCCTGATGAACCAAAAGGGTTCAAGAAAAAATTAAGGACATATATACAAAAAAATATACACCCGGCAAGTCGAAAACCTAAAAAGGCGGCTTGGGCAAAAAAGGGTATCCCGGTAAACTGAAAATTCGAAAGGGCGGTCTAGGCAAAAGTTAGGGATTTAAGCGTACGCCTATGTCTCATCTAGGTCACCTACTTACAAGTCCACATTGTTATCAACTTCAAGTTCAAATGGTAAATATCAGTCCAGTCACTTCCTTCTAACAACAAGAAACAGTAATTACTACAGGCTCTAGGAATTGAGATGACGACTAAAGTCACCAATACATCCCCACAGAGTCACTTTCACAAGAAATACCTCCACATGATCATCTCTACAATCCCCACAGAGCCATCGCTCTCCCTACAAAGACAAATCTCCTCCCAATAGTGTTCAAACATATCAACATCATCACGTTAGTCCTCGAGCAATGGTCCTATCAACATTATCATGTTAGTCCCAGAGCAGTTACCCTATCAACTTCATCATGTTAGTCCCCGAGCAGTGATCCTATCAACTTCATCAGTTAGTCCCCGAGCAGTGATCTTACCAACATCATCACATTAGTCCCTAAGTAGTGATCCTATCAACTTCATCACGTTAGTCCCCGAGCAGTGATCCTATCAACTTCATCATGTTAGTCCCCGAGCAGTGATCCTATCAACATCATCACGTTAGTCCCCGAGTAGTAATCCTATCAACATCATCACATTAGTCCCCGAGCAGTGATCCTATCAACATCATCACATTAGTCCCCGAGCAGTGATCCTACCAACTTCATCATGTTAGTCCCCGAGCAGTGATCCTATCAACTTTATCACGTTAGTCCCCGAGCAGTGATCCTTTCAACTTCATCTCATTAGTCCTCGAGCAGTGATCTTTTCAACTTCATCACGTTAGTCCCCGAGCAGTGATCCTTTCAACTTCATCACGTTAGTCCCTGAGCATTGATCCTATCAAATTCATCATGTTATTCCCCGAGCAATGATCCTATCATATTCATCATGTTAGTCCTCGAGCAGTGATCCTATCAACTTCATCATGTTAGTCCCCGAGCAGTGATCCTATCAACTTCATCATATTAGTCCCCGAGCAGTGATCCTATCAACTTCATCACATTAGTCCCCGAGCAATGATCCTCTACATTCATCACATCAGTCCCCGAGCAGCGATCCTATCAGTTTTAACTTCATCACGTTATTCCCTGAGAAGTGATCCTCTACCTTCATCACATTAGTCCCCAAGCAGTGATCCTATCAGATTCAACTTCATCATGTTAGTCCCCGAGTAGTGATCCTCTACATTCATCACATTAGTCCCCGAGCAGTGATCCTCTACCTTCATCACATTAGTCCCCAAGCAGTTATCCTATCAGTTTCAACTTCATCACATTAGTCCCCGAACAGTGATCCTCTAAATTCATCACGTTAGTCCTCGAGCAGTGATCCTATCAACCTCATCACGTTAAGTGATCCTGTCAACTTTGTCACGTTAAGTGATCCTGTCAACTTCATCACGTTAAGTGATCCTGTCAACTTCGTCATGTTAAGTGATCCTGTCAACTTCATCACGTCGGTCCCTGAGCAGTGATCCTATCAAACTTGTCTACATTCTCAAGTTATCACGTTACATTGGTACCCGAGTAGTAACACATCAACCAATTACATCAGTCTCCAAGCAGTAATAGGTTATTCCATACTACATCGTCCCCCAACAAGGTCTATACACAAGATATTCATCCTCAATTGATTATCTCCCAATGATTATCATTCCCCCAACAGTAGCAATATCCAGACTCGAAACTTGGTTAGATAGTGGATTAAAGGAATCTACATCTCTCTTATTCCCCAGTCAGGGTTTTCAACAACTTCACCCTCAAGCAGAAACTAAAATCTCCAGCAGAACGTTCCTATCTTCTTCAAGATGGATATGTTTTGAAATAACACAACATCTACATTCATACATTACCCATAAAAATCATAACGTGCACATATATCATTCACGAACATTATCATATACTCACATGTATCATCATCTGCATATAACTAACCATGTCCTGTCAAGATTTATTTCCCAAGCAGGTAAAATCTATTTTCCAAACGGAAGGTCAAAGATTAATACCCGAAATAAGACGGAAGAACTATCTGAACGACCATACAAATTATTTCCAGACAACAGATCAAGGATTAACACCCGAAACAAGACGGGAAAACTATCTACATTCTGAAAACTATTCATCTCAAAAATAGCCAAGACAAAGGTTTATTCTGACTCTCTCTTATTATCAACCTCCCCAGATGGCATCTTTAAGCCCGTCTCCGAATACACATCTTCATCTCTCTGGATGACATCTTTAAGCCCATCTCCGATATTTTTCTCATCCAAAAGACAAATACAGAGTCTAGCGTATGAAACACTCTCCAGCATTAGCTTCTCCAAATGGCATCCATAAGCCCATTCCAGTGCATCGTTAACTAACGATCCCATTCCATACAACAACGAGTGCAAATTTTCAGGTGTACTCGAGTGTTCAATCATCTTCTACCTTTAGGTCACGAAAGGCAAGCATACCAATCTAAACCTTCTGGTACAAGAAGATTGAACAGGGGAAACTGTCATACCCCAAAATTTTCCCTCCTACTTCTCAAGACAATTCACATCTCCATACTTAAGGATTTCACAAGGGTTGACTAGTCAAAGATTCTAAATTAAGGTTTTTCAGACAAAAGTCAACAAAACTTTGACAAAGCATAACTTTCCCATACTTTATCTGAAATTTTTACACCCAAAGCTCATTTTGAAGGGAATTGAATTCTCTACAACTTCATGTCTCACAAGCTTAGGCAAAAAATGCTTCATTTGGAAGTTATGGATCAAAACTTTACAGGTCCTTTTAAAAAGTCAACAAAAGTCATCTTTTTGCAAAGAAGTGTACATGAACATGAAAACTTCAATGAATGTGAAACCAAAAGGAGTGTTTAGAGGACATATTGAGCTTTCTAAAAAGTCCAATAACACTAAAAAATGTTCAAAATTGAGAAAGATACAAATTGTGCAAGTTTGAAATTTTTGAGGAGGTGCATAAAGAGAAATACCTAGCAAATGCAAATATTTTTCAAATGGGCTTAAGTTTTCATGATCCATACTTATTCTTGAGAATATCCACAACCCCTAAGTCCATTTACACGCCTCCTTTCCATTTATTTAATTTATTTTTGAATTAAATCATTTAAATTCAATTTAAATAAAATAAAATGCAAGGAGCAAGGTTATGACAAGTTGGGCTTGGTTTCTACTTGTCTTGAGGTCCAAGATAACCCATGCAAGCTGTCAAATTCGTGCAAGATGCTACAAGGAAAGAAAAATACATTTTTGGCAAGATTTGATAAACATTTACAAGAGAATATTTTTGCATTCAAGATAATATATTATCTCATTATTGTTGATCAAATCTTTTGCTCTGTATATACATTACAAGACCAGAAGCCAGACACAAAAAAGAGGAACCCTTGCCTCCACAAAGAACCCTAGAATTCTCAAAATTTCATACACACTTACAAAAATCAAAACCTTATTTCTAGCCAGTTGCAAGCCGTTCCAGCAATCCATTCGTGCTCCTGAGGTTCCCAGGATACGATCCATACCATTGCACAGGTCCAAGGCATCTCAGAACGTGCAAACCATGTAGCACCAGTTTGGTAAAGTTTTTGGTTTCAAATTCTTGAATTTATGCATTATTAACTAATTTGATGCATCCACATGTGTTTATATATGTCATTAGAACAGGTTTGATGCATAACATGTGAGCTTTGACACAGAAATCACAACTTGCCATGGTTAGGGTTCCAAAACGGTGAAGCTTCGTATTGAATGATACAGGCAGTTACAGATCATGAAAAGCATACCATTGGATTCGTAATGCCCTAAATATATAATCTGGACATTTTTCCTTCATTCTTTGATCGATTTTTGCAGGTTTCCAGAATCTTCCTCGCCGGAGAAGACGACCAGAGGGTTGACTCCGGCGTCGTTGATATCCTTTGACTGCAAGCGTGGCAATTGGAAGCAACCTGATTGGCTCTACATTTAAAACAGGGGTCCCACATGTGTGCTTGTTTATTTATTCTAATTTTCTGGAATTAATATCACATATATATTTATGTTGTAGCATTATACATGGATGTATCACCGCCCCCGCAGTTCCACATGCGCACGCTGTTTCCCTCTCTCTCTCAAGGCACGGGTTTGAACCCTGCCTTTTGTCAAAGTTTTCTAACATTTTTCTGATTTACGCAGGTAACATATACAGCCTCCAGAAGTTCTGGAAAACAGGTTTCTAGAAGTTCTGGAAGGAACTTCCATACAGGTTTCCAGAAGTTCTGGAAGGAAGGTTTCCAGAAGTTCTGCAAGGAACGACTTCCAGAAGTTCTAGGTCAAACACATCAGAAGTTCTGGCAAAGAACGATAACACAAAAGTTTTGGAAGGAACGGTTTCCAGAAGTTCTGGCAAGGTAAGTTAACGCGGTTCCAAGAAGTTCTGGCAAGGAACGATGACCTAATTTCCAGAAGTTCTGGAATGAGTGAGCCAGAAGTTCTGAGAAAAAACACAAAATCATTTATTTTTTCTATTTTCCTTTCTATTTTCTTAACTAATTTATTTTCTTTTCAATTATCTTTTAAACTATTTTCTAAATCTCTTAAACATGTTTAATTTTAGATTTAGGTTTCAAAAACCTTTATTTAATTTTTGACACAAAAACATTTTCTTTTTTTTCATATTTAAATCATTTTTCTAATTAAATACTAATTAATTCGAATTAGTTTTTTTTTCCTTTAAAATCAATCACAAAAACTCCAAAAATAATTTCTTTTCTAGTAATTAGGGCTGCTAACCTAAAAAACATTTTCACTAACATTTTCTCATTATTCTGATTATTTATTTACTATTCTGCATTTAAATTCTAGAAAGGATATATAGGTCGCCAATTTTTATCATGTAATAGCGTAGTATTTACTTTCCGCACCTTTACATTTTTGCCTTTACTTTCCGCACTCTTATTATGTATCTGCCCCAAAGCCATGTAATAGTGTAGGATTTACTTTCCACACTTTAATTTTTGTACATATTTAACTGCTAGTAACTAAGCGTGTATGGCAAGAGTAAAAACAACATCGATCACTTCTAAATACAAGATAACATATCTGAATATAGCACACTCTTCACACTTGCACACCCCTTAGGGTATCCTCTCTTGTTGCCTTTCGAATTGATGGTCATGTCCCTCGAATGTAGAGATATCTTAGTGCAGCTGCCTACGAATAACATCATCATAGTCCATTCGATTCAAAGATCATAGTCCCTCGATGACCCTCGATTGGTTCCTACGAATACATGATCTAGTCCCTCGATTGTTGCCTACGAAAAGTGATGAACGTTGCTACGAATATGTTAAGGTATCCCTACATGTTGCCTTATATGACCATACGATGACCCTTTGAATGTCCCTTACATTCAACGGATAGAGTTACCTACCAACTAATGGTATGGATAACGCTACCCTAAAGGAAGCAAAATAACATGGAAACGACCATTTTGAGTAGGTAATAGATTCTTAATTGCTTGCTCTATCAAATACTTTTTACACATCACATTATTTTCAAAAACTTTTCAAACACTTTGTATACATTCCAGCGCTGAATCATTACAAAGTTAAACACTTTTCCAAAACAAAACATTTCCAAACACTTCGTATACATTCCAGCGAGACTCATTACGAAGTGAAAGTGAAATGCCTTTTCAAAAACATATTTTCAAATACACACACAAAAAGCAATTTATAAAGTGAGCTAAGAAATTAAGAGCCCGTAGATAACTACGGATGGAAAGGGTGCTAATACCTTACCTTTTCATAACTGCCTCCCGTACTCAGAATCTAACGAAGGTCTTTTCCTGTTCTTTTTGCCTTCCCTTAATTGGATAAAAGGAAAGTCGGTGGCGACTCTTGCTATCCGCAACATTTGCGATAAAACGCAAAACAAACAAAGTCAGTTCTCCCACCGTATTACACTCCCCCTTTGGAAAATTTTGGCTAAAACATTATTTGGGGTACAAGCCATATATACATTACAGCATCACAATTAACATAGGCAGTTAAGCATATATAGTAGAGCAGCACAGTAGAATTAACATCACACATATAATATAGATATAGAAGCAGATAAACAAACAGATGTTCAAACATCAATTAGAACATTCACAGATGCAACATTTTACTCCCCTTGCACACAGCACACACAGATGCACAGTTGAAAAATTCTTGCCCCCTGCACAACAACTTCTTCATTTATGGAAACACACAGTATCATCAGAGACACACATGAAACACACACACAAACAATTAACACATATAGCAACAATTACCCCTTCAGCACAATCATCACATCAGCTGTTAGCACAATCATCACACTAGTTGTTCACACATGGATTCACAATTAACACACGCACACACTGTCGTTCACAACTGCAATCATTTACAGCTTCTCCCCCTCAATACTATCATACAATCATCAATAATTCACATTCACTCACTCTCCCCCTTTTTAGCCATAATTAGCCAAACTACTAATAAACTCGTGGAGAATGACAGAAATAAATACTAGCCAAACTACTAAATTATGCATTCAAGTGCCAAAATTACACATAAAGAAAGTTCAACATTGAGTAGATGGAAACACAAATAACAGATTTTCATGCATAATTAGTGTTATGTAGAACTTTCAGACTCTCCACTTCCCTTGCTTCCTTCATTGCCTGAGCCTTTTGCAGAAGAGCCTTAAGTTGCTGAGTTGCTTGCTTCTTATTGTTCCTCTTCTGTAGCACTTGCAGCAGCATTCTTCTTCAGAGCTAGGATGGTCTCTTCAAATTTCAGTTTCCTTGCTGAGCTTATGCATATGACCTCATCCAATTCTCTGCAGGCTTCAGTCAGTTCAACAATTAAATCTCCCTTACTTGCAGTTTTTTTCCAGCACCTGCAAATGTTGAGACAACGTCTGGGACATGTGCTCCTACATAATTTCTGATGAAGGGACAGTGGTGTTGCTCTTTTGAATTCAGCATCCAGGATGGACAAAGTTCCAGGATGCTATTGAAGGATTATACCACATATGAGAATGGGAAAAGCAGTGGGTGACTTTGTGGCAGAGGTATCAGCATGCTTGATTGTCTGATAAAAAATGTGAGTGCCATAATAAAATGGTATCTTCATGCCTACAACAAATAAATTTTCCCAATCCTATAGAGGTTGTTGAAGTGTGGTTTGTTGGCACTCAGTTGGCTACTCCATTTCTATGCAAAATTGCATACTTCACACTTTACTTTCCAGCAGACAGTTTCCCCTTCATAGGCCAATTGTTGACTTGATTGGCAGTGATAGTCTTGCATATTTGGTCATTATTGACCTCAAGCTCACATTCTTCCTTCTCACGCCTTCCAAGATATTTATTGATGATGGCAGGTGAGAGTTCAACACATTTTCCTCTAACAAATACCTTATGAAACTCTTTGCTTCTCTTGTCATCATAGTCTTCTGGGATGTTAACTATGAATTCCTTGACTAGGATTTCATAGCACTTTGACAGCTTTGTCACTGTTTTCATTAACCCATCATCAGAGATTAGGTTGATAACTTCCTTGCATGCCAAGGCTTCTTTTCCCAGTTTTCTTTCTAAGGCTAGTCTCCTCTGGTAGATCTATTTCCATCTTGCAGCAAACTTGATGGAATGAAACAATATGTTGTCAGTAGGAGAATTAGGGACATTATCAGTGGACCTTTGAACTATGGATTTCTTCACTGGTGAGATGTATGGAGTAGCTTTGCTCGATGCTTTTGGAGATCCATACATAACCTTCTTCTTGACAGGTTTGGATGGAGTGCTTGAAGCAACAACCTTACCCTTTCTTGTTTTTAATCTCTTAGCAATCCCAGGGTTTACATTTATAATTAGCTCATTGTCAGATAGATTGTCTACATCTACAACTTCCTCAACCACATTTTCCTCAGTCCTTTTTCCAGATGAATCAGCTTGTTTATCTTGAGGGGCTCTTTTCAAGGATGATGTTTAACATTAATAGTGACTGCAATAAGAACAGTTTCTTTTTCAAGATTTTCTTTAGGGGTCTCTTCTTCCCTAAAGGATGATTCAGTAGGCTCTTTTGGAGCAACCTCACCAAGCATTTGGGCAAGAGGGATGGTGATGCCTTCAACAGGTAAACCTACACTTAGGGTCTTAGAAACTAACCTCCTTATGACCATATCAAAATTTATTGCATCTTGATCAGTTTGAACATCAATAGGTTCAGAGTCATTACCTCTAACTAGAACAGATGTTTCTCTTGGTCGTCTTGCATGGCGGGTGCAAAGCTTTTTAGGTCTTGCATCCGAGCATGGAATCATTGAAAGAGGAACAATGTCTAGGGATTTTTCAGTTGATGTTGCTTGGTCCTGATGTAGTATGTTAAGACATCTTGATGGTGGGGTGCTGAAAGTTGATTTTCTAGAGGTTGAAGGTGGATATACTGTGGTTTTCAGGAATTTTATAGCGTATGGGGTAACTTTGAAATGTTTTAACTTGGTGTGGGCCTTTTATATGTTGCGCTTCATGTCTCAATATAGTTAATTGATATTTTGAAAAATCAAGCCCCTTAATGACGTTCCCACACGCTATTAATTTCTATAAATTCTTTAGCAAACAGACCCCTTGCTCTCCTTGAAATTTCATATACATTGCACCCTCTTGAATGATAGTTGACCAACTTTATTTCAGAAAATTTCTGGGTCAGATTCATAGTTCTTCTTTCAAAAAACTAATCATTTACTTGTCATGACATCCCTTGTGACATTATGATCAGTTGACCTCAGATTTTTATTTTCCTTCAGGAGACTCCTGCCTTCAACTTGTTTGACCTTCACATAGGTGGTATGGTTTGCATCTAGAGGGACCCATAAATAGCAGTTATCCTTGTTTCTTATGCCCCTCATAGTAAATTCACCTTTCTTGTTTATAATGGTACATTCAGCTTTTGTGAAGTTCGCATTAAATCCTTGATCAAATAGTTGACTTATGCTGATTAGGTTGGAAGTTAACCCTTTGACAAGTAATACACCTTCAATGTTAGGAAATTTTATGCTGTGTATCTTCCTTGTTCCCTTGATTTCACCATTCATTCTATCTCCAAAGTTGACATAACCAGTTGGATGATTTTGAAAATTGACCAGTAGGTTTTGATCTCCTGTCATATGCCTTGAGCATCCACTGTAAAAATACCAGTCTTCTATGGTCTTCACTGTTGGTGAAGTGTGAGCCAAGAAACATGAGATGTTAATTTTGGGAATCCACTATTTCTTTGGGCTGACCTGAGTCACATTTGATTGGTGTGTAGGGTTGGGGTAACCATACAACTTGAAACATAATGGCTTTATGTGACAATGTTTTCCACAGTAATGATATCTCCAGTGTTGAGGTCTTCTATTTGGATGTCTGTAGTTGTTTCTTCTGTGATGTTGAAACATTTGATTTGACATCTTTGATTCATCCTGTATTTGAGCAGGTTTTGTAGAAGACTCCTTTGTACCATTGTATCTCATACCACATATGTATCCTGCTACTCTTCCAGATTGAAGTATCTTATCCAGTGTCTCAGATCCACTGTTTAGCATCTTGACAGATTTGGACATTTTGTCAAGGTTAGACTTCAGCATAGTCACTTTATTTTCTAGCTTCTGTATAATCTCTAGATGCTCCTTCTTTATGTCTTGCGGTTGTATTATGAGCTTTTTCTGCTTTTCATTCTCTTGGCATACTTCAACACTTTTGATGCATAGTTCCTTGTATGTAGCAGCTAGTTCTTCAAAGTTCAATTCCTCATCACTTAAGTCTCCATCATAAATATATGTAACAGTCAGAGCTGTAACATATTTGGCTGAATCCTCTTCCACCTCATTTTCAAAATCCTCATCTGACCAGAGTACATTCAATCATTTGCTTTGTCTTTTGAGGAAAGTTGGACATTCATATTTGATGTGCCCATAGCCTCCACATTCATAGCACCTTAGCTCTCTGCCTTGAGTAGGTCTTTCCTCAGCTTCTGCTTTCTTCCCAAAGTTATTTGTTTTGTTGATGTCGTATGGGATATTCCGGACATTTGGTCTTGAGTTTCCCTCCATCCTTTTTAGTACTCTGTTAAATTGTCTTCCAAGAAGGACTATGGTGTTTGACAATCCTTCCTTAGTGTCCAGATCATATTCCTCCCCTTTTTCTTTAGTGCTGGACTTGAATGCTATGCTTTTAGGCTTCTTCTCAGATCTCTCATTAATACCTAGCTCAAACGTTTGTAGAGAACCAACTAGTTCATCCATTTTCATGTTGTTGATTTCTTGAGCTTCTTCAAGGGCTGTCACTTTCATATCAAATTTCTTAGGTAGAGATCTGAGCATCTTCCTCACCAGCTTCTCTTCTGGTATCTTCTCACCCAAGGCACTGCATGCATTTGCTACTTCAAGAATGTTCATGTGAAATTCTTGAATGCTCTCTTCTTCTTTCATCCTTAGGTTCTCAAATTTAATAGTGAGAATTTGTAGCCTTGACATCTTAACTTTTGAGGTGCCTTCATGAGTAGTTATGAGAATTTCCCAAGCATCCTTGGCCACTTCACATGTATTAATTAGTCTGAAGATGTTTATGTCAACTCCATTAAATATAACATTTAAAGCCTTTGAATTAGCAAGAGCTAGTTCATCATCACCCTTTGACAAGTCTTCTTCAGGCTTCAACTCACCAGTGGGTTGATTATCAGCTCCAATAATGACAGGATGTGTCCATTCTTTTAGAATAGCTTTCCAAGCCCTGCTGTCCAAGGACTTTATGTATGCTGCCATACGAGGCTTCCATAGTTAGCACTATTCGAGATGGGTGGTCTATTTATAAATATTTCCCTTTTGTCCATGTTACCATAAAGTATATTCTCTAGATCTCACCTAGAGACAGAGCAGGTTGCCTGCTTTGATACCAATTGAAATTCTGGTACCAGATATGAGATGTTGAAGGTAATGTCACGAAACTGATATCTGTTTTAAATACAACTAACAATACAGATTTGTAAAGTACAGAAAACAATAAAAACACAACAGAATTATTAAACTAGTTCGGTTTCAACCAATCTACGTCTGGGGGCTTCCAAGCCAGGTATGAAGCTCATTATCAGCAATATTAATTCAGAGGTAAACCTCCCTATATACACTCCTCACTTAATCCCTACCCAATGACCCTTCTACCTAAGACACCTATATTAGATATGAGAACCTCCGCTCACTCCCTAAGTTACACACGGTGATACTCAACAATAACAAAATTGAAGACACTCTTCAAAGACACCCAATAACACTCGCTTCAAAGCTTATGGTGATTGACAAATTAAAACTCAAGAAAATTCCTACTCAAGTATCAATGAATACAAGAGAGGCTCACAATAAAACAATGAACAACCAACAATTAAAATTCTAAGTTTCTAAATCTGGAACGTCCAAACTGCAAAACAAGGTTTGCAGCCTTTAAATGGAGTGACAACAACTAAGGTTGCTTTACTCACAAGTCTTCATCACTTCCTACCTTTTCTCCATGAAAGTAGGACATACGATCTCCAAGAATATTGTTGAAGACATTCTCAAGCTTCCTTAATTGAAGCATACAAAAACAAACAAACTGACTTCCTAAAAATTCTGAACTTTAAACAAATTCTGTCAGTTTCACATGTCAAGACATCTGCTACTTTTTCATGGCATTTTCTGAGCAGAATATGCCAACCAATAGAACTAACAAGAGGGTGTTACAGTATGCACATTGATAACACGAATTTATATAACATATTTGACGTAATTTTCATAGACAATATTACTATTTTTTTATTTAATTATTCTATTTTATTTCCGTATTATGTTGGTATTTCTTTCGTTTCAGGAATTTGCATTAAATAAAGATTAATTGAGCAAAGGAACAAAATCAAGGCAAAATCGGATTAAAAAGATAAAGAAATGAAGCAAAGGGGTAACAATAGTAAAAGGATGGGTAAAAGAAGGAGAAAACAATTATACAAGCCAAAAGAGCAAAGCCCAAAGAGAAAAGCCCAGAAGTTCACCACTACTGTGATGGCCATCGCCACGACCGTAAGACATCCATGAAGCGCGTGGCGACCGTAACACCATGGCCACGACCGTAACACGGAAAACATGAAACCTGCGTAACGCACTGTGACCGTAATGCGCCTAATATCGATTGAACAAGTGCAGAACGTGGAAAAGCTTCAGCAGAGAAACTTCTCAACCACCCACTCATGCCACGTTCAACCCACTTCTCCCACTTCCTTCTTTCTCTCCCATGTTCTCCCATGATTTTGGCAGTTTACCCATGATCTCCATTACTCTTCGTATGAAATTGGAAAAGGGAAGTTACAAATGAAGCCTATAAATACAGCTTCAAAGCTTCAGAGCAAGGGTCGGAGATTTTCTTCCCGAACAACCGTTTCTGAGTTTTTCTATTTTTTGTATTTTCTTTTCAGTTCCGCATTTCTATTTTATTTTATTTTTCAGTTTCTTTTCGATTCAAGTGAAGAACAAGATTATTCAAGTATTATTATTTCCAGGTTCTTAATATAATTGTTTTATTTTATTTAAGTATTGTTGCTTGATATTTATTTATTTAATTATGGGAATGTTTAAATATATTGAACCTTATTATTTAGGCAAATCCGAATTAATAAATATGTCCGGCTAAACCGTTTAGGTATCGGTAAGTAATAGTAGTAAAAGTAGGAATTAAATTGTTTCTAAGCTAAGATATTAATTAACATAATTTCTGGTTATGACTTTTTATAATTAAAATCTATCTTTTCAGTAAGTTAAGTAGAATAGGTTAGATCGAGACCACGAAAGTGTGAGGTTTTAACCGGATAGCTAAAGTTAGGCATTTGATTTAAATACAGTGAAAGCGCTTTAAAACAAATTAGAATTAATTAAGTTTCCAAAAAGTATGTTCTAAACACTTATAGGCTAGCGAAAGCAGGTATAGGGCTTTAGACGTATAATCCGAGATAAGACCATGAAAGTGTGAGTTGAGGGTTTTTAAACTGATTAATTCTACAGATAAATTAAGTTAACCATCTTTATACGCTTAGGTTCAATTTAATCCGCTTAGGTTCACTACGTGCATCGATATCCGTTTATTTATATTTCTATTTTTCCTTAAACCAAAATCCAAAAGAATTATTATTTAGCCAGATACCGTAACATAGGATAACAATAGATCGATTTATAGTCTCTGTGGGTTCGATATCTTTTTAAAACTACGCGATAGGACTGTGCACTTGCGGTCTCCCGATTTATAGATGTTAAGTCCTGCGATCAAGTTTTTGGCGCCGTTGCCGGGGACTATTTAAGTCGATATTGTAACTCTGGTGTTACACCGTATAGACTAAGGCATTTTTATTTTATTTACCATGTATGACCCAAATTTTTCCTACGCCCATTATCAGTATTTTGAGGAACCACAAGAATCCCATAGATCCAACCTTGAAATACTGATGGAAGATTTCAATGCTTCACAAACTTACTCTTACCCAAATTACCTCCAAAACTACCAATCCCCACATTTTGAGGAACCACAAGAAACTTATAATTTCAACCAAACTTTTCCTCAACCCAATTTTCTCTACAATCATCAAACCCAATATTTTGAAGAATCACCAGAACCATATAAATCTGATATCGAAATATTGATGGAAAATTTTAATGAAACATCTAGGATGATAAAACGCTTCGGGGAAACGCAAAAAGAAACTTTAACTTACTTCCAAGACTCTGAAGAATCGCAAGATTTTAACTTCGAAACACCAATAGAGGATTCAGATGAGATGATAACTAACTCTAGGTTAGAGTCTATGATTGAGCATTTTATAGAGACACAAACTGTCCAAAATGAAGAAGTAAGAAAACAAAGTCTTCAAAATAATGAAACCCTTAGCCAACTAACCGTTATGGTTGAATCCCTCGCGTCTAACAACATTGGTTTAGAAACTCAAATCTCCCAACTCGAACAAAACCTTCTAGGACCTTTACCCGAGGAAGATATGGATGTTGAAACAACCATTATAGAAAAACTATTTGAAAATCTAGAAAGTGATGATGAGTTTGAAGAGAGTGATATTGCGACCGAGGAAAGTTCTGACGAGAAAATAGTGGAGATTGAGGCAGATTCACCAACGCTGTTCGAAAAGGAGGTTGTAAAAGAGGTAGAGGAGGCAAAATTGTAATCCCACATCACTACATCCCTCTGCAAAATATTTTATGGGAACTCCGCTAGACCCCAAATTTAAAACGTATGTTGGATTAAATTATATCCACATTAATTCAACACTTTTTGAAGTCTTGCCTACAAAGCGAAAATTAGAGGACCATAAAATTAAGGATATAATTATTGTCAATAGGGTAAGGTTAACTTATGAGGCGATGGATGAAATCACTAAGCCCAAATTCGAAAAACTTATACTTATGATAGATCCAGAACCACCCTACAAACGTAAGAAAAGAAAAGGTGAGGGATATGTGAGATGGCTTGATAAGTGGCGATGGAAAATCAATGAGTAGTCATTCAAATTTTAAATTTTCTTTTCAGTATTTTCAATTTTTCTATTTTATGTTAAATTTTAAATTTTTAGTCGGTTATCTATTGCACCCTTTCTTCTGATGCGCTTGAACTATTTCCCCGTAATACCGATAATTAAACTCAATAAAAATTTCCCGTTAATATTTATAATTATAATTGAGTATTATTTTAATTATCGTATTTTTCCTATTAATATACCGAATCAATATTTCCCAATATCTATTATATTAATAATAAGGCATTATATACTAGTATTATATATATCCTACTAATTAAAAGTTTGAATTATCTATTATATATATATATATACAAGTATCTATATGTATGCATGTGATCTACAATATTTTTTCCCTATCTCATACCCCGAGTCACATGTATTACTAAAAAGGCATGCAATTATGATTCCCTGCAAATTCTTGACATGCCAAGATTTAGACTCTGCCTAAATTCACATCTCGCTGCCCAAAACGATCGTCCCCATGCCTCACGCGTTTTATCTTCTGGTCTCCTTGACTGATTTAATGTTTCGTCCGTTTCTTCATTTCATTTCCCACCATAAAATACGTTCAAACTCTTCCCTTTCATTCCCCAAATTATAATTATTATAATTTATTCCTCTTAAATCCTAAAAACACTATAAATACCCATTCTCATTTCTTCTCATTCCACACCCCTTCCATCTAAATCTCATATACTTTCTCTCATCCACTCCATCTTTCTTCCTTTTTATCCTTCATTTCCTTCTCTTCCTTGGCTCCACGAAACACCAATCGTCAAGTGAAACCCGACCGACCTCGTACTAGAGGTAGAGGAGCAAGAGGACGAAATTTTCCAAGCGACGAGTGATCACCCTACTCCTTTCTGATTTCTCCCGGTTCTATCGCATTGAGGACAATGCTTAATTTAAGTTTAGGGGAGTCATAACATTTCTATGTTCGTTTTATTTTCTTTGCTCTAGTTAGTAATTCCTTTTTATTTTCTTTTTCCTTGTATTGCAAAATTTCCATTTAATAAAATACATGTTTATGTAATTTTACTCTTTTATGTTTAATTCTCGTGCTTATTCGAATTCTTCCTTTTTCTTGAGCCATAACGAAAAAATTCAAACGTTATATTAACATACTCAACTAGTATTAAGGTTGCTTATTTTTATAAATAAGAAATTTTTATAAATAAGAACTCAAGCGCGACTAAAACAAAATTATTATCGTCATAACTCTTCAGAACCCCAACGCGTTAGATTAGTTTAAGTACTTATTATACCAACACCTTAAGACTTAGTTTTAAAGTAATCCCGAGTAGTTTATAAAAGCGGGCACCTTAAACGACAAACTACGTGGAGGATCGATGAATATAAGTGATTGATCAAGAGTTTTAAGAGAAATATTTATTAGAAGACGCTTATTAAGTTAGATGGTCCTTACCGATCATTTAATTCAACATTATGAAACTATAAATATTTATGCAAATAAACCATTATGAATTGGTTCAGTGGTTTCTGGTGCTGAACTTGGTAGGGCGGACGACGGTCCGATCCCCCGCAATTTGTAATTGGATAAAGGAGTACCAAGTATAACTACCAGAACTCCAAGCTGGATTATAAAGATCAAAGTCACTAACCGGTTACTCCACTATGTGCGCGTAAGGTAAAGGGCTTAATGTGATTGCGCAAGAATGAAAACGGGTGAAACAAAACGAAAGTATTAGGTTGAGTTATAATTCATGACTTAATTTGGTCTGCATAAATGAGGTTATCTAGTGTTATTACGGTAATTTTAATGTCGAAGTCTAAACTTGAGTTATCCAACAAAGAAGTGAATAGCAACCAAATACGAATTGAATTGTGTTTTATATTTGCGTTTGACTTATCCTTGCTTGATTTTTAATTTCTAATTTTTGCTTGAGGACAAGCAAAGGTTTAAGTATAGGGGAGTTTGATAACACGAATTTATATAACATATTTGACGTAATTTTCATAGACAATATTACTATTTTTTTATTTAATTATTCTATTTTATTTCCGTATTATGTTAGTATTTCTTTCGTTTCAGGAATTTGCATTAAATAAAGATTAATTGAGCAAAGGAACAAAATCAAGGCAAAATCGGATTAAAAAGATAAAGAAATGAAGCAAAGGGGTAACAATAGTAAAAGGATGGGTAAAAGAAGGAGAAAACAATTATACAAGCCAAAAGAGCAAAGCCCAAAAGAGAAAAGCCCAGCAGAAGTTCAGTCCACTAGCTGTGACGGTCGTCAGCCATCTGCCACGACCGTAAGACATCCATGAAGCGCGTGACGACCGTAACACCATGGCCACGACCGTAACACGGGAAAACATGAAACCTGCTCGTAACGCACCTGTGACGACCGTAATGCGCCTAATATCAGTTACAGAACAAGTGCAGAACGTGGAAAAGCTTCAGCAGAGAAACTTCTCAACCACCCACTCATGCCACGTTCAACCCACTTCTCCCACTTCCTTCTTTCTCTCCCATGTTCTCCCATGATTTTGGCAGTTTACCCATGATCTCCATTACTCTTCGTATGAAATTGGAAAAGGGAAGTTACAAATGAAGCCTATAAATACAGCTTCAAAGCTTCAGAGCAAGGGTCGGAGATTTTCTTCCCGAACAACCGCTTTCGAGTTTTTCTATTTTTGTATTTTCTTTTCGTTCGCATTTCTATTTTATTTTATTTTTCATTTCTTTTCGATTCAAGTGAAGAACAAGATTATTCAAGTATTATTATTTCCGTGTTCTTAATATAATTGTTTTATTTTATTTAAGTATTGTTGCTTGATATTTATTTATTTAATTATGGGAATGTTTAAATATATTGAACCTTATTATTTAGGCAAATCCAATTAATAAATATGTCCGCTAAACCGCTTAGGTATCGGTAAGTAATAGTAGTAAAAGTAGGAATTAAATTGTTTCTAAGCTAAGATATTAATTAACATAATTTCGGTTATGACTTTTTATAATTAAAATCTATCTTTTCGTTCGAAAGTAAGTTAAGTAGAATAGGTTAGATCGAGACCACGAAAGTGTGAGGTTTTAACCGGATAGCTAAAGTTAGGCATTTGATTTAAATACGTTGAAAGCGCTTTAAAACAAATTAGAATTAATTAAGTTTCCAAAAGTATGTTCTAAACACTTATAGGCTAGCGAAAGCGGTATAGGGCTTTAGACGATAATCCGAGATAAGACCATGAAAGTGTGAGTTGAGGGTTTTAAACCGATTAATTCTACGAGATAAATTAAGTTAACCATCTTTATACGCTTAGGTTCAATTTAATCCGCTTAGGTTCACTACGTTACGCATCGATATCCGCTTTATTTATATTTCTATTTTCCTTAAACCAAAATCCAAAAGAATTATTCGCTTAGTCAGATACCGTAACATAGGATAACAATAGATCGATTTATAGTCTCGTGGGTTCGATATCTTTTAAAACTACGCGATAGGATGTGCACTTGCGGTCTCCCGATTTATAGACGTTAAGTCCTGCGATCAAGTTTTGGCGCGCGGGACTATTTAAGTCGATATTGTAACTCGGTGTTACACCGTATAGACTAAGGCATTTTATTTTATTTACCATGTATGACCCAAATTTTTCCTACGCCCATTATCGATTTTGAGGAACCACAAGAATCCCATAGATCCAACCTTGAAATCTTGATGGAAGATTTCAATGCTTCACAAACTTACTCTTACCCAAATTACATCCAAAACTACCAATCCCCACATTTTGAGGAACCACAAGAAACTTATAATTTCAACCAAACTTTTCCTCAACCCAATTTTCTCTACAATCATCAAACCCAATATTTTGAAGAATCACCAGAACCATATAAATCTGATATCGAAATATTGATGGAAAATTTTAATGAAACATCTAGGATGATAAAACGCTTCGGGGAAACGCAAAAAGAAACTTTAACTTACTTCCAAGACTCTGAAGAATCGCAAGATTTTAACTTCGAAACACCAATAGAGGATTCAGATGAGATGATAACTAACTCTAGGTTAGAGTCTATGATTGAGCATTTTATAGAGACACAAACTGTCCAAAATGAAGAAGTAAGAAAACAAAGTCTTCAAAATAATGAAACCCTTAGCCAACTAACCGTTATGGTTGAATCCTCGCCTAACAACATTGGTTTAGAAACTCAAATCTCCCAACTCGAACAAAACCTTCTAGGACCTTTACCCGAGGAAGATATGGATGTTGAAACAACCATTATAGAAAAACTATTTGAAAATCTAGAAAGTGATGATGAGTTTGAAGAGAGTGATATTGCGACCGAGGAAAGTTCTGACGAGAAAATAGTGGAGATTGAGGCAGATTCACCAACGCTGTTCGAAAAGGAGGTTGTAAAAGAGGTAGAGGAGGAAGCGCAAATTGTAATCCCACATCACTACATCCCTCTGCCCCCGAAATATTTTATGGGAACTCCGCTAGACCCCAAATTTAAAACGTATGTTGGATTAAATTATATCCACATTAATTCAACACTTTTTGAAGTCTTGCCTACAAAGCGAAAATTAGAGGACCATAAAATTAAGGATATAATTATTGTCAATAGGGTAAGGTTAACTTATGAGGCGATGGATGAAATCACTAAGCCCAAATTCGAAAAACTTATACTTATGATAGATCCAGAACCACCCTACAAACGTAAGAAAAGAAAAGGTGAGGGATATGTGAGATGGCTTGATAAGTGGCGATGGAAAATCAATGAGTAGTCATTCAAATTTTAAATTTTCTTTTTCGTATTTTCAATTTTTCTATTTTATGTTAAATTTTAAATTTTTAGTCGGTTATCTATTGCACCCTTTCTTCTGATGCGCTTGAACTATTTCCCCGTAATACCGATAATTAAACTCAATAAAATTTCCGTTAATATTTATAATTATAATTGAGTATTATTTTAATTATCGTATTTTTCCTATTAATATACCGAATCAATATTTCCCAATATCTATTATATTAATAATAAGGCATTATATACTAGTATTATATATATCCTACTAATTAAAAGTTTGAATTATCTATTATATATATATATACAAGTATCTATATGTATGCATGTGATCTACAATATTTTTTCCCTATCTCATACCCCGAGTCACATGTATTACTAAAAAGGCATGCAATTACGATTCCCTGCAAATTCTTGACATGCCAAGATTTAGACTCGCTTAAATTCACATCTCTGCCCAAAACGATCGTCCCCATGCCTCACGCTTTTATCTTCGTCTCCTTGATGATTTAATGTTTCGTCTGTTTCTTCATTTCATTTCCCACCATAAAATACGCTCAAACTCTTCCTTTCATTCCCAAATTATAATTATTATAATTTATTCCTCTTAAATCCTAAAACACTATAAATACCCATTCTCATTTCTTCTCATTCCACACCCTTCCATCTAAATCTCATATACTTTCTCTCATCCACTCCATCTTTCTTCCTTTTTATCCTTCATTTCCTTCTCTTCCTTGGCTCCACGAAACACCAATCGTCAAGTGAAACCCGACCGACCTCGTACTAGAGGTAGAGGAGCAAGAGGACTAAATTTTCCAAGCGACAGTGATCACCCTACTCCTTTCTCGATTTCTCCGGTTCTATCGCATTGAGGACAATGCTTAATTTAAGTTTAGGGAGTCGAACATTTCTATGTTCGTTTATTTTCTTTGCTCTAGTTAGTAATTCCTTTTTATTTTCTTTTTCCTTGTATTGCAAAATTTCCATTTAATAAAATACATGTTTATGTAATTTTACTCTTTTATGTTTAATTCTCGTGCTTATTCGAATTCTTCCTTTTTCTTGAGCCATAACGAAAAAATTCAAACGTTATATTAACATACTCAACTAGTATTAAGGTTGCTTATTTTTATAAATAAGAAATTTTTATAAATAAGAACTCAAGCGCGACTAAAACAAAATTATTATCGTCATAACTCTTCAGAACCCCAACGCGTTAGATTAGTTTAAGTACTTATTATACCAACACCTTAAGACTTAGTTTTAAAGTAATCCCGAGTAGTTTATAAAAGCAGTCGGCACCGCCTTAAACGACAAACTACGTGGAGGATCGATGAATATAAGTGATTGATCAAGAGTTTTTAAGAGAAATATTTATTAGAAGACGCACTTATTAAGTTAGATGGTCCTTACCAGATCATTTAATTCAACAGTTGCGGAAACTATAAATATTTATGCAAATAAACCATTATGAATTGGTTCAGTGGTTTCTGGTGCTGAACTTGGTAGGGCGGACGACGGTCCGATCCCCCGCAATTTGTAATTGGATAAAGGAGTACCAAGTATAACTACCAGAACTCCAAGCTGGATTATAAAGATCAAAGTCACTAACCGGTTACTCCACTATGTGCGGTAAAGGGCTTAATGTGATTGCGCAAGAATGAAAACGGGTGAAACAAAACGAAAGTATTAGGTTGAGTTATAATTCATGACTTAATTTGGTCTGCATAAATGAGGTTATCTAGTGTTATTACGGTAATTTTAATGTCGAAGTCTAAACTTGAGTTATCCAACAAAGAAGTGAATAGCAACCAAATACGAATTGAATTGTGTTTTATATTTGCGTTTGACTTATCCTTGCTTGATTTTTAATTTCTAATTTTTGCTTGAGGACAAGCAAAGGTTTAAGTATAGGGGAGTTTGATAACACGAATTTATATAACATATTTGACGTAATTTTCATAGACAATATTACTATTTTTTTATTTAATTATTCTATTTTATTTCAGTATGTTAGTATTTCTTTCGTTTCAGGAATTTGCATTAAATAAAGATTAATTGAGCAAAGGAACAAAATCAAGGCAAAATCGGATTAAAAAGATAAAGAAATGAAGCAAAGGGGTAACAATAGTAAAAGGATGGGTAAAAGAAGGAGAAAACAATTATACAAGCCAAAAGAGCAAAGCCCAAAGAGAAAAGCCCAGTTCACCACTACGTGACGGTCGTCGACCATCTGCCACGACCGTAAGACATCCATGAAGCGCGTGACGACCGTAACACCATGGCCACAACCGTAACACGGGAAAACATGAAACCTGCTCGTAACGCACCTGTGACGACCGTAATGCGCCTAATATCAGTTACAGAACAAGTGCAGAACGTGGAAAAGCTTCAGCAGAGAAACTTCTCAACCACCCACTCATGCCACGTTCAACCCACTTCTCCCACTTCCTTCTTTCTCTCCCATGTTCTCCCATGATTTTGGCAGTTTACCCATGATCTCCATTACTCTTCGTATGAAATTGGAAAAGGGAAGTTACAAATGAAGCCTATAAATACAGCTTCAAAGCTTCAGAGCAAGGGTCGGAGATTTTCTTCCCGAACAACCGTTTCTGAGTTTTTCTATTTTTTGTATTTTCTTTTCAGTTCCGCATTTCTATTTTATTTTATTTTTCAGTTTCTTTTCGATTCAAGTGAAGAACAAGATTATTCAAGTATTATTATTTCCAGGTTCTTAATATAATTGTTTTATTTTATTTAAGTATTGTTGCTTGATATTTATTTATTTAATTATGGGAATGTTTAAATATATTGAACCTTATTATTTAGGCAAATCCGAATTAATAAATATGTCCGGCTAAACCGTTTAGGTATCGGTAAGTAATAGTAGTAAAAGTAGGAATTAAATTGTTTCTAAGCTAAGATATTAATTAACATAATTTCTGGTTATGACTTTTTATAATTAAAATCTATCTTTTCGTTACGAAAGTAAGTTAAGTAGAATAGGTTAGATCGAGACCACGAAAGTGTGAGGTTTTAACCGGATAGCTAAAGTTAGGCATTTGATTTAAATACAGTGAAAGCGCTTTAAAACAAATTAGAATTAATTAAGTTTCCAAAAAGTATGTTCTAAACACTTATAGGCTAGCGAAAGCAGGTATAGGGCTTTAGACGTATAATCCGAGATAAGACCATGAAAGTGTGAGTTGAGGGTTTTTAAACTGATTAATTCTACAGATAAATTAAGTTAACCATCTTTATACGCTTAGGTTCAATTTAATCCGCTTAGGTTCACTACGTTACGTACCGATATCCGTTTTATTTATATTTCTATTTTTCCTTAAACCAAAATCCAAAAGAATTATTCGCCTTAGCTGTATACCGTAACATAGGATAACAATAGATCGATTTATAGTCTCTGTGGGTTCGATATCTTTTTAAAACTACGCGATAGGACTGTGCACTTGCGGTCTCCCGATTTATAGACGTTAAGTCCTGCGATCACACATCACAAAACTTTTCCATTTTAACTCATTGTTACTATGGTGTTTGGCAAAAGAAAATCCTTTGAGGCACCACTTTCAAATGAAACTCGTGAGAGTAAACATGCAAGTGATGAATAAATATTTGAAATTTCATTGTTTGCTGAAGGTTCATCTTTTTCACTTATAAATTCTACTATTAATCACAATGAAACAACAAAGTCTCTTTTAACTCAAGAATTCATTTATACTGATGTGACAAGGAAAAATCTCAAAGGGACAAAAAACTGGACATGCAAGCATTGCAAAAATTCCTTTAAAAGCACATACACTAGGATACATTACCGTTTCTTTGGTCCTCCTCCAGGAAAAAGAAGTGGTATTCAATGATGTAAAGCTTTAGTTAATGAAAGTTAAACATATTAAAAAATTAGAAAAAGAGTTCAAGAAGTAGAGAAACGTGGTGTGCCTTCATTGAAGATTTCTACCATCAACAAAAAAGAAACAACTATCCATTCCAAGCTTCATGAATATTCTTTCCAGGTTATGGGAAGAGATGTTGTTGATGAAAGTGATGAGAGGACTCTGTGCAAATGGAATTCCTTATAATGTTTTAAGAAATTCACAATTTGTGGAAATGGTAATTGCTATTAACAATGGACCTAAAGGTTACAAACCTCCATCTTTAGAAAAGGCAAGAACAGTTCTCTTAGATGAGTGTAAGAGAAATGTTGACAAATATTTAGCTCATATCAAAGACACATGGTTTCATCGTGGGGTATCTATTGTATCCGACGGAAGGAGTAATGTACGACATATGCCGCTTATAAATGTTCTTTCCGCGAATAGTAAAGCTGTTGTGTTTATGTATGCAAAAGACTTTTCTGGTGTTGAAAAAACAGGTGTTGCTATTGCTGAGTTTTTGATCAAAGCTATTGAAGAAATAGGACCCTCAAATGTTCTACAAGTGGTGACAGATAATGCAGCAAATTGTAAAGTCGTTGGAAAAGAAATTCAAAAGGTATACTAAACACATATTTTAGCCTCCTTGTGTTGTTCATACTTTAATTTGAATTTAATTTTTAAAGAATTTGCTGAATCATTTGAGTGGTTAAGAGATACTTATAAACAAGGTAAGGACATTGTTAAGTACATACTTAATCATAGTCAAATTTTGGCTATATTCAGAGCAAATTGAAATTTAGAATTGTTAAAAGTGGCCAAAACAAGGTTTGCTTCTCATTGTATTCTTCTAAAGCGTCTTCTTGTGTGTCAGGAAGCTCTAGTAACCATTGTTGTGTTGAATAGTTGGAAATAATGAGTTAAGCAAGGAGATGAAAACACAAGAAAAATGGGGGCTTTAGTTGCTAAAACAATTGCAAGGGTAAGTTTTTGGGAGGAAGTTGAAAATGTAGTTAAAATAAAAAAACTAATTTATCTTTTGATTAAGTTTGAAGATGGTGAATAACCAAAAATGGGAGAATTTTGTGAAAAAATGGACGTGATGCTTGGAGAAGTACATGAGATTATGAAAAGAAACAAATATGAAAGTTGCTACTTTGAAATGGAAAGGATAATTACTGCAAGATGGACAAAAATGAATTACACTATACATTGTCTTGGATTTGCACTAACCCCTAGATTTTATGATACACATTATCTTGCAACACCTGTTCCAGGAGGTGTAGCTAGGAAAGCTCCAAATCTAGATAAAGAAGTGGTCACTGCAGTGATGGAGGATTTTGAAAATATATCTAAAAATTCAGATGAGCAAAAGCTTTTACGTGATCAGTTTGTCACATTTCATGCAAAAAAAGGTATGTATGCAATGCCTTCCACTCAATTGGATGCGGTAACAATGGATGCTATTGATTGGTGGTTAACCTATGGATCTGAAACTCCTGAGCTTGCAGAAGTAGCAAATAAAGTGCTTTCTCAATCGATAAGTAGCTCTTCAGTTGAAAGATGTTAGAGTACTTATTCATATATTCATAGTGTAAAGAGGAATCTTCTCAACTATGAAAGAGCTGATAAATTGGTGTATATTCATTCAAATATCTGTTTACAATCACGATTTTCCAAGAGCTATAAAAATGGCCCTTTTAAAAATTAGGATGTGGATTATGATGACACTTATTTAAGAGAATCTTCTATGAGACTGCATGATACAAGTTTAGAGTTACATAATGAAATCAATGAAGGTGTTGATGATAATGAAAATGCAAGGAGAGTGGTTGCTACTGTGAAGAGAGGAAAAAGATTAAGAAATAATTTTTTATTGTTAGTTTAAGTATTTTATAGTTTATGATTTTTAATTTTATTGTAATGTAAGTGTTCAAGTTCAGAACTTCAAATTTTAATTTTTTCAAAAAAGTTAAATTTTATTAATGATAGTAATATTTTTAAATTATCCATTTTATTTTATGTCATTTTTTTTTTGACTTAAAATGCAATTCCATTACGAAACAGAAGAAAGAACATAGTTTTGGTACAAATCTTCTATCAAAACCTTCCCAAATCAACACCTATTCCCCACTATTTTTCCTATGCTAGCCATTTTATGAGCATCTAAAGTCTCATTCCTACCAAGAAACATTACAGAAGCTTGCTTAAAGCTATTTAACAGAACAAAACAATCTAAAACAATATGATCAATATCTGCTAAAACTTCGACACCATGGATGGCATCGACCGCCAAAGAAGAGTTCGTCTGCACTAGGAAGCAACTTAAGTTCAGATGCTTTGCAAGCTGAAGGCTCCACCGGATAGCTAGTATTTCCGCTGCCAACGGGCTAGATTCCACTGCCTCCTTCTTAGACGCAGCCATAACGATCTCATGATCGTGATTTTTAATCACACAACCGAAAGAAATACACCCTTCCCCGATGCCTGCATCCACCTGCATGATCACAATCTCGTAGTCCCTACCAGCAGCAGTCTTTTCCTTATTCTGCCCGTTGGATTTTACCATAGCAGATGGAGTTTCCTGCAATTCCAGAACAGAGTTCCAAGCATCCGCCGTAATCAGAGCAGGTTCTGATCGTTTGGAGTTGAAACAGAGATCATTCATGGCTTTCCAAAGTCTCCACATAGCAGTGCAGAGGACCTGACTGTGAGTACTCCCTGAGTCCTTAACTATGCTCTTCAGCCAGTCTATTATGTCTATGTCAATAGGCACCCGATATCCGAGGGGACATGAAAACCATGTTGCTTTTGCAAAATGACATTGCAGAAACAGATGTTGAACCGTTTCAACTTCAGATTGACAGAATGGACAACTAGGTTCCACAGGAATACCTTTTTTCAGGAGATTTGCTCTTGTTGGAAGGATATTTTTTGCTAGACGCCATAAGAAGTTCTGAATATGCGGCTGGATTGGGATATTCCAAATCTCTTTCCAAAAGTTTTTCATAGCAGAGTGAGATGAGCCTGGAAGCTGAGCGTCAGCGTTCTTTTTAAGCGCATGGTATGCACTCCTAACCGAGTACTCTCCGTTTTTTTCAAAGTGCCAAATAAACTTGTCAGCGGGTTGACGAAAGGAAATAGGAATGTTGAGAATTTGGTTGGCATCAGATTGACAGAATATGTTCCTGACTTTGCTTGAAATCCAATTCCCCGTTTCAGCATCGATCAGTTCCGAGACTTTTGTTTCGTTTGAGTTTATTCTGTTATGCGGAAAAACTTTGAACCTCGGATTGTTTGGCAGCCATCCGTCCTCCCAGATTCTGATGCTTTCTCCATTTCCTACCCTCCAGCGGCTTCCGGACAGAACCAGATCTTTTGCACTCATAATACTTCTCCAGGCGAAACTTGGTTGATAACCCAGGGAGGCGTCTCTGAAACTTGAATTCGGAAAATACCTACCCTTGAAGATTTTAGCAGCAAGGGACTTCTCGTTAGAAAGCAGTCTCCAGTACTGTTTCCCCAAGAGGCTAGTATTGAATTCACTGATTCCTCTAAATCCCAATCCTCCTTCACCTTTTGCTTTTCCAAGCTTTTCCCAACTGAGCCAGTGTATTTTCCTTCTTCCTCCTTTGGTTCCCCACCAGAACTGGACTATCATACTCTCAATCTCTTTGCACACACTTTCCGGCAGTTTGTAGCAGCTCATGACATAACTTGGAATCGCCTGAGCGACCGCTTTTATGAGGGTCTCCTTCCCCGCTCTGGACAGAAATCTCTCTTTCCAGCCTTTAATTTTCTTCCACACCTTCTCCACCACCAAAGCAAAAATATCTTTCTTCGATCTTCCTAACAACACAGGGAAGTCTCAGATACTTCTTATACCCTGACACAGCTTTAACTCCCATGCTGTTACAGATTTCTTCTTGTACTTCAGGTTGGACATTTCTGCTGAAAGAGATCTCTGATTTGTCTAGGTTGACTGTTTGACCTGAGGCTCTACGATATCTCTGGAGAACTTCCAAAATACGATTGCCTTCCACCTGACTAGCTCTTGCAAAGAGTAAACTATCATCAGTAAAGAACAGATGGGAAATTTCCGGAGCTTTACGAGCCACACGAATTCCATGGATGTTCTTGACTCTGGCCTCCTTTTTCAACAAACCTGAAAGAACATCAGCACACAGGATAAATAGATAGGGAGAGAGTGGATCCCCCTGATGGAGTCCCCTCTCTGGCACGAAACTTTTGCTAGGTTGGCCGTTGATCATCAGTTGGTACGAAACCGTAGAAATGCACGAGTAAATGAGGTTCACCATTCTGGGAGGAAAACCCATAGTCGTCAGAGTAACTTTAACAAAATCCCACTCCAATCGATCATACGCCTTCGACATATCCAGCTTGAGGGCCATCATACCTTTTTTACCTTTAGTCTTCTTCTTTAACCAATGGAAACACTCCACCGCCACCAAAGCATTGTCCGTTATCTGCCTACCGTGAACGAACGCGCTTTGCTCTTCATCCACAATCTCCGGAAGGATCCTTTTAAGCCTGTTTGCGATAGTCTTCGTAACTACTTTCATAGCCACGTTGCACAAGCTTATGGGTCTAAAATCTTTTGGAGAAGCAGGGTTCTTACACTTTGGAATCAGTGCTATGTAAGTTTTGTTCTAAAATTCTGGATTTTCCCCATTGTTTAAGATCTCCAACGCCATGGTAATAACTTCGGATCCCACCACATTCCAAAATTTTTGGTAAAACAGAGCTGGCAACCCATCAGACCCTGGGGATTTTAGAGGATGCATTTGAAACAAAGCCTCTTTTACTTCATCTGCATCAAAGTTTGCCTCACACCACTGTACATGATCTTGCGAGATTTTGCCCCGAACCACTTCGCACGTTTCCTGAATGTTTGAAGGTTCAGAAGACGAAAAAAGTTCTGAGAAGTAATTTAGCAGAATTCTTTCGCAGTTGTCACTTCCTTTCCACCAGACTCCCTGTTCATCTCGAAGCTTCTTAATGGCATTTGTTTTCTTGCGCTGCTCAGATTTTGCATGGAAGAATTTGGTATTTCGATCTCCATGGTGTAACCACAAAGCTCTACTTTTCTGTCTCCAAATCATCTCCTCCATCTGAAGCAGTTTTTGCCTCTGATTTTCCAGGTTCCTGTGTTTCTTTAAACCTTCAGTGAATCATTTTTTAATAATAACGTACAGGTTATTATATTTAAACGTACCACGAATCCAAATTGTGTATCAATTATGTATATCCCTTTTATGTATTTAATTCTTTGAGAGTTGCGAACTGCATATCCGAATTCGTATCACGTAATGCAGCGAATTGCGAATCGTGAGACTATGGCTGAAAAACGTACTAGGTTATTGTTAATCGTGATTCACACACAAGTCTGCATTGTGGCAATATGCCACACTCTATCTCACAATAAATCCAATTTTTCATGAAAGAACTAAGAATGTCATGGTGGATTTCCATTTCATATGTCAATATTTACAATCGTTCCAACTAAATAATAACTGCTGATATTTTCACAAAATCTTTGAGCACTAATACCTTCAGTGAGTTAGTGTTCAAGTTGGATGTTCATGATCCGAGACACCAACTTGAGGGAGACTAATAGAGAGTTCATAACAGAATTTGTTATGCTAGACATTTTATTTTCCATCTCGTTGAAGTTAAGATATATATAGAAGATTAAGTTATTTATCATAAATAAGATTTCTATTCAAAGTTAATAATAGTTATCTTTTTGTAACTTGCTGGCCTTATAAATTACTTGAGGCATATTACTTTGTAATCAAAGTTGTGCACAATCAATAAACTAGAATTCTATTATCAATAATAGTTTATTGTTAACTGGATTTTGAATATTGAGACATATGATCCCTTAATCTTGAAAGATTCAATTTTAGCTAAAACTTATTAACCACTTAATCAGAAATGAAACACATTTATCAGATATTTTCAAGAGATGAGTATCAAAGGTCTGCAATCCTTGTTTTTTGCACATAATTTAGTATTCACCCATAAAAATATTAAAACATTTAATTACTTAAAAAAGTCACCTTTGCACAAAGGCTTCTTTCCTTTTTGCTAAGGAAACCAGTTGTTTATTCCCTTTAAAACTTTCCACATGCTATACAATATTTAAAGTAAAAATTTAACATACTTTTTATCCTAGCAGATTTAATTAAAAGTTCTTAAAATTCCATTACACAAAACTTGATCGAAAAATAAGTTCAACAAACAAAGTCAAATAAGATCCTATGCTTGATGGTATAAAATCTCTAAACAAGAAGAAAAGAATACTTGTCTTCCTCCACAAGGCACTAGAGTTCCAAATCATGTTACACATGCAAAGTATATCAAACCTTGCTTGACCCAAATAAAGGTTCAAATTTCATTGGTTTCTTCTCTTTCAAATAAGCACCTAAAAGTACAACTGCTCATAATTAAAGCAGAAAAATTCTTCCTGTATAGAATGGAGAATTGGATTAAGCAAATCAGGTTAGTCATTGTTTTACTTATTCACCTTATACAAAATTTAATATTTTTTCACATGTATCATTTATTGTAAATAAATATATTTGTATCATAGCACATGCTATCAATTCTTAATATAGAAAGTGCTTTCTGTTTTATGCTAAACAATTTTTTGTTAGAGAGAAATTAATTGGTGCAGAAGAAGAAGAAGAGAATAAAGCTGATTTTGGTGGTAGCAGGGACCAGAAAAGTTCATCTTTCAAAGGTGATGACACTAATAATTGTCTATCTAGTTTTATTTTGGCTGAAACTGAATGAGGTAATCATTTAAGTGAGAAATTTCTGCAGACAAGAAAAAGTCAAATAATTGGTTTCAGAGACAATTTTCAAGGCAAATGAGTTATGATTATGATTTCATAGAAATGGAGCATGCAACAGCAGTAGCTGCAGCAGCATTTGCAATTAGTTCACATGTGTCAGAAATAACACATGAGAAGAATATGAGTGGTTTTCCTGAAACCTCATTGACCAAGACCAAAAGCAACGTGTTTGATAGAAAATCTACAATATCCCAATTAGGTTCTACATCCAAAAGATTGTCAGGTAAATATATTCTTTATCATTTTTTTAACCGCAGAAACTAATCTCTCGAACGGGATAGAACCACAAACTGTCGAGACTAATCTCTCGAGCTGGATAGAATTACAATACGTGACAAAGCTCTCCCTCAGAAGTTTTAATGCTACCATATTTGGCTCGATTCAAACCGAGTACCTCTGGTTAAGGAAATACGAAAAGTACAATTATAATAAACCGAATCTATCTGCATAAATTGTAGGCTCATTTAAAAACACAGATGAACAAGTTAACAAGGTATCAACAACATCAACTATTCGAGAAGAAAAGAAGCCTGAAAAGACAATCCCTTTCCCATCAGCACCATCAATGAAAAAGACTCCAACTTTTAGTGAACATTCAAAGAGAACTAGTCATAAAAAACCTGATATGCAAACACCAAAAAGGTCTTCAACTTTTGGTGATAATAACTACTTTAATAACCTCGATGATTCAAAACCTGAGACCTCACAACCAAATATTCTTCCACAAGTTGATGATCAACCCATGTTTTTAAGGCCACCACCACCGCCACCGCTGCTGCCGCCGCCACCACAGCCACCAATCAGGCAGACTTCAATCTCTAATAGACCATCAACAAGACCAGGTACAACAGATACAAAAGCAGATGCTTGGGAAAGGGAAGAGTTAAACAAGATCAAAGAAAGGTAGAATCTGCACGCATGCATGACAAATTATTATATTTTTCAACGACGCTACTTTTATCTCTAACTTGATACATTGCATGCAATAAAAAAATGAATATTTGATCAGATATGAGAGATTGTTAGAGACAATAGAGAGATGGGAAAAGAGGAAGAAAATGAAAGCAAGACGCAAGCTAAATAAGCATGAGGTTAGATTTTCTATTCAACTCAACCATACTTTATTATGCTTATAGTGTTCTGAGTCAGAACTTCTGATAAAGTGTGATTGATGATACCTTTGATAAAAATGCAGCAAAGTGGAAATGAGAGGAAAAAGCAGAAAGCATGGAGGAAATATGAGGAGAAGATAAAATACATAGACGATATTGCAGCAGGAGCTAGAGCACAATCTGATGAGAAAAGAAAGACTGAAACGATTAAGGCAAAAGAGAAAGCGAACATAATTAGAACAACAGGCAAGCTTCCAGGGGCATGTTCCTGCTTCTAATAAAGAAGAATAGCGATAGATACATATGTACATAATGTTATTTAGTTTGATTAACGAACAAGTTATGTGATTATTTGTTTCATTGTTCTATGAAATCTATGAAGATGCGTGTATAAAATTAATAGTTGATTTAAGCATTAAAATAGACTTGGTATTTCTTCGTTTTTAAGATTGAATCAGTTTCAACATAGAAAATTATAAATATTAAAGAATCATATATAACAATGGCAATTAGACAATTCTGTTGATGTTTCTCAATTTATATTTCATTTACTT
Source organism: Vicia sativa (assembly GCA_021764765.1). Taxonomy (NCBI): domain Eukaryota; kingdom Viridiplantae; phylum Streptophyta; class Magnoliopsida; order Fabales; family Fabaceae; genus Vicia; species Vicia sativa. The sequence goes on along the minus strand of CM038793.1, from coordinate 196,607,389 downwards.
CCATATATTTGCTTTAGTATTTTCTTTAACAAGCTAAATTTATATTTGAGAGATATTGAATCGAACTCTATTGGGTCAAAGGTAGTCTCTTGGTTCGACAAAGTTTAGCATGCCGTTGAAAATTGTTTAAGTTAGCTTGTATCCTAAGTTAACTTGTAATGGATATCTGTGAAAAATTCCATCAGTTTAGTATGTTAGGTTTATTATAAATAACATACTAGTCTCTTATCATTGCATACTGCAAATCCTAATTTAGGGTGAGAGAGTTATTTGTTATTCTTATATACTTGTAATCTTGTTTGAGGATAAAAGAAAGAATAATACGTAATAACCAATCTTTGTGTTCATCGTGTTCTTCATTTTTTCTACCCTAATTGTTTCTTGATCATAAAGAAACAAGTTTATACTTTGTTTATAAGGCATCCGATTCACAACAACATTGAAAAGAGTTACTTTAACGTAGAAGTGCAAAGAATACAAGAAAAACAAGAAGAAAAATAAGTTGCTCGCAAACCATGACATTTCAAAGTCTCTCTCTCTCTCTCTCTCTCTCTCTCTCTCTCTTGTATTTATTGTTGAGAATGTAATTTTTGTGTCAAAATGTGTTTGTCAAAATATATAGATGTTGAAATGTCGAAGGACCTTGCCTCGATAAAATTTTGACTTAACTTTATTTTGTTTGTTTTAGTTAATTTGTTAGGTTGCTTAGTGAACAAGTTACCTCAGCTTAAAAATAGGGAGTTGCCTATTTTTGTAATAGTGAATCATAATATTGCAGTAAGGAAAACAACAAACAGTTTTTTCGACATAATTCACAACTTCTTCCTTTTTTGTTAAAATCCTAATTACTTTTTCTTCCCCAATTCAATTCTTTCTTCTCCAATAGTCACTTATGTGCTGACTCATCTTGTAATCAAGATGTGGTTGATTCACTCGAGTGAAGAACAAAAGGCGAAGTTGATCAGTGCGATTGAATCTTATTCATCAAGATTGATTCGAAATTCTCCATAGGTTTGGTGTAATACCATAGCCTAGTATCTATAACAATGGTTGTGTGATTCTTGGAAAGCATAGCGCGATAAATCATACGAATAGGAATTTTTCTGGGAGTCTTCCAATCTGAAAGTTGACAGTTATGAGAATTGGTGTAAATAGATGAAGATCATTTTCTTTTATCAAGATCTTTGGGATCTTGTGAAGGAAGAAGTAATGTCACTTGAAAAAGATGCGACGGTTGAACAAGAAGCTACACACAAAGAATTGAAGAATAAGAATTATAAAACTCTCTTTATAATTCGTCAATGTGTAAGTCCGGATAATTTTGAAAAGCTGAGTGATGTTGAATAAACGAAAGAAATATTGGAAATTCTAGAGAAATCGTTTAGAGGCGCTGAAAAGGTGAACAAGATGAGGTTACAAACTCACAAAATAATGTAGGAATTGCTTCATATGGAAGAAAGTGAAAATATAACTGATTTCTTCACTAGGGTTACGAAAGTTGGTGAATCAAATCAAGGTATGTAGAGAAGCGCTGACATCAAGATCTATTGTCGCAAAGATATCGAGGTCATTGGCTCCAAAGTTTAACCACATCGTAGTAGCCATAGAAGAGTTTGAAGATTTGTCAACATTGACAAAGGAAGTGCATCAAGGGACGCGTGAATCTCATGAATAAAGAATCACTGAAAGAGTTGTAGGCAAGTCAAAAAGTGATACGGCTCTGCAAGCACAATCACCAAAAAAAAGAAAGACAAAGGAAAATGGTTCGACAATAAAGGTAGAGGAGGCTATAACAAATAGACTGGTCGAGGAACCCTGCAAGAAGGAAATTCGTCAAATCAAAGAAGACACTCATATTATAGCAGCCACAAAGGTGGTGTTGCATGTAGAGGAAGAGGTGATGGTTGAAAACTTGAATAAAGTCACGTCTAGTGTTTCAATTTTTAGAAGTATGGTCCCTATGATATGTATTGTCCTGAAAAATAGAAGAATCAAGAAAATGATGCAAAGCGTGGAGAAGAGATGTTGCATATGGTAACAACAAGAAATGAAGAAAGATTCAAGGACCAATGATACTAGGGTTCGTGATGCTCATCACACATTACTGGTAGGAAAGATTGATTTGTCAACATAAAACCTCAGATGAAGAATATGGTGAAATTTACAAATGACAATACTCTGAAAGCTAAAGGTATTGGTGATGTTTTGATTATGAGGAAAGATGGCAACAAGTCAGTAGTTTCCAATGTATTATATGTAACTAGCATGAAAAGAAATTTGCTTAACATATGGCAATTAGTCGAAAGTAATTACAAAGTTTCAATCAAAGATAATATGATGAGAATTATCGACTCAGGTGGAAGGTTAATCTTGAAGGCTCTTATGTCTCAGAATAGAACCTTCAAGATTGAACTTAATATGATGGAGCACAAGGGCCTTGCAACTACTTCTAGTAGGGATGAATGAGTATGACACTATATATTTGGTCATCTCAACTTCAAAGACATCAGATATTTGAAAAGGAGAAATATAGTTTCAGGGTTACCAGAAATTGACATTCCAAACAAAGTGTGTGAGGAACATGTGCAGGAAAAGTAACACAAGAGCAACTCCAGCAGGGATGCAAAAAGCAAGTCGAAGGCAATTCTTGAAATCATACACTCTGATGTATGTGGTGCTATCCAGGTGGATTCATTTGGAGCTAATAGATATTTTTTCACATTCATAGAGTGATTTCAGTAAAAAATTATGGACTTACGTGATGAAGAAGAAAAGTGAAGTGATAGAGGTATTTCTCAAGTTTAAATCTATGGTAAAAAGACATAGTGATCGAAAGCTCAAGATTATGAAGACTGATGGTGGTGGATAATATGTGTCAAAAGACTTCGACACATTATGTGATAAAGAAGGGATTGTACATGAGGTGGTGTCACCCTACACTCAGCGTAATGGAACTACAAAAAGGAAGAATAGAACCATCACCAACATTATGAGAAGTATGTTGAAATACAAGAATTTACCTAAAGATTTTTTGGGAGAATCTATATCAACTATGTTATACCCCAAAATTTTCCCTCCTATTTTTCTAGTCAATACACATCTCCATACTCAAGAATTCCTCATGGGTTGATCAAATGAACCCACTTCTAAGCAATCAACCCACAACTAGGATTTTGATTCTCTCAAGTCAAAGATGGTTCATATTGCCTCAAGTGAGCATCATGCCTCCTCATATGTCTCAAGGTATTACCATGTCAAGTTTCAAGCCTCACAACTCAAGTTTCCTCAATCAATTGCTCAGATGGTTAAAAATTAGTTGCATTTGACAAAAAGTCAACTATGGTCAACGTACAATCAAACTTCATCATTTTTGGTCAACATCAAGATTTTGAAGTCACATTTATCATTTTATCAAGGTTTAATCATGATTCATCAAGAAAATTCAAGAATTGATCAAAAGTCAAAGTTTCTAAATTAGGGTTTCTTAAGGGAAAGTCAACAGAACTTTGACCAAGCATAACTTTCACATACTTCATCAGAAACTTTTCCACCAAAGCTCATTTTAAAGAGAATTCAATTCTCTACAACTTAGTATCTCACAAGCTTTGCCAAAAAATGCTTCATTAGGGAGTTATGTATCAAGACATTATAGGTCCTTCTAAAAGTCAACAAAAAGTCATCTTTTTCCAAAGAGGTTTACATGAACATGGAAGCTTCAATGAAGATGAAACCAATAGGAGATATTAGAGGACATATTGAGCTTTCCAAAAAATCCAAGAGCACTTCCAAATAACAAAAATTGAGCAAGTTATGGCTTGGGCAAAATTGGAAATTTGAAGAAATTTTGAAGAAAATATTGATCAAACTTGAAAATTTTCCAAATGGGCCTATATTTCTTTGGTACAAACTTGTTTCTAATATTGCCAAGAGCTTCTAAAGCCCATTTACACGCCATACTCCCATTTGTTTTATTTACTATCGGATTAATTCATTTTAATTCAATTTTAATTAAAACAAAATACAAAAATTAAATTAATGAGTGCAAGGCTGTAAATCTAAGCTTCTTGAGGTCCAAGCAACTCAAAGCAAGCTGGAAATTTTGAAATATATTTGATTAGCAAGAGATTGGCATGATTGAAGATCAAAAATGGCAATGTTTGGTGTAAATTTTCAATAAAATATATCCACATCAATGCAAGATATTTCTACACTTTTGTTGACCTAAATTCTTCCACTATAAATAGAGAACACCTTCAGATGCAAGGGACACGGATTGCTGCCTCTCACAAACCTTAGAAAGTTGTCCAAAAATTCAAGTTTATAGGGCACGAGCAAACCAAATTTCCAGCAATTCTCAAGCCATTCCAAGCATTATTCATCATCCTGAAGTATCCAACAATCAATCCAAGCTCTTACCTCATTTCAAAACATCCGAAAACGTGCTAACCAAATTGCACTGGTGTGGTAAAAGTTTCGAAACTTAAACTTTCAATTCATGCTATTTAAACTATTTCGATTCATATATTCATGTTCATACTGATGTTTGTGATTGTTTAGAACCATCGTTTGCAAGGTTTGAGGCCAGAATCATGTTGCACCATTTTTAGGGCATACGAACTGATGAGCTTCGAAACCCTTGATACAGGCCGATTCAGGCCAAACTAACACCACCATTGGATTCCTGAGGTTCGATTTAGGGGGATAGGGTCCCTCTCTTGTTTTTATTCACGTTATTTTGCAGGTTTCGATCCTCCCCTTGCCGAAGAAGACGACCGAAAATGCCACCCAGGGAGGTTGACCGGTGAAAATCAAGGCGAAGGCATGCGTGGCTGCGTGCAATTGGGCGATTCGAATCCCTGGGGCCCAACGCACGTTTGTTTTAATTGTTTTGATTTTCAGGAAATAAATTCACATATATAATTATCAATGTGTCAAAGTGAATGGATGTATAGCCACCCCAGTGGCAAGCCATGCGCGCGCTAGTCCCTTACCCTCTATCAAGTCGCTAGTTCGAACCTGTCTTTTGCAACTTTTTTCATATTTTCTGATTTTTCACAGGTGTCACACATATATAATTGGAAGCATGGTTTAGAGATCACATGTAGGTGGCGTGGTGGTTAGCTTTTGGCTCAATAACCATAAGGTTCTGAGTTCAAGCCTTGGCAGGACCAAACCTTATTTTTTACCACTTGTTTTCTCTAACTTTTTCTTATTTCTCTTATTTTCTAACTTATTTTAATTTCTTTTCACAAATTAATTTTCCATATTAAAAAAATCCTAAAAAAATGTTTTAATTTTAGATTTAGATTTTAAAAACCTTTATTTAATTTTTGACACAAAAACATTTGATTTTTCTTCACATTAAAAATACTTTTCTTAATTAAATACTAATTAATTAGAATTAGGTTTTTCTACATTAAAATCGATTTCTAAAAAACACAAAAATATTTTCTTAGAGTAATTAGGTTACTAACATTTTCTTAACCTTTAGAATATTTTTTCCATTATCTATTTATTTATTTCGCATTTTAAATTCTAGAAATCGATGTATAGGTCGCAAGGATATTTTTGTAATAGCGTAGATTTACTTTTCTCGCACATTTACTTTTCCGCACCTCCTATTATGTAACTGCCCCAAAGCCATGTAATAGCGTATGACCTTTACTTTTCCACATTTACTTTCTGCACCCTCTATAACTGTATATAACTGCTTAGATGTTTGACTAATAGGATTGTATGGCAAGAATAATCAATCAATCTTAGAGTAACCTAATCTCCAAGATAAAATATCCCAATTGAACACACTTTTCACACTTGCATCCCCTAGGTTATCCTCTCTTGTTGCCTTCGAATAACAACGGTCATGTCCCTCGAACGTAGGGGTACCATTAGCAAAAGTCCCTCGATTCAAAAATCATCACAAATATCATAGTCCCTCGATGACCTCGATGTTGCCTACGAATATATGATCTCGTCCCTCGGTTGCTGCCTACGAATACGTGATGATCGTCCCTATGAATTTTCTAAGGTATCCTTACATGTTGCCTTCAATGACCATTCGATGATCCTACGTCTGTCCCTTCACATCCAATAGATAGAGTCACCTACCAACTAATGGTATAGATAGCACTGTCCTAAAGGAGAATGAAAATAACAAGAACGACCTTTCTAAGAAGGTAATAAGACTCTAAATTGCTTGCTCCAATCAAAATAAATACTTTTTTACACCTCACACCCTTTTCAAAATACTTTCAAAAACACTTTGTATACATTCATACGAGAATCATTACAAAGTTAAACTTTCGAAATATTTTCAAACACTTCGTATACATTCTTGAGGACTGATACAAGAATCACTACGAAGTCAAAGAAAAATACTTCTTTTCAAATCATACACCCACGAAGCGAGTTTTCAAAAAAATGAGCTAAAGCAATTAAGAGCTCGTAGATAACTACGGATGGAAAGGGTGCTAATACCTTCCCTTTTCATAATTACCTCCCGTACTCAGAATTTAACAAAGGTCTTTCCTGTTCTTTTCACCTTTCCTTTATTGGATAAAAGAAAAGTCGATGGCGACTCTTGCTATCCGCAAAATTTGTGATAAAATGCAAACAAATAAGTCAGTTTCTCCCAACGTGTTACAGTGTACAACAATCCCGCTAATAGTTGGCATGACCCCCTTCTACACATGTTTATTGCGCAAGATATATCGTTCAAAATTTCATGCGCGAGATCAAAGATAAGATTCTTTGGAAAACATTTATGAATGCAATGTACACACTAACACAACCACGTTTTAAATATTATCGCAGTCAGATCAGAATGGAAAATCCAGATGCAGGTGCGTGGGTTGATAATCTACAAGTGGAAAGGTGGACACGGTCATACAACAATGAAGTGCGTTGGGGTCACATGACAACAAATCTAGTTGAATCAATGAACGACGTATTCAAAGGCATAAGAGCACTCCCAATAACCGCTTTGGTGAGTACAACATATTTTAGGATGGCCTCGTTGTTTGTAGAGAGAGGTGAAACGTGGAACGCGGTGGTACAATCAAGACAACTATGGAGTGAAAGCTGCATGAAATTTATTAAGGCCAAAAATGCCAAAGCCAGCACTCATCTTATTATAAGATTCGACCGACATAACCATAACTTCATTGTCAAAGAGACACTCGACCACAACAAGGGGTTGGCTAGACAAGAGTACAGAGTTAAACAACCATCTCGTTGGTGCGACTGTGGAAACCTTTCGAATTCCCTGCTCTCATGTCATTGCGCGTGTGCACATGTTCATCAAGATGCACTACTACTTCTTTCCCCCATTTACAAGTCCGAGACCTTGCTCAATGTATACAACAATGCCTTCGAACCAGTAGCAAAACCAGATTATTGGCCTGCATACGAAGGGGAAGTAGTTTGGTACAACAGTCAAATGCGAAGAAATAAAAAGGGTCGTCCCAAAAGCAAACATATCATAACTAAAATGGATGACCTTGACAAACTAGAAATAAAGTGTGGTCTATGCCGTCAAGTCGGGCACAATCGAAAAAATTGTCCCACACGTGCTACAAGCTCGACATCGTGAATTTTGTATGGAAATTATCTGCACTTTTTAATATTATAACAAATTTTTTTTTCATTAATAGCATTTCTTACAACCATCAATACGCAAACAACAAAATAAAACACAACACGATTAAAACAACAACATAAACAACATGAAAATATAACTTAAAACAACTAAAACAACATGAAAATGTAACATCAATAACATAAAAAGTATTTAAGTCACTACAACCGTCAAAACAATTTCATCGGATCCATACATCATCGCGATAACGTCTACATCTGTTTTGACTTCCTCCAACCAAATTCAAGGTTGTCCAATTGTGAAGTTCATTGTCATTCTCTTCCTCTGGATCCTTCTAATTTCTTCGCCAACTTCTATTTCTCCCTCTTACCATCGCATCAACTCTTTCTTCAATTTTGCCATGGTAAAAGTGTGTCAAAATTTTATTTTCATCGGAGGTTTGTTGACAGAGAAAACAACGTATTTGTGTATTTTTTTCAATACATGATTATTGCAAAAAAAAATCGAAATTTAGATGTCTGTCCAGTAAAAGATTATATTTTTTATAATGTCTATTATCACTATAATAAATTTATAGTTTTAGATATTTTTATATTATATTATATTATATCATAATTAAATATTTTTATATTTTTAATTCGATTGTAATTAATATAATTATAAAATATATATTATTATAAGTGATAAATTATTAAATATTTTTGAATTTTTATATATAAAATAAACTCTAAAATATAGTAAAAATATATTTTATATTTTTTTAAATTAATATTTATTGATAGTAAATAAATATTAATTTAGTTACGTAAACAAATACCATTTCACTATAACAATTGTCCAAAAATTCGCTTGGCTATATCACATTCTTAGTGTTCAATTCACAGATTTTAGATATATTTATTTAAATTAATATTTCTAATCAAGTCATCTCTCATTTAAGGTCCCTAATATTTTGAGAACCTGTGCGATTGACCTTCTCTGTTTGCACCTGCCGCCATTGAAAGAGATTAAAGTTAATTTTAATCAAAAACTAGATCCAAACTTTCACGCAAAAAATAAACTAACACATATTGAAAGAGCAAATAACTTTTTTTTTTTTTGAAGAAAAAGAGCAAATAACTTGATATAGCAAAAAGAGAACAAAAGACAACAAACCTGATTAAATAAAATATGCAACACAATAAGAAGAAAAAAACATAAACAAAGAGGATGAGGATGTTGGTTCAAATACAGTAAAGTGAAACCTTACATATTCAATCCACTATAAAACATTGCTAACTGAGTATATCTTATCCTACACATGATAAGATACACAATAATCAATACCTAAACGAATAGTGACAAGTTTAGTACTGTCCTTATTAATGGATCACAGGATGATATTTCATTTCTTAAACAAGTCTCCAGCAGCCTTAGTAACACCAGCAAACACACCTTCTGGTTTAGGTTCTGGTTTAGGGGGATTAACATAATCAACAGCCTTGCCAACATACTCTCCTACTGTCTTCTGAACACCTCCAGCAGCAGTGGCCACATTGGAAGCTTGTTCCCCTATAGTTTTCTGTGCTGAAGCTGCTGCACCCTTTGCACCCGCCAAAAAATCGTTATTCTCTGTTGATGCCATTGTTTTTAAGTAAGTAATGTTTGATGATAGCTTACTTGAAGGGTTGTTCAGTTATTTATAATAATATTATTAGTGAGGTTGTGATATTATGCAATGAAAAAATATCTATGGAAATTGTGGCTATTCTTATCTACTCATCTACTCATACATAAATAATATAGTAGGGTAGGGCATACGAATACATTTATGACTGTCCTTTTAAGCACTGTTGTCTACGTATGTCGGCAGCCCGTATTCCGTTTACCACCACCACTCCTTATTTCTCTTCATATACTTGTGACGTCGATTTTCATTAGTTATATAATAAAAATGTGTATAGAAAATGTAATAATAAAAAATATGTGGAAGATAAGTGTTTGAAGAAAATGTGTATAGCAGATAAATACAAAAGTTTATAATTTTAATGAGACAAAGTTATTTTTAACATTTTGTATATGTTCATTTAGAAATAATTTTGGAGAATTCAAACTGGATTACAATCTGAAAGATTGTATAGAAATAATTTTGAAGAATATATGTCTAGCCTAATTCTAATGTGGTCACTCTAGTAGGGGGATTTAAATTACCCCTTGCAAATTACGAAGGAACGTGTTATTAATTATTATTGTGAATTTTTGGTTGTGGTCTTTAATTTCTACTTGACTTCCTCTAGGATATGTTTGGGTAGATGAAACTCGACAGAATATAGCGGAATGGAATAATGTATGTTCTATTATTTGGATAGATAAAAAGAGGATGGAATGGAGCGGAACATGATGAAATGCATTCTATTCTCATTCAAATTTCCCATTATTTGTTCCATCCAATTTGAGGTGTATGGGATGGAATGAGACATTTTAAGTAAAATAACCAAACAATTTGATTTTTTTTCTTCTTAACTTCGAGATCTTACGGTTTCTCTTAAAATTTGGAACGAGCATATATGTCTTGAGATCTGAATTCTCAGATTTAGTCTTCTAAAATAGTGTAGGCAGATTTAGACATACAGGCAAACTCACTATGCCAAAAAAGACCTACGAAAGCGCTTTTTTTGGGCTTTAAAAGCACTTTCGTATGTGGCGCTGCTAAAGGTTTTAGCAGCACTTTTTGTTTAGAAAAAAGCGCTTTCGTAGGCCTACTTATGAAAGCGCTTTTAACCAAAAAGCGCTCTCATAGGTAGGCCTAAGAAAGCGCTTTTTCTTGAAAAAGCGCTTTCATAGGTGCCTTCAGAATGCATTAAAGGCATTCTAAAGTAGGTCTACGAAAGCGCTTTTTCAGAAAAAAGCGCTTTCATAGGCCTACCTATGAGAGCACTTTTTGGTTAAAAGCGCTTTCATAAGTAGGCCTACGAAAGCGCTTTTAACCAAAAAGCGCTTTCATAGGTCACATATGAGAGCGCTTTTTGGTTAAAAGCGCTTTCATAGGTTTTCTACTGAAAAATCAAATATTTAAAAAAAAATTTAAACCTGCATTTTTTTGCAGCAAACCTGTAATTCATAAACCGGTAATTTACAATCTTATATACAAATACCATTATATATCAGTGTTATCCAAATACCAAATGTAAATATTATATACAAATACCATTATATACCATTCATATCCAAAATATATATACACCATGGTAATTCAATTAACATGTTTTTAAACGTAACAAAATCAACCCTAACAAATCAGCTATATAACACTAAGTAAATCAGTTCTAATGTACATATATATCCAAGGTCCTGATCCTGCAAGATATGAACATAATAACACGGTCAGTATTGTATACACAAAACAATGTATTCATAACCATTTTCATGCACAACAATGTATTCATACCTTATAAGATTCTTAACTCAATAAAATATTGACACAACTCCTCTTTGAGTTCTTCCAATTGAAGTCTCGAGTAATATGGACACTTGTATTGATCAAAATACTGCATAACAAATCAAAAAATATGCATGATTTAGTTAAATGTAATAAATTGTATGCAAAATCCGATAAATAATAAAACAAAGTATAAATCCATAATAAGTTATAAATCCTTACCGTGATTGGAATCTCGATTTCATTCATTTGAATGATTTCTTTGATAAACTTCAAAACGAAGTATCCGCAATCTATGTCGTTTTGTTGTTGAGGGCACTACATAGAAAAACAAATAAGATTATATACATGTATTGTTTTATCAAGTAGCATAAATATTATAAGCAAAATTGTGGAAATTAATATACCTGCACTTTGATCCAATTAATGTTGTTTGATTTAGACCATGGTACCCGTGCTTCCCTTTGACATCTAATACTTGTATTGAACTGACAAAATTAAAATATTTATTTAGAACAATGACATAGAAATAGTTAAATATATAAACACAAACGAATATTTAGAATAATGTCACTTATGTATCAATCATTAGCTTCATTTCTGGATAATTTGTCCAATCACCGTCAACAGAATTCAGGTAATAGACCACTTCTTGTATGGGATCGATAGCAAGCAACCAGTGCCATCTATAAATTAAAGCAACAATTTAGAAGCGAATTTTAATGTAAAAAATACAAATATTAAAAGGAACTTAGAATGAAAATCTAACCCTGAATTATACGCTAAAAGATATAAGCTTTCTGTACTGCCAGTTGTCATGAATCTATCGACCAAGTGCTCTCTTACTGAATCCGGTTCCCTAGAAATTGTTGCTACGCTGACACGGGAGGAAGACACAAAACGGAATCTATTTGACAATTGATTCCCGCGCATCAATTTGTCAAATAACATCCTTAAATAAAAACATAATTAATATTAGACTATTTCAATTAAATGTGTAAAAAAAATATTCAACCAATTAAATAATACACTGATCGGGTTACCGGATGTACGAGTGCATCACACTGACGCCTAATTCTCGATGATGAAAGATTTGTTCCATGTCCTCTAGTCCAATTATTTCGGTACATGGAAAACCAAAGACACATGCATCCATATCGATTTGACGAATACCATCATTCATCAAATCTGATGTGCCAACTAGTGTTTCCAGACACTGCCGAAATCTAGGCACAAATTTACGGACAGAAACCCTTTTCTTAGGTGGAACCCTACCAACTTTCTGGCTCACCTATTGTGACTCTTGAAAAGGTACCTAAAAATCGTATAGACTTATGTAAGATACAAAGTTATGCAGTTTTTTTATTCTGATCATAAAATTAACACTTTAAACGTACCTCTCTTTGCGATGCAACAGACTCGTCGCGCTGCAAAATCCCTTTATCCTTAGATGCGGGTTTTGTAGGAGTCTAAAATTACCATGTAAAAATTGAGGTCGAATCGGTTGAATACTTAAGGATTCATAATGGTTTTCAACATACCTGATCATCTATGAAGATGAGGTCTGATGGCCATGCCACAAAAGATCCTACTGCATCTCGCAGCAATGTGGTCTCCGCAACAATGTCAGGTACCGAAAGCACCGCATTTAGATCTAAAACAACATCAACCGATACCTTCATGTGGCCATCCGGGAGCGGTCTATGGTGAATTAAATCTCCCAAGGTGTTGTGCACTTTTCCCTTGCCAACTACCCGATAAGTTGGCGACGATAGGTATAGCTGACAACATGAAATGCCCTAAACCAATAATAACCGTTAGACTTCCTTTAATGTTGACAATAATAATCAATAATAATCGTTACAATTATACTTTCTCTAATATAATGGATTATCATGTTAATTACCTCGGGAAATTTATGTTGACAGTTGATACTAGCCTTGTCACTAGTTTCTTTCAACTGTGAGCTGCTCATTTCCGCCATATATCTCTCTTTGTCCCTCTGCAGTTCACGGACTTGTGCTTGTAAATCCTGCAATGTTTGCATCACTTCTGCATTGCTAGGATTTTTTTTCTTGGATTTTTATATAGAGAGGTAGGAGTCACACCATGACCTTTACCCCTCACCCGTCCCAGATACTCAGCAACACATAGTGCTCAATTAAGTACGCTCCTGATATCCTGGTCATCACCGGTGGATACCGATTGCGATATAGTCTCCTGTATTTCATTTAAATATAGAAAATTAAAGACACAATGTTAATTATATATTAATAACCATTTAATATAATTTAATTAAAGACACAATGTTATACTTACACACTCATCATAAACATGTTGCAGATCGGGATTAACAACTCGATCTTTGCCAACACGAGCTTCCTTCCACAACACATGTGCGGGTAGTGATGTTTCGTCACTTTGCGTCTCTTCCAACTACGCATTGTTCCTTCCTCGTCTTTAAGAAACTTATTTGTCAAAAAAGTTCTCCACCCTCTGTGTCTTTTTCCGGCCAAGCCCATTATATACTTTTTGCGGGCATCTTCAATGTTAAAGGACCTCTACAAAAAAACATACGCATAGAGGGTGTTAGTATATGTAATTTAAAAACATTATCGTCAATATAAAGCAAATAACAACAACCATATATGATACATTTATCTCAGCCAAATTTTTTCTTTAGCCTCGTCCAACTCTCCTTTTTTCCATCTAGGAGTGGTGATCGGAATGTGCATGCGAACAAGCGTACCGATGTAGCTTGTCAGCTTTGCAGAATTAGACCCAAATTAGTTGGTCCTCATTATTCCAATCAACATTATATGTAACCCCTCTATCTCTATCACGGATGATTCCCTGCATGATAGTTATGCCTCGTGTGATATCCTTATCTGAAGTATCTTGTGGAACATCTCCTTGTGGAACATTTTCTGAATTATCTTGATTACTAGCCATTTGACCTGTAATAAAGAAAAATAAAATAAAATTAAATGACATATATAAAATTCCATAATCATATATACTATAAAGAAAAAAATAGGATGAATGTACATGAATGAATGTAAGTGAAACTAACATGATAAACCAAATTCAATGCAAGCTATAAATCAAAAATGAAAAGCAAAAGTGTGATACTTGAGAATTTTATACAATATTAAGTAAGTGCTTTCCAATACACTTAGCATATTTGCTATTCTTGACTTTGTGCTACGTAAGCGCAATTGACATTCTAACTTCTCAAGTTAATCACATCAAAGAAACCATATTGACCTATAAAATATCTCTATAATTTGACTAAATCCTCATTTTCTTTACTTAATTTGTGTGAACCGATATCACTACAATCCCCGGAGGCATTTGATGACCAAACTAAAAAATGAATGTAATTCAAACTTACGGGGACGATTTTATAACTTAAGTACATTCAAAGACTACAAACAAGGTGCTTGACACATTCAAATACCAAAATGTTTGATTACTCAAGAGTTTGAGAATTTTATGCAGTATTAAGTAAGTGCTTTCCAATACACATAGCATATTTGTTATTCTTGACTTTGTGCTACGTAAGCGCAATTGACATTCTAACTTCTCAAGTTAATCACATCAAAGAAACCATATTGACCTATAAAATATCTCTATAATTTGACTAAATCCTCATTTTCGTTACTTCATTTGTGTGAACCGATATCACTACAATCCCCAGAGGCATTTGATGACCAAACTAAAAAATGAATGTAATTCAAACTTACGGGGATGATTTTTTAACTTAAGTACATTCAAAGACTACAAACAAAGTGCTTGACACATTCAAATACCAAAATGTTTGATTACTCAAGAGTTTGAGAATTTTATACAGTATTAAGTAAGTGCTTTCCAATACACTTAGCATATTTGCTATTCTTGACTTTATGCTACGTAAGCGCAATTGACATTCTAAATTCTCAAGTTAATCACATCAAAGAAACCATATTGACCTATAAAATATCTCTATAATTTGACTAAATCCTCATTTTCGTTACTTAATTTGTGTGAACCGATATCATTACAATCCCCGGAGGCATTTGATGACCAAACTAAAAAATGAATGTAATTCAAACTTACGGGGACGATTTTGTAACTTAAGTACATTCAAAGACTACAAACAAAGTGCTTGACACATTCAAATACCAAAATGTTTGATTACTCAAGAGTTTGAGAAAATTTTATCCTTTACCCCATCAATTATCCATCTATCCCTCCCGTATAAATATTTCTATTTTTAAAAATTACTCAAGAGTTTGAACTATGTATGTGATACATTGTATGTGATACATACATCCTATTGACTTGTTGGCAGAAAGTTGAATGGCAAAGAACCAGTAATGTGTTAACCAGTAATATGTTAAGAACCTCTAATGTGTGTATTTGAAAGATATTTTTAGGGAAAAAACCATTCAAACAGAAGAAAACAGAAGAAAACACAAGCTTACCTTGTCAGACGGCGAACAGGATGTGCTGGAGGAAGAACGGCGGCGAGAACGGGAACAGCGTGCTTGAGGAATAACGGCGGCGAGAACGGAATGCTAGAGGAAGCAGAGGAACAGAATGCCAGGAACAGGTACTGCGCGCAAGAACAGAAGAGGAAGATGAAGATGAACAGAACTGAATGATGCACAAAAATCGTATTTAGGGTTTTCAAATTTAATTATAAAATAACCTACAAAAGCGCTTTTAAAAGCCCACCTACGAAAGTGCTTTTTCCTTCAAAAGCGCTTTCGTAAGTCCACCTATAAGAGCGCTTTAAAAAGCGCTTTCATAAGTCCACCTATAAGAGCGCTTTCATAAGGCCCCCTATAAGAGCGCTTTTCAAAAGCGCTTTCGTAGGTTAGATATTTCAAATGCCTATGAAAGCGCTTTCATAGGGAACCTCATGAAAGCGCTTTTTCAAGCAAAAAAATTTTAAAGCCTATGAAAGCACTTTCTCTTAAAAGCGCTTTCGTAGAGGCGCTGCCAAAAATTGTTTTTTTTGTAGTGACCATAATACCCTTTATGTGGAGGAGGTGGAGACCACATCAAAATCAATTTCTGATCTTTGGTCACTCTTTTAGGTGAAGGGTTCGTAGATGTCTGATCAAAGAGTTAAGGTTAGATTGCTTAAGGATAGGGATGCCTACTCAAGTTTCTTTCATGTTTCGAGTAAGGGTAGGAATATGAGAAATTATACTCTAGCTCTTAAGAAAGGTGAAGACCGTATTGAAGGAGTGGTTGAGATTCATGAAGAAGATCTTTTTTAATTTCATAAGAGATTTAAAGAACATGAAGTTGCTCGCCCTAGGCTAAATGTAGTGGCTCTCGAGTCATGTAAAGGATAATTAGGCCTTGACCTCTTTTTTCTAGTTTGAGGAGATAGATAGGGTGTTGTCCCACTGTGATGGGTTGGTCTTAATGGTTTCAACTTTTATTTTTTCAAAAGGTTTTGGAACCTTCTTAGGAGCGATATGGGGATTATATATTTTTTTGAAAGGCAAACAAAACACTTTATTCAAAACAATGGTTTCCTCATAGTTTTTACTTTTTGTGTGATCTGTATTTCCAAGATTAAGAACTTTTCTTCTTTAGAGGATTTTCACCATATTTCCTTGGTCGGATCCCTCTATAGGCTGGTTGCTAAATTGTTGGCTAAGAGGTCGGAAATGGTGATGGATAAGTTGACCAGTCCTAATCAGTCAATCTTATTTCCTTCAACTTCATTAGGATTTTATGCATTGTAAGATCGCGCCTCTTTTGTTTAAGTCCTTAATGCTGTCAGTTGGAACCAAACTGCAGTTGGAATCTACTTGGGAACTATACATACATAAAATTCATTACCCGAGATATGTATGTACTCCGACTACATAGACCAAATTTTAGGTCGATGACTAAGTCGGTAGAAGGCAAGTGAGCTCCCATTTGGTCGATAACTAAGCCAGCCGAAAGCAAGGGGGTTCTCACCGGGTAGACACCCCGACACCGAGAGGCTTCGTCTACTCGGCTCCATGAGGTTACGACCAAGTCAATTCATTTAAGACGTAACTGCCTCATTAAGCCTGACGACGCACGTTACATTGTTCATGATAATTAGTGACGACAGAGGTTATGAATAGTAATGACTTCTCAGTTATGATTGATGAAGAGGCATGGTAGTTACGAGAAGCAGTTAATAAGGTCTTTGGCACCACTATAAATAGGGCTCCCGACTGAGGGGTAAGCAAGAAATATAGTTTGGGGCACAAGTATCCTTCATTTGAGCTTTGAATCCCTAAACATTCTCACAGAAATATTCTAGCAAGAACATTTGGCACCCACCGTGGGGCCTCGGTAAAACATTCTCAGGCCACCACATCAGAATTACAAGACGATTTCTTCGACACCAGACCTTGACCCACCGCCTCCAGACTTGGCACAGTTGTTGGCCATGATAGATGACTTACGTCAATATAAAGACGCCCTGCAAGATAGCGTTCAAGCTTTTCAACAACGGAGCCTCGAGGAAACTGAAGAATAAGAGATAGAGTTGTTGGAACCACAACCTCTGTCTTAGGCCTTGTTGGATGACCAAGTCCCATAAAACTTTAAACCTCCTGTTTTGGCGAGATATGACGGAAAAATAGACCCGAATGAGCATATTATCTCAATTAATAACACCATGGCCTTTATAAGGGCCAGTGATTCTTTGAAATGCAAACTTATGGCCGGTACTTTCAGAGAATCTGTGTTAAGATGGTACATGGGCTTACCTCGACTCTTGGTGATCAGTTATCAAGACTTCAACAAGAAGATAATTCAATAGTTCTCGGAAAATCGTTAGCGAAAGATGGTGAATACCTCACTTTTCGGTATCAGGCAACTGCCAATAGAGTCATTAAGGGACTACATGAAACATTTTAATGAAGAAACCATAAGGGTTTCCCACCCTGTTATACCCCAAAATTTTCCCTCCCACTTCTCAAGGCAACTCACATATCCATACTCAAGGATTTCACAGGGGTTGACCAGACAAACCCTCTCCTAAGCAATCAACCCAAACTAGGGTTTTTCCATTCTCAAGTCAAGATGGACTTCCAATGCTCCAAATGATCATCATACCTCATCATATGTTCCAAAGAATCACCATGTCAAGTTTCAAGCCTTACAAGTCAAATTTGCTCAGTCAATTGCTCAGATAGCTGAAAATCAACTGTGTTGGACAAAAAGTCAATTGTGGTCAACATACAGTCAAACTTCATAATTTTTTGTCAACACCAATATTTTGAAGTAATATTCATCATTTGATCAAGGGTTGATCGTGATTCCTCAAGAAAAGTCAAGATTTGATCAAAAGTCAAAGTTTCTAAATTAGGGTTTTTAGACAAAAGTCAATAGAACTTTGACCAAGCATAACTTTCACACACTTTATCAGAAATTTTTCCACCAAAGCTCATATTTAAGAGAATTCAATTCTCTACAACTTCGTGTCTCACAAGTTTGGGCTAGAAATGCTTCATTTGGAAGTTATGGATCAAAACATTACAGGTCTTTTTAAAAGTCAACAAAAAGTCATCTTTTTGCAAAGAAGTGTTCATGCGCATGGAAACTTCAATGAAGATGAAACTAAAAGGGATGTTTAGAAGATATCTAGCTTTCCAAAAAGTCCAAGAACACCCAAAAATGTTAAAAATTGAGCAAGATACACATTGTGCAAGTTGAGCATTTTTGAGGAGGTGCATAAAGAGAAATACATGAGAAAATCAAAAAAATTCCAAATGGGCCTAACTTTTCTTGATTCAAACTTGTTCCTTATCTGACTTAGAACCTCCAAGCCCAAGGCCACGTTTTTTATCTTTTATTTTTATTTATTTTGGATTTTTATTCATTTAAAACCAATTTAATTAAAATAAAAGATATAAAATCAAAAATTAAGTGCAAGATTGATTTTCTCTCATTCTTGAGGTCCAAGCAAGCCAATTAATCTGATTATTTTGAAATAATGAAGATTGGCAAGAGAATTGATTGAAATTTGATCAAAAAAGGAAATATTTGGTTTGATTCCAAATCAAATATTTTCTCATTGATTGGCATGATATTTCTTCATAATTCTTGAACTAATTCACTCTAGTATATATACACAATGATTCCAAATGCCACAAGAACGATTTTGATGTCTCAAGAACCCTAAACCAAGTGCAAAAAACCGTGTGTTCCAAGCTACATAGCAGCCATAGTTTTGCACCAATTCAAGGCATTCCAAGCATTCCAACACATTCCTGGAGGTCCTCTGAATCGATCCAGATACTCACAAGCCAACAAAACATCCAGAATCACGAATTCACAATCACAGTTTGTCTCAAAAAATTTTAGATCGAATTCATGGTTACACGCATTTTAAACGTATTTTGATTACATATTCATGTTCATGATGTTATTTGCAAGCTTCCTGTATCGTTTGATTGAGTTTTAAGTGCAGGAATCGTGAATTACCATTGCTAGGTTTCACAAGCTTGAATTAGGGCTTTTTGTTCAAGGCAAAATTGGACCAAACGAGTGATATCATTGAACTTACGAGATGATTTGCAATCGAACCATGGTTTCCTAATTAATTTATATCATGTTTGCTGGATTTATGAAATTTGCAGGTGATACAGTGACGGACGAAGCCGTCACTATAGGCTTTAGCTACGACCAAAAATCCGTGGGTAAAGCCCTGGATATTTAAATGAGGAAGACGAAGGTTGCGCGCGTTTTCTGATTTTAAATTAATTTTAGAAAATTGTTTTCACATATATTCTTTTTGTTTCAGTATGCTAACGGCTTGCACACCCAGCACAGATGGCAAAGGCACGCGTGTGTGAAGGAGATGACCAGGGTTCGATCCCTGGCTCCAGCATTATTTTTTTAACACTTTTACAAACTAACATATTTTCTTATTTTCTTCATATTTTCTTTTTCTAATTTAATTTCTTTTCAAATATTTTTCTAACACATTAAAAAATCACAAAAAATATTTTCTTTTTGCATTTAGGTCAGAAAAATGCTTATTTAATTTTTAAAATAAAAAAATAATATTTTTCACTCATATTTTAATTAATTGTTAATTAATCGAAAAATTAACTTTTAATTGTTTTTCCATGCTAAAATTAATCCAGAAAATTCCAAAAAAAAATATTTTCTCATCTAATTAGGTTTACTAACCTTAAAACTTTTTCCTAACTCAAAAATCTTTTTCACTAACATTATTTTCTCTTATTTGCAATTCGATCCTTTTTCCGGTTATTGTAACCGCTTCTAGGTTGTAATAGTTAGGATAATTTTCTCGCATTTTCTTTTCCACTATTATGTAGCTGCTCATGAGATGTAATAGTTTAATTAGGTTTACTTTCCGCACTCCTATATTATGTATCTGCCCCAAAGCCATGTAATAACGTAGGATTTACTTTCCGCATTTTAGATTTCCGCAATTTACTTTCCGCACCTATAAACTGCTAGTAACTAGGCGTGTATGGAAAGATAAAATCAACATAGCAAACTCTAATCACAAGATAAATTATCTGAATTCAGGACACTCTCTTCACACATGCACCCCCTAGGGTATTCTCTCTCGTTGCCTTTCGAATAAATGGTCAAGTCCCTCGAACGTAGGGGTATCTCAGCACAGTTGCCTACAAATATATCATCATAGTCCTTTCGAATCAAAGACCATAGTCCCTCGATGACCCTCGATGTTGCCTACGAATATATGATCTAGTCCCTCGATTGTTGCCTACGAAAAGTGATGATCGTCCCTACGAATGTGCTAGGATACTCCTACAAGTTTCCTTCTATGACCATCCGATGTCCCTTCGAATGTCCCATTACATCCAAGGAATAGGGTTACCTACCAACTAATGGTATGGATAGCGCTATTCTAAAGGAAAGTAAAATAACACGGAAACGACCGTTCTGAGTAGGTAATAGACTCTTAATTGCTTGCTCTATCAAAATAAATTTCACACCTCACACTCTTTTTTAAACATTTAAAAAAAACACTTTGTATACATTCCAGCGTGAATCATTATAAAGTTCCTTTTCCAAAACAAAACATTTCCAAACACTTCGTATACATTCCAGCGTGAATCATTACGAAGTCAAAGCGAAATGACTTTTTTCAAAACATTTTCAAACACACACAAAAAAAGCAATTTAAAGTGAGCTAAAGCAATTAAGAGCCCGTAGATAACTACGAATGGAAAGGGGTGCTAATACCTTCCCTTTTCATAACCAACTCCCTTACTCAGAATCTAAACGAAGGTCTTTTCCTGTTTTTTTCACCTTCCCTTAATTGGATAAAAGAAAAGTCGGTGACGACTCTTGCTATTCGCAAAATTTGCGATCAAACACAAAACAAACAAGTCAGTTGTCCCACCGTGTTACACACCCTAATCAGGAAATATTCGTGGCGACGTTCCAGCACGGACTCTAAGCCGGGCTGTTCAATGAGTACCTGGCTCAGAAACCGGCTAAGAGTATGGACGAAATCATCACCCGAGCAAAATGTTATGTGAAGGGCGAGGAGAGCAACATGGAGAAAAGAACCCGAGATGCTAAAGAATAGGGGAAGGCCCGGGATGAAGGTGTCGGACAATGAGCTCTTCCTCGGGATAATCCACCTCCGAAGGAGCTTTCCCAGGAAAGGCGGTCTCTACAGCCACGTCGCAACTCGAATCGGTTGGATGCGACCTTTAGTCCTTTGAATGCAAGGAGAGAGGACATATGGAAGGATGTGAATCATTTGAATTTGTTTAACGTACCATGGAGACCTTGGTCAATGAACGCAATGATGAGCAAAGATATGGAGGCGTGGTGTGCCTATCATAGAATTAGAGGATACTCAACGGAAGACTGCACGACCTTACGTCGGGAGATAGAAAGGTTGATTCAGGAAGGCAAACTTTCATCCTACATCAAAGACAATAAGGATCAATCTAGCAAACGTGGTCTGCCACCTAAGAGAGGTGACACCTCTAGGTCACCTTCAAAGAAGAAAGGAAAGGAGGTCGAAGAGGTTCGAGAGGCAAGGCTTACTCGGCGCACCTTGAATACCATCTCCGGTGGATTTTCCAGAGGAGGTTCCACTAGTTTAACTCGGAAGAGGTAGGCCCGGGGTGTAATGCAGGTAACTCAGGTCGGCCCCGCCAATAGTGATCTGGGGGTTGTGGCTTTATCCCGGGAGGATGCTAAAGGAATTTTGCCACACGAGAATGATCTCATGGTAATTGAAGTACAAATTAGAGATTGGGGAGTCAAGAGGGTTCTGTTAGACCCAGGTAACTCCGCGAACGTCATGTATTGGGAGGCTTTCAAAGGAATGGGCTTTAACCCTAAGGAATTTCTGCCTTTAAGTGGAACCTTGGTGGGCTTTTCTGAGGAGCAAGTGCAGGTTCTGGGCCATCTCCTAGTGTTGACCACATTTGGATCTGATGAGAATGCTAAAGATGTTTGTGTTCGATACTTAATAGTGAATACACCGTCTCCATACAAAATTATTATTGAACGCCCTTCTTTCAATGCGTTGGAGGTGGCCTTATCAACACTATATATTATCATGAAGTATCCGTTGGAGGAAGGTCGAGTTGGAATAGTCCGGGGCGACCAAGGGTTAGCCCGAAAATGTTACAAAGATAGCATGAAAGTTAAGTGGAAGGTGAACGTGGTTGATATTGATCCTAGGGAAGATCCTCATATAGTCTAGTTCCCCAGGAGGAGGCAAAGGAGGTTCAGATTGGTCTTCAGTCGTCTGAAATTACCCACCTTGGTACTCAGATGACCACAGAAGAGGAGGCGGGGGTAATTGAGGTTCTAAGATGAAATATTGATCTTTTTGCTTGGAAGCCTTCAGATATGCTTGGTATAAACCTGAACGTTATGTGCCACCACTTGGCTCTTGATCTTGACGTTAAGCCCGTGTCACAACGGAAAAGGAAGAATGGTGAGGAGAAAAGGAAAGAAATTGTAGAAGTTGACAAGTTGTTAAAAGTCGTGTTCATTGGTGAAGTCCAATATCCGACTTGTTGTCCAATGTGGTGATGGTTAAAAAGAAAACTGGAAAATGGAGGATGTGCGTGGACTTCACGGACCTTAACAAGGCATTCCCAAAGGATCCATACCCACTTCCACAGATTGATCGGTTGATAGACGGTGCTTCCGACTTTCGTCTGTTGAGTTTCTTAGATGCTTATTCCCGGTATAATTAAATCAGGATGAATCCAGAGGATGCTCCGAAAACGGCTTTCATGACAGATCAAAGTAATTACTACTATGAGGTAATGTCGTTTGGCCTGAATAATATTGAGGCAACGTACCGGCGACTTATGGATATGGTATTTGCTCCACATATCGAGCAGAACATTGAAGTTTATGTCGATGACATGGTCGTCAAAACAGTTGAGGAACAAAAGCATATCCTAGATCTAGAGGAAACCTTCGCGACAGTAAGAAAGTATAACAAGCGCTTGAATTCGGATAAATGTACATTCGGGGTGCAAGCCGGAAAGTTTTTGGGTTTTATGTTGACCAGACGAGGAATCAAGGTCAACCCTGATAAGTGTCAAGAAATAATCAGCATGCAGAGTCCCACTACTGTTCGTGAAGTTCAACAACTGATTGGCCGATTAGTAGCTCTGTCCTGGTTTTTGTCATACGCCGGAGATAAATTAATTCATTTCTTCGCAGCAATCAGGAAAAGGGCTGATTTTCAATGGATTGAGGCATGTGAACAGGCGTTCCGAGAAGTAAAGCAGTTCTTGTCGGCTCCACCGATGCTGTCTAGACCTAAGGAGAATATTCCTTTGGTTTTGTATCTGGTCGTCTCCGATAGTGCCATTAGTTCCACGTTAGTCCAAGATGGAGAAACTGGTGAATGCCCAGTGTATTTCGTCAGCAACGTGTTGAAACGGGTGGAATTAAGGTATCAGAAGATTGAACGCCTAACTTTGGCATTGGGAACAACTGCGCGGAAGCCGAGGCACTATTTTTAGGACCATCAAATCCAAGTAAAAACAAATTTTCCATTGAAATAGATATTCAAGAAGTCGGACCTAGCCAGAAGAATGGTGTCATGGGTCGTGGGACTTTCCGAGTATGACATCGAGTTCACTCCTCGAACAAGTATAAAGTCCCAGGCGTTGGCAGATTTTGTAGTAGAGTTCAGCTCCTCGACAGGGGTGGAGGTGTCGGTAAAATAGGTTATCTCTATAGACGGCTCTTCCAACCTAAAGGGTAGTGGTGCTGGGATAGTCCTGGAAGGTCCGGGTGATATTATTTTGGAGTACTCTTTACGCTTCGGGTTTCAAACTAGCAAAAACCAGGCTGAGTATGAGGCGCTCATTGCTGGCATGAAATTGGCTTTAGAGGTCGGGGTAGCACACTTGCTCATCTACACTGACTCTCAGTTAGTGGCCGGGCAGGTTAACGGAGGTTTTCAGACAAAGGACCTCGTGTTGCTGAAATATGTTCATCTGGCTTTGCAACTTTCTAAGAAATTTCAAGATTTTGAGATTCGTCACATTCCTAGAGAAGACAATTCTCGGGCCGATCTTCTTGCTCATTTGGCCAGTACGAAGGGATCGAGAATGAACAAGACTGTTATCTAAAAAGCTCTGACATTACCCATCATTGAAAAAGAAGAAGTGTTTTCTATAAGAGAGGATAAAGGATGGATGACTTCAATTGTCAAGTATCTTCAGCAAGATGTTTTTCCCGACGACAAAGAAAAGTCTCGACAAATAAAAAAAGTTTCAGTGTAGTATATTATTATGAATAATAAGCTTTTTAAAATGGGAAGGGATTTTCCCATGTTACGTATGCTGGAAGATGACGTTAATTTAGTGATGAAAGAGGTGCACGAGGGTGTGTGTGTGGGAATCACTTAGGTGGTCGGTCACTAGAAAGTAAAATACTCTGGGACGGGTACTATTGGCCCACCATGATGAAAGATTGCGTTCACTTTGTTAATTCCTATTTGAAATGTCAAGCATTAGCGCCCGCCATCCACACGCCGACCAAACTCCTCCACTCAGTACTTTCTCCGTGGCCATTTTATCATTGGGGTGTGGATATCCTAGGGTCGTTTCCTATGGCGCCCGGGCAACTAAAGTTCCTCATATGGCGGTAGACTATTTTACTAAATGGGTGGAAGCCGAGGCTGTAGCTCGGATAACACTTGAGAGAGTGCGGCGTTTTTACTAGAGGAATATTATCTTTCGATTTGGAATTCCTCGGGTCATTGTTTCTGACAATGGAACTCAGTTTGCAAGTTCTTCTGTGGTAGAATTTTGTAGAGATCTTGGTATTCTTAACAAGTTTATTTCAGTGGAGCACCCACAAGTGAACGACCAAGCAGAGTCAGCTAATAAAGTCATCTTGATTTCTTTGAAAAAGAAATTAGACGATGCCAAGGGCTTATGAGCGAAATATCTCCATGAGGTCCTTTGGGCATATCACACCACCATTCATTCAACAACCCAAGAAACACCTTTTAGAATGGTGTTTGAAGCCGATTCTATGATCCCGGTGGAAGTTAGCTTGTCCACTTGGCGACGTGATAATTTTGAGTAGGACTTTAACATCCAAGCTTTGAATGCCGAGGTTGACTTTTTGGAAGAAATAAGGAGTGCAACAAATGTAAGAGAAATTGTAGGTAAACAAAGGGTATCCCGGAGATACAATCTAAAGGTGAAGCAACGAGGCTTCGAGGAAGGTGACTTGGTCTTGAAAAAAGTGACTGATCCCTCGAAGAAGGGGAAGTTGTCCCCTAACTGGGAAGGACCGTTCCGAGTTGTGGAGAAGTTGGAAAGAGGAGCCTATAAGCTGGAGACTCTGGACGGAATGCAAGTGCATAGGACTTGGAATGTAACTAGTCTTAGGCTTTATTTTAGTTAAACTCTGTAAGTTGATGTAATAAATTGGTGTACTCTTTTCCCTAAGCAAGCGCCAGGGTTTTTAATGAGGCACCTTAACAAATTTAGTTTATGTAAAAAGAAACTAGGATGTAATAAGGCTCCATGTCGAGTTCCATCTTGATGGTTCTCAAGCAAAGCACTGTGTTCACTATATGGGCTCCCTGCCGAGTATCATTTCAATGATGCTCCCCCGATATAACCCGGTGTCTCGCCAAGGTTCATCCTCGCCAGGGGCTCTGTTCTAAAAATCCCGCGTTCGCTATATAGGTCCCTGCTGAGTATCATTTCAATGATGCTCGCCAAGGTTCATCCTCGTCAAGGGCTCTATTCCAAAACTCCCGCGTTCGCCATATGGGTTCCCTGCCAAGTATCATTTCAATGATGCTCCCCTGACATAACTCAGTGTCTTGCCAAGGTTCATCCTCGTCAGGGGCTCTATTCCAAAACTCTCGCGTTCACCATATGGGTTCCCAGTCGAGTATCATTTCAATGGTGCTCCCTCGGCATAACTCGGTGTCTCGCCAAGGTTCATCCTCGTCAGGGGATTTGTTCCAAAACTCTGTGTTCGCCACGTGGGTTCCCTGCCGAGTATCATTCCCATGATGCTCCCCCGATATAACCCGGTGTCTCGCCAAGGTTCATCCTTGTCAGAGGTTCTATTCTAAAACTTTGTGTTCGCCATGTGGGTTCTTTGTCGAGTTTCATTCCCATGATGCTCTCCCGGTATAACCCGGTGTCTCGCCAAGGTTCATCCTCATCAGAGGCTCTGTTCCAAAACCCTGCGTTTGCTATATGAGTTTCCTGCCGAGTACAATTTCAATGGTATTCCCCTGGCATAACTTGGCGTCTCTCCAAGGTTTAACCTCGCCAGGGGCTATGTTCCAAAATAAATAAAGCTTCCTGTCGAGTTCTGTCTCGGTTGGTTTTTAAAGAGAATTTTACATTTCACTATAATCAGGCTCAGTATGATGGATTTTAATTCCTCTATCACCAAGATTTGGCTCAATGCCGATACTTAAAATAATGCTTTGCTTATTCATATGGCACCATTCAAGCGTTTTAAAATCATCCCTCAGAGTGTAAAAATTTCTTGGGTTTGCCGACTTCATAGCCGCCATGGGCTTTTCATCTTGATGCATTTCTGAATCGTCTTCATGCCACGGCTTCATGCCCGGGTTTTGCACATTGCTGCATATCCAATTTGGCTTAATACACGCTTTGTTAACTTGCCAAAGCATCAAATCTTTCTGCTTCAGTCGGCCTTATAGTTGACTCGGGGGCTTAGTTGTCGGATCATATGATTTGCTCAAAACAAGCTAAATGCCTCTTATATAAAGTCGTTATGGCTTTGGAGAGCAGCCACTCTACTGGGGGCTGATATATAGGCATAATAAATCTTGTTTTTGCACATATTAAATATCCATACAGAACACAAAATATTTTAAGCGAGTGCAAGATAAGCAAAAGCAATATTTAAAGACACCTAGAAGGCAATTGTCAGGAAATTATGCAAAATGCACCCACCAAAAGGGTGACTAACAGAGCTTAACATAGGTTCAAACAAACAAAAGAAATTAAATCCCTTTGTTGGCTTCAAGGTGGGAGGTATCAACTGTGAGCGGCTCCTCGTTCATAGTTCCTTCATAATCGTCATTAGCGTCCACCAACTTTTCGTCCACAATTTCCTTGAAGAAGTCCACAACCGAGATGTCAATGTCAGGATAGAGACAAGCGACCTGGTCTTTTTCCCGGTCAAAAGCTAAGTCACCGACATTAAGAACATCCAACTAAGACTTCTCCAGAGCTTCTTTCAGGCTAGTACAAGAAGTCTCTGAAGCCTTCAAACTATCTGCCAACTCGGAGGCCGAGGCCTTAAGGGTTTCTAGCTCTTTCTCCAAAGATTTCGCCTTCTATTCACTTTCAGATGCCTTGGTTTTCAAAAGTGAGTTGGAGTCATTTAGAGATTTCTCGTTGTCTGACATCTGTTTGACTTCTTTCTCCAAATCAACATATTTGGATTCCGCGACATCCCCAGACTCATACACTCCTTGGGACAGAGCAACACACCTCATCAAGTAGGAGCTAAGATTCTGAGTAATATTCTGGGGATCGAGGCTCTTCACTTTGTTTACATCCTCGTTGGCATTAAGGTTGTCATATAAAAACTTCATATCGTCGAACTCGTTTGACCAGAACTTGTTTTCAGGAGGAGATTGATTGGAGCCGCCACCGGTCTCTTTTAGCATCAGGGCAGAAATTTCCCAATCAACTTTCTTGATCTCATTGGTCATAATAATTTTGTGTCATTTTGTAGTTTTCTCACCGGGCAGCTCCATGTCCAAAGAGCGTTTAAGAGGAGTGGTGGTAACCACTTCAGCCTCCTCGGCAACGGCCGACTTAGGCCCAAGGTTTTTCTTTTTCTTGAGATTCTGCATCTCTAAGCCGGCCAAATCAGATTTGGCCTCTGAAGGGCCACTTGTGTTCTTCCTTACATCTCGGGCTGCAACCATCAATCTTTTATGCTCTTTAACGGAAAGGTCAGTCATCCTGTCTGCATAAAGTTAAAGAAATAACGTAAGAAACCATATTAAATTATCTTAGTTGCCAAACTTTTAAAGAAATTATTACCCAAGAAGGTCGGAATTTGATCAAAGGGTAAGGGAAGCAGATCCTTAACCTTGATCAGAACGAAGGAATCTAAAACTTCAAGAGAGATGACCTCAGAATCGCTCAACTTTTCAAACTTAAAACCCGAGACGGGGAGGGGAACTTGTCCAGTAAATTGGAAACTTGTGGTGACCGTCAGCACCATAGATTATCTGGGGACACCGAGCACCACACCAGACTCGGAGGAAATGCTCCTTGTAGCCTTTATAGTTTGAAGTAAAATCTTGTAGGAAGCCTCTCCTCGAATGTCGCTGATGGCCACCCAGCTCCCAGAATCCACATTCTCCACTTCAAAGTATGAAAAGAAAAGCCCGATTGTAGGCGTAATATTTAGGGCCTCACAGATCAGTTCAAAAGCTTTAATGAAACCCCAATTGTTGGGGAGTAACTATAAGGGATCCACATTTACTGTCCTCAATAAATCGGTCTCAAAATTGAAGAAGGGAAATTGGATGTTTAAATCTACCAATAGCCCGACATAGAAATAGAACCATTATGGATCTACTTCTTTTGGAAGAGACATACATACTCGCTCACCCTCGATGCAAGGTTCTAGAATCACATCGTCCTCATTCCTAGTCAAGGACACGTCTATGAGAGAACAGAGCTTTTGGATTTCCATCTCATCCATGGTGCTGTGTTTAAAACCTAGGACTTCTGCGCTAAAAGATTTGGGGGTCTCCATCAAAACTTCTACAGAAAATGAACCCTATTCCCTAAATCATCACATTCTCTAATAACAACCATTTTGGGAAAGATTGTGAAAAATAAACAGGGAAGGGAAAAAAGGAGTTACCTGGTTTTGATGATAGCGAATTGTGGCTGGAGGCAATTTTTCCGGATAAGAGTAGCGGCAGTTGTGGCTTTGTAAGAGGAATTGAAAAAGGAAATAAATTTGAAATAAGGAAGAGACGTTGTTAAAAAGGAGGGTTAGCGTATTGGCTTTAAAACCTAATAAATGTCATCATTACACCTAAAACCATAGGTGACTGTTGGGAGTCTGAAGCATGAGGCACACGCGTTGATAGCCTGTTCGCATCCGATGAATACCTCGGCTTGGATCTATATTTCTTCTTAGCGACCACAAGTCCTTTAAGGCTAAAAGACCATATGCTCGGGGGCTTATGTACATACATAAAATCCATTACCCAAGGTATGTCTGCACTCCGACTATATAGACCAGATTTTAGGCAGATGACTAAGTCGGTAGAAGGTGTGTGAGCTTCCATTTGGTCGATGACTAAGCCGTCAGAAAGCAAGGGGGTTCTCACCGGGCAGACACCCCGACACCAAAAGGCTTCGTCTACTCGGCTCTAGGAGGTTACGACTAAGTCGGTTCATTTAAGACATAACTACCTCATTAAGCTTGACGGCGCACGTTACATTGTTCATGATAATTAGTGACGACGAAGGTTATGAATAGTAATGGCTTCTTAGTTATGATTGATGAAGAGGTATGATAGTTACGAGAAGTAGTTAATATGTTCTTTGGCACCTCTATAAATAGGGCTCCCGACTAAGGGGTAAGCAAGACATATAGCTTGGGGTAGAAGTATCCTTCACTTGAGGTCTGAATCCCTAAACATTCTCACAGAAATATTCTAGCAAGAACAAGAACCTTTGTTAAATCTGGTGTGAAAGAGACTTCGTTCGTGGTCGCATATGTATGTTAACTTAAGTGTAGGGTGATTCTTCTTAATTCTATTATCAATGTTATTCCTATTTTCTTCCTCTCCTTTATCAAGATGCCTCTAAAAGCGTGGAAGATGTTGATTAGGATCCAAAAGAGGTTTTTACGGGGGTGACTGAAAGAGATTTCTAAATTCTCTTGGTTCATGAGGTATAATGTTTATAAGCCCAAGAAGAATAGTGGTCTTGGTGTTAAAGATCACCGTCTAGTTAACCTAGATCTTCTACATAAATTGAGATGGAGACTATTTACAGCTGTGTATGGTCTTTGGGGTAATATTCTCTATGTCTGTTATGATGCTTCCATTACCTCCTCTTGGTTTGGGGTAAGGTTTATGGGGTGCCTCTATATAGCCACATGTTGGAAAGGTGTGTTTCTTCTTAAATCTATGAAGGATGATCCTCCGAATTAGTTTGAGTCTATTTTGATTAGGAAGGTTAGGTATGGTCATTTGAATTCCTTTTGGGGAGACCCTTGGCTAGGTATTATTCTCCTAAAGATCGTGTTTTAGAGACTTTTCTCTATTTTTGAACTTCAAAATGGGAATGTAGGTGAGATGAGGAGGTGGGATCAGGTGCAGATTATTTGGAACCCTATGTGGAGGAGACCATTTTTCATTCACAAAGAACCTCTGGTTGCTGAGTTCTTCTTGGCTCTCCAAGATATTCAGTTGTATGCAAAGAGTGGTAAGTGGGTTTGGAGACTTGCTAAAGATGGATTCTTCTCTATTTCTTATGCTTATCAAGTTATATTAGGTCATGCTCTTACCTTTGAGGATCATTTTGATAGTGTGATCCAATATCTTCCATTGAACGCCGTGTAAACACTTGATCCAACGTCAAGTATCATTTTCTCCATTCCTTCAAATATTTTCATAATTCATTAAACACTTGATCCAACGTCAAGTTTTTTTACCACTTTAAAATATTTTCAAAATAAAATTGAAAGACAAAAGACTGAATGATGCACATCCTTTTAAAACCTTAATAGTCGGACGCTCGGTGCACACCTTGTTCAAAATGACTATTGGAATTTTGACCTAAAATGCTTTAATCAAAATTGGAATAAAGGGACGATTGGATGTAGGTACATGTGAAACCCGAGTAAATGAGCACTTGGTGCACACCTGGTTCAAACATTTACTAATATTCCGCAAAGATGCATTTTCATTTAAAAAGGACAACAAGTGACAATTGGATGCACATCTTTTTGAAAACCTTGGGTAAACAAGTGCTTGATGCACACCTTGCTCAAATGGTTACTCATATTCATATAAAATCAATTTCAACACATTCAAATCTTTTGCCTTTTGGCTTTCTAATTCAAAATCTTTTCAAAAATAAAACACGCCAAGTCCATTCCTTGACAATGCAAACAACGCTTCCACATGAGAATATCAAACATTTTCCGCTCGAATGCGATTTTTGGCATAAATTTGTGCTAATTCAGATTAAGTCATCCATTCTTGGAGCGACACAAATGTTCAATTATCTATGATTTGGGCATCAATGTTTTCCATTCGAATGCGACTTGAGAATATTTTGCTAAAATCGACCAACCCACAAACATTTTCTACCCAGAAATACCTAGCCTTGAGTTTTCCATTGTACCTGGAGATACATAGGAGCATAATTTTGAGATCTTGCCAGGCACAATAATAAAAAACCCTAAAAAAAATCTTTTCTACTTTATTTCCTCTTTAAATAAGTGGAAGATCGTATATAAACATCTTGCTAATATTCATTTTCAAAACTAACTAAATGGGCCCCATTTGAGTATAATAGATGTGAGGGGTTCTAATACCTTTCCTTTCATAACCAACTCTTGAACCCAATTTTGGTTGCGACTACCATTTTATTTTCTTTTGTGGGTTTTATTGATATTTTCTCTTTCTTTTGGAATAAATAAAGTTCGTTGGCGACTCTGTTGTCTTTTAAACGCTCATTAAGCTCTGGTACTTTTCGTGTCACAACAGATAGAAACACTTATAAATATTCCAAACAAGTCTAAAGATAGTTAGAATTTATGTTTATATATGGTAGATGGTATACCACAATAGTTGGCTTCAGAAGATAGAGAAAATAACTTATTTACTTCTAGTATGTCACACACTATCTAAAAATAAAAATAAAAGTTTTTACAAGTGTTTGCATGGTATTAAAGTTACCTAGGATACTAATAAAACATCAAGAAACTTGTATCAATGAAAGATCTCAATTTAATTGACTTAAAATTTCATGATTGTCATGTCTTGATGGAACAACTTCTACCAGTGGATATCTGTGCCATCCTTCCAAAAAAAAGTAAGAGTAACTATAACCATATTGTGTTTATTCTTCAATTCTATATGTAATAAAGTTCTTGATTTCAAAATTTTAGATGAATTAGATGATGCGACTGCAATAATCTTGTGTCAATTGGAGATGTATTTCTATAATTTTTGACATTATGGTTCACTTACTTGTTTATCTAGTAAGAGAACTCAGGTTTTATAGTCCAATTTATTTAAGGTGGATGTATCTAATAGAGAAATACACGAAGATCTTTAAAGGATATAAGAAGAATCGTCACCAAATGGAAGCTTCGATCATTGAAAGGTACATTGGAAAATAATATGTTGAGTTTTATTTAAACTATTTATCAAAAACATAGTCTATAGGAATGTTAAAGCCTTGTCATGCTGACAGGTATGGTGTTAGAGGTGTAACACCTCATTTCTACCCGGTATTTATAAGTAAAATCAGAGTGGTAGAATTTCCAATACAACATGGGATGGTATATTCTCAACTTAGAACCAACGATAATTAATCATATTTAGTACATTGATACATAGCACAACATATCTGGATGAACTCCAAACAACCTGTATTAATCTTCTTGAAAACAAAGCAACTTATTATTACTAAACAGCGGAATCACAATTTCAAACGTGTCATAATATCAGGTTCATCTACAATTCATTAAACTTCTTTTATTCAACAAAAGCAACTTCAACTTAGTATAAGACATCAACATGTAGTTTCATAAATTTCATCCTATAATTCAACATCTAAAGTAATAACAACAAAAGAAACAACAAAAGAAACAACTATCATCATCCCCCCGAGTGCTACGTATCAGAGCAAATGACGTCAACTCGAACTAACAACTGAAATAGCTAATAAACATAAGCTAATCTTCCTGATTACCTGCAAGTTACCCACGTAGAGGCAACATCACAACATAAGGGGTGAGATATCAAATGATATAAACAAAAATATGATAATCAATATATTAGACCAGAATCATATAAATTTTCACCGCTTCATAACATCCACAAAATAACATGCAACATAACACAACAACAACTTCAAGATGCAACTCAACTGCGACTCAACTGTGCATATACATGTCGTACCATTGGAGCAGAACTCCCAACTTAAAATCCGCCAGTTTATCGAGACATCAACAAGGCATAAGCCTTCAAATTTCAACGTGGTGCCATCAAGGCCAAGGCATAAGCCTTCATCACTAAATTTTCCAATCGAGGCCAACTTAATAATGCAAATATGTATGACTCAATGAATGCAACAGTCACATATAAAAACAACAAACATCATCACAAAGGCATAAGCCCATATCGACATTGTACCAATAAACAGAGGTACTCAACGTCGCTTCAACACTGGCCATAGGCCTACAACTTAATCAACATATAAATAACAGCTCAACAACAACATAAAATATGCATCAATTGCAACAACTAAAATCACACTGGTCATCAGACCTACAACTCAAATATGTCCATAAATTGGGACAATTCAACTTATTCAGTTATACCTGCAAATAAACGTATTCAACATCGTTTCAACACAAAAAACCAATCACAATTACCTATTAATATATACTAACTACCCCCAACGAATTTCGTTTAAGTCCGGATATATAATTTTACCACCTATTTTACTAACTCGGCTAATTCTACAATATTTCTATTCACTGTTGCCACTGTCAATTGTTAACTAGTTTCTACTGATTTTATTATACTAATATAATTAGTTTCCCTGCATCTAAAATTCATACTGTCATTAAGATCCAGCTCTGTTATAAAAATACCAGTCTCTATTATAAAACCTGCTATCAGCCAATTTTTCTTTTGTTTCTGCTAATTTTCCCTGTACTATGCTAGCTTATAACATTACTATCTTAATTCTTCTAATATATTCATTTAAACATGTTATGCCTCAATTATTCCATTTTTTCACTACCTATACAGTAACTTACTACTTTCCAAAAACCAGAAACATATAACTACAAAACAAACGCACACGTAACAGGAAGGAAGAAAAGCACCAGGTGGGACGCCCACCCTTACATCATGGGGTGTCCGACCTCTTCCTCACCTATACATATATTATTCTTTTCTTTTCTTCTTTCTTGTCCACACAGTGTGCCAAAAGACAAAAATACAATACTACATAAAATAATTGCGTGGCCATGTGAAGGAAAAGAGAATGGGAAGTGGGACGCCCACCCTAGCTAAGGGGCGTCCTCCCTCCAAGGGATATAGGGCCCATTTTCTCTTCTCTTAAATGAGAGACACTGGTCTCTAACTTTTCTTCTTCTTCTACCTGTGTAGTTTTATTTGATATAGTATTTTACATCTTTATTTTTCCACCCAGATTGTTCATAATTTTCCAGACTTATTATCAATTCAGTAATTCAAATCACACCCTATATCAACATGAATTCTACAACAACACAATGCCAACAACAACATGTACAATTATTAATCAGCACGATTTTATCACTAGCAGCTATAAGTTTAATAGAATCAAACACCACAAGTTCAACACAGACAATATAAACTCAGATAACCCCAATCCCACATATCAATCATCATATTCCCGATTATAAAATTCGAACCCGGCCCTTACCTTGGATTGGAGACCGCTCTATAATTCTGGTTGCATCAAAGCTTCATCCATGGCTTCCACCTTTGTTATGAAATTTTCTCTCTAAGTCGTCCTCTGCAACTTTGCAACTTTCCCCGTTGTCATACCCCAAAATTTGCCCTCCATCTTCTCAAGACATTCCATACATCCATACTCAAGGATTCCTCAAGGGTTGATCAGACAAACCCTCTCCTAGACAATCAACCCAAACTAGGGTTTGTTGATTCTCAGATCAAAATGGATTTCCAACATCTCCAATAATCATCATGCCTCCTCATATGCTTCAAATGTTCTCCATGTCAAGTTTCAAGCTTCACAACTCAAGTTTCCTCAGACAATTGCTCAGATGGTTGAAAATCAGTTGTATTGGACAAAAGTCGACTGTGGTCAACATACAGTCAAACTTCATGATTTTTGGTCAACATCCTCATTTTGAAGTTACATTCATCATTTGATCAAGGGTTGATCATGATTCATCAAGAAAACTTAAGATTTGCTCAAAAGTCAAACTTTCCAAATTAGGGTTTCTCAGAGAAAAGTCAACTGAACTTTGAATGGGCTTAACTTCTTCATACTTTCTCAGAAATTTTCCCACCAAAGCTCATTTTGAAGGAAATTCAATTCTCTACAACTTCATGTCTCACAAGAATGTTCAAAAAATGCTTCATTTGGAAGGTATGGATCAAAACATTACAGGTCCTTTTCAAAGTCAACAAAAAGTCAACATTTTGTTTTGAAGATATATTGAGCATGGAAACTCCAATTGAGATGAGACCGAAAAGGTTGGTTATAGGACTCTTAGAGCTTTCGAAAAAGACCAAGAACACTCAAAAATGTGGAAAATTGAGCAAGATACACTATTTAGAAGTTGGGCAATTTTGGACAATTGCACAAAAGGACATTTTGGTCAAAATGCAAAATTTTCCAAATGGGCCTATAATCTTTTGATCCAAACTTGTTCATGACATTATTTGTGACCCATAAATGCTTGGCCATGACAATTTTCTATTTTATTAATTTATTTTTGAATTTTAAACCATTTAATTCAAAATTAAATTATATAAAATATGAAAATAAGATATTTTTTCAAGATGATTGGATTTTGATCAAACTTGAGGTCCAAGGAAGCCCAAAACACTTGCCAAATTCGTGCATGATCATACATTTAAGAGAAAATCAAATTTCTTTGAAAAATTTGATTTTATTTGAAAATCATTGAATGCATTCCAAATCAAATCTTTTTGCCTTGTTTTTCCTCTCTCAAATCCCTCTATAAATAGCCAGCAAGTTCACAAGACAAAGGGACGAAACCCTAGCCCTTACAACAACCAAAACTTTGCCAAATTTTTTCAAGAATAGTTGAAAACCGTGTTTCAATTTCCAGCAGGTTTCAGGCCAATTCAAGCATTCAATCACCTTCCTGAGGTTCCCAGCAATCGATCCATACTCTTACATCAAGCCCAGGCTGCCCAGATCGTGTTCTTGGACTCTCACCGGTTTGGATTTTTTCTCAAATTCGATTTCATAAATTCATGCCTTGCTAACGTTTTCTTTGTGTTTATTTGAACTCAAGATGCATATTAGATCATGTTTGAACCATTACATGTGAGCTTGAACGTAGGAAAATTGGGTTGCCATTATTAGGGCATTTCAAACTGTTTCGATCGAGCCGGCTTGTACAAGCGTTTTTAGGGCAAACAAATATCACCATTGGATTCTGAAGGTCCGATTTAGGGGGGTAAGGTACCATAGGGCTTTTTATTTTGCATATTTTTTGAGTTTTCAGGTTTGCCTCGTCGGAGAAGACGACCGGAGCTAGGGCTCCGGCGTCGTTGACTAGGACGAAGACCGGCGATGATGGCGTGGCGTGATGGGCTTCTCTGATTCGCTCTCTCTTTCCAACTGGACCCCACGCATGCTGACTTGGTTTGACTCACATCTAGGACGCGTCATCATTCAAATGCTTTTGTTTTTGTCTTTTCCAACACCAGATGTCAAGTGGCCTAGTGGTTAAGACGCTTCCTGTGCAAAGATACTCTCCCATGTCATGAGTTTGATTCAGCCTGGGACCAGATTTGTTTTCTTTTTACAAACTTCAAACTTTTTCATATTTTCTTATTTTTTTTAAATATTTTACATGCATTTTAATTTATTTCAATATTTTTATTCATGCATTAAAAATTGTCAAAAATATTTTTCCTTTTGCATTTATTTTCATAAAATGCTTATTTAATTTATAAAATTAAAAAATATTATTTTGCATGCATATTTATTTTTATTCCTAATTTATCATTTAAATCACTTTTAATTAGTTTTTAATTATCAAATCTTTTCCAATAAATCCCAAAAAATTATTTTAGCATATTTATGTTATTTCCAGCATGAAATATTTTTCTCATTCAAAAATTTGCATTTCTACTAACATTTTCCTCTTATTTGATTTCATCCTATTTTCCGATTTCTCATCTTTTCACAGGTTATCCCATTTCGGACGATTTCTTTTTATCGTTTTCTTTTTTTTCCAATAATGTAATTGCTCATGGGATGTAATAGTTTTAATTAGGGCTTTTATTTTCCGCACGGTTAAATTATGTATCTGCCCCAAAGCCATGTAATAGCGTAGGATTTATCTTTCCGCACTTTACCTTTCCGCATTTTAATTTCCGCACCCTATAAACTGCTAGTAATTAGGCGTGTATGGCAAGATAAAATTGGACATAGCCCACTCTAACTTCAAAGATAACATATCTGAATTCGACACACTCTTTCACACATGCACCCCTTAGGGTCATTCTCTCTCGTTGCCTTTACGAATACAAATGGTCAAGTCTCTCGAACGTAGAGGTATTCTAGCACCGTTGCCTTCAAAACAAATCATCATAGTCCCTTCGATACAAAGATCATAAGACCCACGATGTCGCCTCCGAATACATGATCTTGACCCTCGATTGTCGCCTACGAAAAATGATGATAGTCCCTTCGAATGTGCTAGGATACTTCCTACAAGTTGCCTTCTATGACCATCCGATGTCCCTTCGAATGTCCCGCTTACATCCAACGAATAGGGTTACCTACTAATTAATGGTACGGATAGCACTATTCTAAAGGAAAGTAAAACAATACGAAAACGACCAATTTTGAGTAGGTAATAAGACTTTTAGTTGCTTGCTCTATCAAAATACTTTCACACAACACACTTTTGTCAAAGTTCAAACTCTTTTCAAAACGAAACATTTCCGAACACTTTGTATACATTCCTACATGAATCATTACAAAGTCAAAGCGAAATGCCTTTTTCAAAACATTTTTGTCAAACACACAGAAAGCACAATTTTAAAGTGATCTAAGAGCAACTAAGAGCCCGTAGATAACTACGGATGGAAAGGGGTGCTAATACCTTCCCTTTTCATAACCTTCTCCCTTACTCGAATCTAACGAAGGTCTTTTTCTGTACTTTTTACCTTCCCTTAATTGGATAAAAGAAAAGTCGGTGGCGACTCTTGCTATCCGCACATTTGCGATACAAAAACCTACAAAGTCAGTTCACCGTGTTACACCCGTGCACCATCTTTTTCCAACCCTTGTTCTTCTTCTCCCGTACTGTTCTTTACCAAACCCTTGTTTCTATTCCCTTTTCTGTTATATCTCACCTACTAGCAATATAACCTCTTTGTTTTTAATCAAATTCTATTTGGGCCTACTATTTGTATACCCTATCTTCACTACTTCTAACACAACAACTAAGCTCAATTAAATTAAATAAA
Organism: Vicia sativa; assembly: GCA_021764765.1. Lineage (NCBI taxonomy): Eukaryota > Viridiplantae > Streptophyta > Magnoliopsida > Fabales > Fabaceae > Vicia > Vicia sativa. Next base: position 196,568,392 of record CM038793.1, on the reverse strand, counting down.
TAATCCAATATAATAATATTATTTCTAATATTATTTCTCCAATTAAACCGACAATTAATCCGACTATAAACTTAACCACTCAAATCAACATATTAATCCAATTACGCCTATAATTTCCAACTTCGACTAATTCCAACAAATAAATTCCAACAAATTTAATTAAATAATTAATTAAATTCAGGGCGTTACAACTCTCCCCCACTTAGGATATTTTCGTCCTCGAAAATCTATCCGACACAACCATCCTCAACTTTGCTTCCAACTCTCTAATTCTCAGTTGCGTTTGGCAACACTCTGACTACTACTTTTTCGATACTACAACAACTCAACATGGTTTAAATCCAATATACACATATGTTATTCTTCCGACACCTTCGCATCATAGTCGTTACTATCTTGCCAACCACTTCAACAATGTCTTGGAACAACAACTAATAAAGTAGTAACAACCTTTACTCGCTCATACTTGACTATACAACATCGCATCCTCATTTCAACAACATTCTCGATATAGCATCCATCACTTTACTCACCATCAAGATAGCAAGATACGTCTATACTATCCAGTACGATTTCGTCCACTATCAACAAGAGATTAAGGGTGATCAATTCCTCAATTTGTCAATAGACAGCCGACAACCATAATGGAGTATAAACCATCATTACCAACCTTAATAGTATTCTTTTCCAAGTTGTACTCACGTCACCAAAAGCACCATCATTCCATAATTCAATAACTTCTAAGATCATCTGAACAAGCTAGCATCGACGTCTTGTAGCTACATACTAATACACCTCAGACGATAACATCAGACATAATTCCTTTACACTATTATCGACAATTCTTATTATTGAAATCATACTCTTCTCAATTCCCACTATGACTCGCGGTTCAACAGCTTCCAACGACTCCAACAACTTCTACAAATTTTTCAATCACTTACACTTAATCCCACAATAAGGCCTACAAAAATTCGTACCTTAATCATTGTTACTACGTCAACATCTTACGCAATGCTACTTAAACAACAACTTCACAGTCCCTCAGCAACGCTGAACATAATAACATTCTTAGATTCCATCTTATAACAATTATCCTTGTCACTTAACATTTACCTCCAGAAACATCATAAATTTGCACCATACTCACATAACAACAACCGCTACAATGCTCCTCATCCTTCGAGAAGTAAACATCAACAATTTTCGACCGTCCTCCTTCTCCAGGCGCTCCAACTTAATTAATAACTAGAATCTTGAATCCCTGTCACCTCCTGATTCAAAAAACATCAAAACTTCGATAAGACTTGCACCGTTGCCATCAGCAGCATACCAATATTCTACAACTAAATCATATCTGAGAATCAAAGCTTCTCCCCCACTTAGATTCAACTCAATTCCTACATACAAACAATTAGAGACACAACAAGTAACGATAGTGTTTCACAAACTTATCGCATACTGAGGAATAAACAACATTAGACAACACTGGTCGGATGAACCGACCTGCTCTTATACCACTACTGTAACACCCCATTTCTACCCAGTATTTATAAGCAAAATCAAAGTGATAAAATTCCAACACAACATTGGATGGAACATTCTCAACATAAAACCAATGACAATTAATCATATTTAGTACATAGATATATAGCACAACATATCTTGATGAACTCCAACCAACCTGTATTAATATTCTTGAAAATAAAGCAACTTATTATTACTATGCAGTGCAATCATAATTTCAAATATGTCATAATATCAGGTTCATCCTTCAATTCATTAAACTTCTTTTATTCAACAAAAGCAACTTCAACTTAGTATAAGACATCAACAAGTAGTTTCATAAATTCCATCCTTTAATTCAACATCTAAAGTAATAACAACCAAAGAAACAACTATCGTTCATCCCCCCGAGTGCTACGTATCAAAGCAAATGACACCAACTCGAAATAACAACTGAAACAACTACTAAGCATCAACTAATATTCCTGATTTCCTGCAGGTTACCCACACAGAGGCAACAACACAACAGAAGGGGTGAGATAGTGAATGATATAAACAAAAATATGATAATCAATATATTAGACCAGAATCTTATAAATTTCCACCGCTTCATAACATCCACAAAATAACAAGCAACAAGCAACAAGCAACATAACACAACAACAACTTCAAGATGCAACTCAATTGCGACTCAACTGTGCATATGCATGTGGTACCATTGGAACAGAACTCCCAACTTAAAATTTGCGAGTTTATCGAGGCATCAACAAGGCATAAGCCTTCAACTTTCAACGTGGTGCCATCAAGGCCAAGGCATAAGCCTTCATCGCTAATTTTGCCAATCCAAGCCAACTTAATAATGCAAATGTACGTGGCTTAATGAATGCAACAATCATATACAACAACTACAAACATCGTCACAAAGGCATAAGCCCATATTGACATTGTACCAATTAACAAAGGTACTCAACATCGCTTTAACATTGGACATAGGCCTACAACTTAATCAACATATCAACAACAACATATAAACAATAGTTCAACAACAACATAAAATATGCATCAATTGCAACAACTAAAATTAACACTGGTCATCAGACCTACAACTCAAATATGTCCATAAATTGGGACGATTTAACTTATTCAGCTTTACCTGCAAATCAACGTATTCAACATCGTTTCAACATAACAAACCTACCACAATTATCTATTAATATATACTAACTACCCCCGACGAATTTCGGTTAAGTCCGGAGAACTAATTTTACCGCCTATTTTACTAATTTGGCTAATTCTATATTATTTCTATTCACTGCTATCACTGTCAATTGTTAACTAGTTTCTATTGATTTTATTATATTGATATAATTAGTTTCTCTGCATCTAAAAATTCATAGTGTCATTAAGATCCAACTTTGTTATAAAACTTGCTATCAGCCAATTTTTCTTCTGTTTCTGCTAACTTTCCCTGTATTATGCTAGCTTATAACATTACTATCTCAATTCTTCTAATCTATTCATTCAAACATGTTATGCCTAATTATTCCATTTTGTCACTACCTATACAGTAACTTACTACTTGTCAAAAACTAGAAATACATAACTACAAAACAAACGCACACGTAATCGGAAGAAAGAAAAGCACCAGGTGGGATGCCCACCCTTACATCATGGGGCATCCGCCCTCTTCCTCACCTGTACATATATTATTCTTTTCTTTTCTTCTTTTTTGTCCACACAGTGTGCCAAAAGACAAAAATACAATACTACATAAAATTATTACGTGGCCATGTGAAGGAAAATAGAATGGGAAGTGGGACACCCACCCTAGCTAAGGGGCGTCTGCCCTCCAAGGGATATGGGGTCCACTTTCTCTTCTCTTAAATGAGATAAGCTCGTCTCTAACTTTTCTTCTTCTTTCACCTGTGTATTTTATTCGATACAGTATTATACATATTTATTTTTCCACCCAGATTATTCAAATTTTCCAGATTTATTATCGACTCAGTAATTCAAATCTCACCCTGTATCAACATGAATTCTACAACAACACAATGCCAACAACAACAACATGTACAATTATTAATCAGCATGATTTTATCAATAGCAGCTACACGTTTATCAGAATCAAACACCCCAAATTCAACACAAACATTATAAACTCAGATAACCTCAATCCCACATATTAATTATCATATTCCCAGTTATAAAATTCGAACCCCACCATTACCTTGGATTGGAGACCGCTCTATAATTTCGGTTGCAACAAAGCTTCATCCATGGCTTCCACCTTTGTTCTGCAATTTTCTCTCTAAGTCGTTCTATGCAACTTTGCAACTTTCCTTGTGCACCATCTTTTTCCAACCCTTGTTCTTCTTCTCCCGTACTGTTCTTTACCAAACCCTTGTTTCTATTCCTTTTTTTGTTATATCTCACCTACTAGCAATATAACCTATTTCTTTTTAATCACATTATATTTGGGCCTACTATTTGTATACCACATCTTCACTACTTCTAACACAACAACTTAGCTCAATTAAATTAAATAAATAATCTAATATAATACTACCTCCGTTCCTATATATAAGAGACAATTCAATTTTTAGATTCATTGAATAATCAATGTACCTAGTCTATAAATTGACCAAATACATTGGTTATTCAATGAATTTAAAAAATGAATTGTCTCTTATATATAGGAACAGAGGTAGTAATATTATTTCTCTAATTAAACTGACAATTAATCCGACTATAAACTTAACCACTCAAATCAACATAATAATCCAATTACGCTGATAATTTCCAACTTCGACTAATTCCAACAAATAAATCCCCAACTAATTTAATTAAATAATTAATTAAATTTGGGGCGTTACAAGAGGTACTCAAGGTTTAAATGTTAAGTTAATGGCCCGGGATGTAGTTCTTCAAGAACATTTCTATATATTGAATAATCTTGATGAAGTTCAACCTTACATAGCTACTCATGAAAAACTTGTGAAGAAAAATATTCCCGAACGAGTGACAAGTGGTTGTTGGCAGAGCATAACGAGTTTATTGAATCTTATATTGGCGTCTAAAGCGTTATATGGTGTCATTGAAGAGATTTGGGATATTGATTAAGTTTAATTCAAAGTGCCTTTATTTAAATGCATGTGGACTCCAATAATAATGATGTACAAATTGATGAGTTAGGATTCACATGAGTTGACATTGGCAAGGCAACTTGCATGATTGAACCACTCACCATGGCTACTCAAGCAAAACATGTTTTTTATGCGACAGACCCTTCAAGATTATTGAGATAGCCAATTGTTCCCCAAGAAGAATACATTCCTCATAGTGATGAAAATTTTGATGTTCCTTCCACTCCTTCTTACACAACACAAGTTCCTATTTCCTATGAAGAATTGATATAGATGATGTGCATGATATTTATAAAGATCATGAAGAAGACATATGCGAAAATTAACAAGTATTTTTTATTCTTTATTCATAATTTATTGTAAGTTATAATTTCTAAGGTTATTTACTATCAAGTATTATTATTTTAAATTATAGGTGTTTAAAGTCATGACACCAAGAGACAAGACTTCAAGACACAAATATACTAGTATTTGATGTAAGAGGAGTGCTAGCAACATTCCCTCTTAAACACTCACTTTCTTACTGGTAAAACATGTGTGAGTCCATCACTTTAGAAATGGGTCTTACATAAAGTGGTAGGATCCACACATGTTGAAAAGAGAGTATTCTTAGCATTTCTCTTTTATGTAATGATATGGAAATCTTAGGTTGTTTTGTGCCATTTTAGTTTTGATGTAATATATAACTTTTGGTTCTTAATGCAATTTTGATTTTCATGTAATAATATAATTTTTGGTCTGATACAACTCACAAATGAGTGTGTTGTTGCTTCTAATCTGATATGATTCATGTGCAATTTCCATTTTATTACAATGGACAATAGACTATGGTTGTAAATAACATACTTACAATCACATGATCCCTTTAATATTTATTAGATCATACAAACTTGACATGACAGTCATGCGTTGCAACTATCTCATTTTCAACTTTTTCAAGGCCATATCTCATACATGAACTGACTAACTACCTTAGGTGGTTAATAAATTTGGTAACTTTAGTGTATTAAGATGATAAATGAATGAATGGAATAAATTATTTAAAGAGAAAATGATTGGTTAGAGAGAGATACAGTTATCAAAGATATGAATCTTCAAAGGTAGCCAATCATTTATTAGTCTTAAACCCTCGACCGACATCTTGATAGCCTCAACCTTGTGATTCAAAGAATTATGCAGTAGTCATTATGTGATTGACCCTTGAATAGTACATGACATTTCATTCAATAATTTGTTATCTCACTAATTATTAGGGTTTGACGTGATGCACAATGACACTATATACAAACTGTTTAGAGGTTCTATGTCTAATCAATGTGAGATTTGAGATATTTGCAATATACACTCCCTCATGCTCAATATTTTTTTGGGTTATGTGCATGGATATTAATGATTGGTGGCCATGGTCTGAACGAATAGGTTATGATACCGTATAAGAGTGTAACTTAACTCAACCATACAAAATTGACGTGTAAAATGAGGAGAGTTATTCTATATAAATTCTTAGATCAGATTCTATATCTAACCAATATGATATTTGAGACCTTTTGAATATTAATAGATAGATTAAAAGATGACCGCTCAATGTGTCATCTCTCTCGATATGATATTAGTATCTCATGGTCTATGTTCGTGTAACCTGTTTATTTAATATTTTTTAGATCTGATCAGATTTTAAAAAGCGGTCCACGGTCGCAAAAATGACCGCAACAAATGGTATCGACTGATGTCGATATCGATCATTTTATTTTTAAAGAATAAATCATGATTAATTCACACTGTGACGGCCACTATCGAATATCTGTTTGCTTTCTATGTCGGCAAGGTACTTTCCTTTTACTACCTGATCAGTGCATTTTCATGCACATTCTTCCATGTTTGTATCTAAGCATTTCCTTGTTTTCCTTTGATTATTTTTATATTTTATATTGTTTTTCTATTTTATTCTATTTTTGCACTTATTTCATTTTCGTATTTATTTTTCAGCTTTAACAGCTTTCACGGAAACATTTATAACTTGAGCTACAGGAATCGGATTGAGGCGTTTGACCATGCGTTGGAAAGCTAAGAGAAAGATCTACAACTCTCTAGTTGTGGGAAAAAGTTGATTAGGACTGTAGCAAGGTTGAAAAAGTCGTTGAAGTTACAGCATTTTTTATATTTAACTTTTGGGTCATTTGTTTTGGGTCTGGGTTGTGTTTTTGACCCAGTTGGGTTATGACCAGAATCCTTGTCCTTGCTATACCTAGCAGCCACTACAGTAATTTGAGATAACCTTTCATTATTCATAAAAAAATACTATTTTGTTTTTGACGATTATGATGAGGAACTAAACATCTAGAGTCGATCTGCTGTATTCAGGTTCCAACACTTGAGATTATTATAATGTTAATTTCAGTTTAATTCCTTTCAATAATATTTTGTGTTATTGTATGCTTAATTCAATTGCATGAAATATATTGATTCAATTTGGTTGATTGTATGATCCTAACTTAGACTCATCGCGTTTGCTTAATTCGTTGTTGTGTCTGATCAATCATGTTTGCTTAATCCATGAAAATTTATTCCGTTTGCTTAATTCGGACAATAGGATCGTACATCTCACAAACTTCACCGCGCTTGTCACTGGGTTTGTATCCAAATAGGAATAGATAATCCGCTTCGGGTATTAAAATTATAATAATCGATGATAGTAGGAACTGAATCGGTAGATTGACTTATTTTATAATCACTTATTTTAAGCGCTTATTTTCTTAATCGATCACCAAACCAACCCCCTAATTTAATTTACCTTCGATTAGTAATAATCAAGAATCCTTGTGAGACGATTCGAGTCATTGTCGCTATACTACGTTTTCAAAAATTACTCGTTTTGATTCGCGTGCGACAGCGGATCAAATTGGCGCCGTTGTCGGGGATTCTTGTTGTTAACTAATTTTAGAGTCTTAGGATTAGTGTTCTCGCATTTAGGCCCTAGTTTCCTCACGGTTTTGGCAAATTCGCGTTTAGAGTCGGAAAAAAACAGGTTTTTAGAAAATTTGTGTCCGATTGTATAATATTTTTGCCTACTGGAAGCAGAAAAATCGTGCGATCAATTCTCCCTTACTCTAGAAGAGTAAGGGACTCCGACGTCAAATTGCCAAATTCATCGTTTTTCTATTTTTAATTAATTTATTACTGTTTTCATAGAGTCGAAAAAAATCAAAAAAAATCTCAAAATTATTATTTTACGTCATTAGATTAAATTTGGTGTTTTTATATTTTTATGAATTTATTTTAATCGTTTTTCTTCTTTCTATTTGATTCTGCATGTTTGGGACATAGTTTGTATTTATGTGTTTGTTGATAAGATGGCTGAACAAAGAAATTTGAGGCAATTAGTTTCCCCTTATATGAACTATAATGGTTTATGTATTGACTATCCTACAAGTGATGCACCTTTTGAATTGAAATCTAGTTTAATACATTTCTTTGTCTAGATTTAATGGTTTTGCGGTGAGGATGCACATACGCATCTAAAAGAATTCGAGTTGTGAGCTATGAACCTCCCAAGCCTTCACTAGAGGACATTGTTAAACAAATGGCTGCAAATAATCTCAATATCAACAACATATAGATTATACTTTACTCTACAAACCAGATTGGACAACTTGCCACTTTGGTGAATGTCATGCAACAAGCTCGAGGATCAAACCAACAACCCTTAGAAGAGTTACATTTTTCAAGCGAGTTTATTTGAAATTGTTGATGATACTTGTAGTGATTTATTTGCGGTGATTTTCCATCATTGTCGGTTTTGACGATGTTTATTCTTGTGATGTTTGTCTTGAGACTAAAATTTGCTCTGTTTGTCTTTGAAATTGAGGCCTTGCAAGTTGATATTCTTCTGCGAGATGAGGTTGCAAATGAAGTTGTTCATGTAGATGAAACTCTCGACACCCACTGCCGGAACAAACCATCCATCGAACAACCACCTTCCCAAGAGCTGAAACAAATTTCTGAAAATCTTAAATATGCTTATTTAGAGATGAATGAAAAGCTACCGGTTATAATTTCTTCTAACCTTAATTTTATCAAGAAAATAAGCTTTTGGGTTTTGAAGAAGCATAAGAAGGAGATTGGGTGGACTTTAGCCGGCATTCCCAATATTAGCTCATCCATGATTTTGCACATGTTCTCAATTGAAGGGGAAGATGAAACAAAAATAGTGAGGAAGCCCTTCAATCTTTTGATCTCCGATGTTGTTGAAAAGAAGATCACGTGCCCATTTGACACTTTTACTTATCGAAGATTCTTCTTTGATCCTGGAATAAAAGGCGACGGCGGTGATAAAATTCTCAATTTCAATGGACATTACCCAAAACTACTCCATGAGAGCCCCACTTTGGAAGAAGAGAATGTAGAAGATCTCTCTTTGAGAAAGGATGCTTATGTGATTACTTATCCTCCTTGACTACTCGGGTGTGTTCTTTCCTTTCTCTCTCACACTTCTATTTAGTAGTTATGTCTTTTTATTGAGGACAATGCTTGTTTTAAGTGTGGGGGAGATAATCCTTTGTTTTATTTGCTTTTGTTTCCTATTTTCTTGTTTTGTTTTGTTTTTAGTTATAAAATAAATTGCATCTGGTTTGAAAGTTCTGGGGTTAGAGATTAATCTGAGGTTAGTTGTGGAGACTTGGGAAAAGTTCATAAGATCGGTATCGTCTTAACACTGTAAGTCTCCTGCATATGGAAATTGATTTGAATTCTTATTATGTTTTAGCCTTGAATTCTCATTCTCGTGACTTTTGAGTAGTTTATTTGTGATCGACACCATCTCACACACACTTTAGGAAGGATGAATATAAGTGAGTGTTCGAAGAAAATTTTTAAAGAAAAGAAAAGGAATGCGCCTTCTAAGTTTGGTGACCCTCACCGGTCATTTAACCCAACGATCGTAGAACAAAAAAAAATTGATAATAAGACTCGTTGTTAGTTGGTTCGGGGTTTGGTCTTGAACTTGGTAGAAGCGGACTACGGTCGATCCCCTTCTGGTGAGTAATCAAAGGTTATACCATGTAAGTACAGAACCCCATGCAAAAGGATCAGAGTCACTAACCGGTCGCTTTGCTATGAGTGTGTGGAGATAACGGGCTTAATGTGATTGCGCCTGAACGAAAAAGAGTAAAAAGGAGGATGAGTAAGTTAGGCTTTAGCATAATAATTTGATTTGAATTGGGTTCTATATTCAGGAGATAATATTAGTGTTTTATGATATCCTTAGTGTGTAAGATTAGTACCTATTGATGCAATCTTAACAGAAGAGGAGTTTGTAGCCTAGAGCGAGTAGCGATGATGCTTTTGTGTTTCTTTTTACTTTATTTTGCTCGGAGTGCAAAAGTTCAAGTGTGGGGGAATTTGATCAGTGCATTTTCATGCACATTCTTCCATGTTTGTATCTAAGCATTTCCTTGTTTTCCTTTGATTATTTTTATATTTTATATTGTTTTTCTATTTTATTCTATTTTTGCACTTATTTCATTTTCGTATTTATTTTTCAGCTTTAACAGCTTTCACGGAAACATTTATAACTTGAGCTACAGGAATCGGATTGAGGCGTTTGACCATGCGTTGGAAAGCTAAGAGAAAGATCTACAACTCTCTAGTTGTGGGCAAAAGTTGATTAGGACTGTAGCAAGGTTGAAAAAGTCGTTGAAGTTACAGCATTTTTTATATTTAACTTTTGGGTCATTTGTTTTGCAGGTTGTGTTTTGATTGGGTTATTCCTTGTCCTTGCTATACCTAGCAGCCACTACAGTAATTTGAGATAACCTTTCATTATTCATAAAAATACTATTTTGTTTTGACGATTATGATGAGGAACTAAACATCTCTCGATCATTATTCGGTTCCAACACTTGAGATTATTATAATGTTAATTTCGGTTTAATTCCTTTCAATAATATTTTGTGTTATTGTATGCTTAATTCAATTGCATGAAATATATTGATTCAATTTAGTTGATTGTATGATCCTAACTTAGACTCATCGCGTTTGCTTAATTCGTTGTTGTGTCTGATCAATCATGTTTGCTTAATCCATGAAAATTTATTCCGTTTGCTTAATTCGGACAATAGGATCGTACATCTCACAAACTTCACCGCGCTTGTCACTGGGTTTGTATCCAAATAGGAATAGATAATCCGCTATTAAAATTATAATAATCGATATTTTAGCGCTTATTTTCTTAATCGATCACCAAACCAACCCCCTAATTTAATTTACCTTCGATTAGTAATAATCAAGAATCCTTGTGAGACGATTCGAGTCATTGTCGCTATACTATGTTTTCAAAAATTACTCGTTTTGATTCGCGTGCGACAGCGGATCACTACCACCACTAATTATTGTTTTTTAGCTTTCATATGTACCATATAAAATATTTAAAGGGGTTTTCTTTAGATAATTATTGAAGACTGTTCTAAAAGGCCAGATGTAATATCTAAAGGTTTTTGGCCCTATAAAATACTTGAGATGACCTTTCTAGAAAGTGTCCGTTTCTCGTTAGTAACTGTATTTTAGAGCTAAATAATACCACCTCATATAAAAAGTTATGTGGGTCACATTATGAGATTTTTTTTCAATAATAAAGTATTGAAAAAAATAATCAAATAATTATCTTTTGAAAAATGTTACGCAAATAATCATGTTTTGTAAATGAGTTACATGTTTCGGCTAAGTGATATGGCGCCACCACATAAAATTAGAATGGAGACGTCATGTGAAATGACGCCTAGGTGCATGTGATTTTCTCTAAGTCAACTCAGATGACGCCTAGGTTCAAATGTTTTTTTGTTAAACAAATAAAATACAATATCGTTGCAAATGAGACTTCGATTTTTAATAATAATAAAATGATTACACATAATGAAAATTAAAGTTACAAATTATTTAGTTGTCTTTGGGAACTCGATAATGACATGTGGTTCCGCACCTGCATCCTAGCCTTACTCGTGGTGCGTTTCGATGATTTTCCTGTTGCGATTGGGTTGAAAGCCCTACGAAATCAATGCGTTCAAGATCCATGAAATCTGTAAGATCACCATGGGTTTGTGGTTGTGATGTGTATGATTGTTGGTAGTGTTGTTGGGGAATTGAGCATGATGCCCGAATTATACGTGGGTCGATCAAATACCTCGGGTCAGTCATAAACATTTTAGGGTTAATAACCGGTCTATAGCAATTCATATATTGATATGTGTGTCGCATAACATGAAACTCGTGATAAATAGGAAAATTTAGCATACGTCGGTCGCGTCTTTCCACATATTACACCAATCCTTAGTGAAGTATTTCCAATTCTCAACACTCTACTAGGCATCGACCCTACGGAAATGCCACAGTTTCAAACAAGTGGGAGGTAACGATATATCTTGATGCATCCCGAACTATATTTTGACACGGTCGTTGTGGTGCATCTCCACAATGTTGAACCGTATGATTGTAGTTTTTACAGTCCAAACTATTGCATCCTCAGAGTTGGGTTCATGTTCTAGACCCAAATAAGGTCTCCATAGAAATTGCAAATAAAATAATAATAATAATATAATGATAGTAAGATTTTAATGAAATAAATTAATAGAGAGAAATAATAATTAGTTTTTAGTGGAAATACGTACATTGTCTGGCCCAATGTGATCCATAAGATTACGATATAAAGAGACATTTCGCCTCGGATTCTTGCTATAATCCATGTCCCTTACACACATACTAAAGATAAGAGAAATAATAAATTAAGTTTGGTTATTTATCGTAAATTGAGAAAAGGTAAATAGGGATGTAAACTTACTTTGTTGCGTAGGGGAACATGAATATCATGTCGTTGATGGGGGTTAAGGGACTCCATTCTCCACCAACCCCAAGCTTGGAGAAAGAAAACACATCCATAAAAAGTACATGTGTCTTTTTGTTTTTGTTTTTTTACATAAGGAACTATATAGGTAGGCTAAAACGGTGGAACCCCAACTATACTTTTATTTTATCAAAGTTCCTAAGCAAACTCAAACACTTAAAATTGACACTATTACTTGTACTTTCAGGGAATAACATGCTACCAAATAATAGCATGATATAATTTTTGGCCTTAACTATTTTATCAGCCTCAGGTGGATTTTCATTCAAATGAAGAGATTGATAATGCAATTTAAGACCCGTTAGTAAAATACCTTGGCCCCTAGCACCTGTTCCATTAACCATATATTTGCCCAATAATTTCTCGCATAAAGAATTGAGTTGTTGAACTGGCCCATTAATCGTCTTACCCTTGATAGGGAGATCTAATAACATGTATATGTCCTCTAGTGTGACGCTACATTCTCTAATAGGGAGATGAAATGTGTGTGTCTCGGGTCTCCACCTTTCCACCAAAGTGAGAATAAACCTCGTACCAATCGTGCAATAAGAAATATTAATAACATGTCTGAAATCGGCACATTCTAGATACGTGATGATCAATGGGTCGGGAGCAACATAGTAGTGTGAGCAAAAGAGGATTATTGGCATGTGTATGAAAGGGAAATAGTTTGGCACAACAATCAAATGCAAAGGAATAAAAAGGACTGTCCCAAAAGCAAGCATATCACATATGAAATGGACGAGCTTGACAAGCTAGAAAAGAAGCGTGGTTTATGTCATCATGTTGAACACAACCGAACAAATTGCCCAACTCGTGCTACTAGCTTGACAACATAAAAATTGTGTTCACCATATGTTCACTTTTTTAAAATCTAAACATTTTTTTTCATTAAGAACATTTGTTACAAAATACCAAAGGCAAACAACATACACATACACCAGATAAAACAACAACACAATGGGCGAATATAAAATAACATCAATAACACGACAAAATATCTAAGAAATTACAACCGTCAAAATAATTCCATCGGGTCTGTGCATCATCACCATTACGTCTGTGTCTATTTTAACTTCCTAAAACCAACTTTGAGGTCTTCCAGTTACAAATAGCGTGGTCGTCCTTCATCTCTAGATCCTTATAATTTATTCCTCATCTTGAATATCTCCTTCTAACCATCACATGAACTCTCTTCAGACGCTTCGTGGAATAAATGTGTCAAACTTTATTTTCATCAGAGGTTTGATTGCCGAGAAAATAACGTACCCATCTCTCATGAAAACCATGAGAGATGTCATATTGAAAAATTCAAAGATAAAAGGAGAAGAAAAAGTGACAAAGTTTAAAGACTATTGAAGAAATGAGTGTAATATTTATAGAAAACGCAAATAAATGCAGGAGTCGTCTCAGATGGCGTCTCCACCTACTTTTTATAAAGCACGTGACATTCCATACGGCTGGAGGGAAGTGCATACGCCGTGTGAGATGACGCCTAAAACAAAATTTACGAGGATGCGCATAATTTTTCAAATGGAAGAGTTTCTCAAAATAATCTTCATTGAAGGTGCCCTTATGATGTGGACTTCGTCTAATTGAATATGTATAGAAGAACTCAAACTAATTATAATATGTGGAAGAGGAATGTTAAGCAACCATACAAATTTTCTACTCACAAAGATAATGCATATTTCTCAACAATAAAAAGAAGGAAAAAAAATTCAAGTCTTTTATTACTCTTGAACATTCATTTTCGGTTATTTAATGCCATGACTTTTTCCTCACTGCTGATTTTAAAATTTAAACGTATAAATGTTTATTAGTTATTACCTCTGTTTTTTATTATAAGTTGTTTTTTATTTTTCATATATATTAAGAAATGTTAGAGAGAAATTCAAAGAGAGAGCATGTCACATGGGATACACTTTTTGTGAGAGAATAACACATATCTATAACACGGTGAACTGACTTTGTAGGTTTTTGTATCGCAAATGTGCGGATAGCAAGAGTCGCCACCGACTTTTCTTTTATCCAATTAAGGGAAGGTAAAAAGTACAGAAAAAGACCTTCGTTAGATTCTGAGTAAGGGAGAAGGTTATGAAAAGGGAAGGTATTAGCACCCCTTTTCATCCGTAGTTATCTACGGGCTCTTAGTTGCTCTTAGATCACTTTAAAATTGTGCTTTCTGTGTGTTTGACAAAAATGTTTTAAAAAGGAATTTCGCTTTGAATTTGTAATGATTCATGTAGGAATGTATACAAACTGTTCGGAAATGTTTCGTTTTGAAAAGAGTTTGAACTTTGACAAAAAGTGTGAGGTGTGAAAAGTATTTTGATAGAGCAAGCAACTAAAAGTCTTATTACCTACTCAGAATTGGTTGTTTTCGTGTTGTTTTACGTTCCTTTAGAATAGTGCTATCCATACCATTAGTTGGTAGGTAACCCTATTTGTTGGATGTAAGCGGGACATTCGAAGGGACATCGGATGGTCATAGAAAGCAACTTGTAGGAAGTATCCTAGCACATTCGAAGGGACTATCATCATTTTTCGTAGGCGAAAATCGAGGGTCAAGATCATGTATTTGGAGGCGACATCGTGGGTCTTATGATCTTTGTATCGAAGGGACTATGATGATTTGTTTTGAAGGCAACGGTGCTAGAATACCTCTACGTTCGAGGGACATGACCATTTGTATTCGTAAAGGCAACGAGAGAGAATTACCCTAAGGGGTGCATGTGTGAAAGAGTGTGTTGATTTCAGATACATGTTATCTTGAAAATTAGAGTGAGCTATGTTCAATTTTATCTTGCCATACACGCCTAATTACTAACAGTTTATAGGGTGCGGAAATTAAATTGCGGAAAGATAAATCCTACGCTATTACATGGCTTTGGGGCAGATACATAATTGAAAAGTACGGAAAATAAAAGTCCTAATTAAACTATTACATCCCATAGGCAATTACATAATATGAAAAGAAAACGATAAAAATTGTGCGAAGCGAGATAACTGTGAAGATGAAAAATCGGAAATACGAAATTGAAAAAGAGGAAAATGTTAGTAAAAATAATAATTTTTGAATGATAAAAATGTTTTCATGCTGGAAATAACATTAATATGCTAAAATAATTTTTTGGGATTTTTTGGAGTTAATTTAATAATTAAAAGTGATTTAAATGATAAAATTGAAATTAAATTAAATATGCATGCAAAAATAATATTTTTAATTTTATAAATTAAATAAGCATTTTTATGATGAGTATGCAAACAATAAATATTTTTGGTATTTTTTAAATGCATGATAAAAATTATGAAAGATAAATTAAAATGTGGATGAAAATATTAAATAGAAAAATATAAAAATAGAAAAAATAGTTAAGTTTTGTAAAAGAGAAAAAGGAAACCAGTCCTGGTGTGGTTCGAACTGGAGACCATGAGGAGAATATTTCCAAACCAAAGCCTTAACCACTGCGCCATGATGTACTTGGTGTTTGAAAAGCTGAAATCAAACGTTTTTGAATGATTACATGTCCTGGGATTTGATTCAAACACAGTCAGCACGCGTGGATCCCAGTTTGAATACATGAGCGAATCAGAACGCGCAGAGTTGCCACGCACGCCTACGCCGGTCAACCCATGTCAACGACGCCGGAGCCCTAGCTCCGGTCGTCTTCTCCGGCGACCAAAAACTCCGAACCTGCAAAATACGTGAAATAAATGGACAAAGAGTACCCTACCCCCTAAATCGAGGGCTGCGAGTTCAATGGTGATGTTAGTTTCGATTGAAAACGCCACTAGCTATCGGTTCAAAGCTCAACAGTTCAAGAACCCTAAACATGGCATCGCACGATTTTGACGTTCAAGCTTGCTAACGATTGCCCAGATCAACCATATGGAGTCTCATGAACACAATAAAATCATTAGAATCAATTAAAACAAGCAGGTAATAAAAATGCAAAATCAAGAAAGTTTTGAATATGTATGAATGTATATGGCTCGATTCAGGCTGCTTTGATCATTGGCAATGATGTGTACTTACTCAAACTTACCCTAGGAACACGTTTGGATGGTTGAGAGAGGCTGAAAGAGGCTGCAAAGTAAAATTCGAATTTTACAACTTTGAGAAATTTTTTGGCAAAATAAGGGTTATGCTTTGAGCTAGGGTTTCGTGTCTTTTGATGTGTGTAATGCTGGGTATTTATAGAGTGATTTGGGATGACAAAGAGAGTGAAAAAAAGATTTGATCTTGAATGTGCATTTATTTCTTTTCAAATAAAATCAAATTTTGGAAAAAATTTGATTTTCTCTTCAATGTGAGAGCTAGCACGAATTTGGCATGTTCCATGGGCTATCTTGGACCTCAAGTTTGATAGAAATTCACTCCTTTTGAAAAAAATACCTTATTTTCATATTTTATATAATTTAATTTTCCAGATTTATTATCGATTCAGTAATTCAAATCTCACCCTGTATCAACATGAATTCTACAACAACACAATGCCAACAACAATAACATGTACAATTATTAATCAGCACGATTTTATCAATAGCAGCTACACGTTTATCAGAATCAAACACCCCAAATTCAACACAAACATTATAAACTCAGATAACCTCAATCCCACATATTAATTATCATATTCCCAGTTATAAAATTTGAACCCCACCATTACCTTGGATTGGAGACCGCTCTATAATTCCGGTTGCATCAAAGCTTCATCCATGGCTTCCACCTTTGTTCTGCAATTTTCTCTCTAAGCCGTTCTATGCAACTTTGCAACTTTCCTTGTGCACCATCTTTTTCCAACCCTTGTTCTTCTTCTCCCGTACTATTCTTTACCAAACCCTTGTTTCTATTCCTTTTTCTGTTATATCTCACCTACTAGCAATATAACTTATTTCTTTTTAATCACATTCTATTTGAGCCTACTATTTGTATACCACATCTTCACTACTTCTAACACAACAACTTAGCTCAATTAAATTAAATAAATAATCTAATATAATAATATTATTTCTCCGATTAAACTGACAATTAATCCGACTATAAACTTAACCACTCAAATCAACATAATAATCCAATTACGCTGATAATTTCCAACTTCGACTAATTCCAACAAATAAATCCCCAACTAATTTAATTAAATAATTAATTAAATTTGGGGCGTTACAAGAGGTACTCAAGGTTTAAATGTTAAGTTAATGGCTCGGGATGTAGTTCTTCAAGAACATTTGTATATATTGAATAATCTTGATGAAGTTCAACATTACATAGCTACTCATGAAATACATGTGAAGAAAAATATTCCCGAACGAGTGACAAGTGGTTGTTGGCAGAGCATAACGAGTTTATTGAATCTTATATTGGCATCTAAAGCTTTATATGGTGTCATTGAAGAGATTTGGGATATTGATTAAGTTTAATTCAAAGTGGCTTTATTTAAATGCACGTGGATTCCAATAATAATGATGTACAAATTGATGAGTTAGGATTCACATGAGTTGACATTGGCAAGACAACTTGCATGATTGAACCACTCACCATGGCTACTAAAGCAAAACATGTTTTTTATACGACAGACCCTTCAAGATTATTGAGGAGATAGCCAATTGTTCCCCAAGAAAAATACATTCCTCATAGTGATGAAAATTTTGATGTTCCTTCCACTCCTTCTTACACAACACAAGTTCCTATTTCCTATGAAGAACTTATATAGATGATGTGCATGCTATTTATAAAGATCATGAAGAAGACATATGCGAAAATTAACAAGTATTTTTTATTCTTTATTCATAATTTATTGTAAGTTATAATTTTTAAGGTTATTTACTATCAAGTATTATTATTTTAAATTATAGGTGTTTAAAGTCATGACACCAAGAGACAAGACTTCAAGACACAAATATACTAGTATTTGATGTAAGAGGAGTGCTAGCAACATTCCCTCTTAAACACTCACTTTCTTACTGGTAAAACATGTGTGAGTCCATCACTTTAGAAATGGGTCTTACATAAAGTGGTAGGATCCACACATGTTGAAAAGAGAGTATTCTTAGCATTTCTCTTTTATGTAATGATATGGAAATCTTAGGTTGTTTTGTGCCATTTTAGTTTTGATGTAATATATAACTTTTGGTTCTTAATGCAATTTTGATTTTCATGTAATAATATAATTTTTGGTCTGATACAACTCACAAATGAGTGTGTTGTTGCTTCTAATCTGATATGATTCATAATATTTTAAATTAAAAAATTGGGAATTCTGATCAGAAAATTTTAGGTTAAAAAATTGGGAACTCTGTAAAATCAAAAAATATATATTTAAAAATAAATAATTTCACAACGGTTGTTTAATACAATCATTTTTACACGTAGAGAGCTATCCAAAATAATAAACTCTTGTTGGATATTGAACCGAAGACCTATAAATATTTCACTACGGTTGCCCAATACAATCGTTGTTATGGGTAGTGCGATTTCCATTTTACTACAATGGACAATAGACTATGGTTGTAAATAACATACTTACAATCACATGATCCCTTTAATATTTATTTAGATCATACGAACTTGACATGACAGTCATGCGTTGCGACTATCTCATTTTCAACTTTTTCAAGGTCATATCTCATACATGAACTGACTAACTACCTTAGGTGGTTAATAAATTTGGTAATTTTAGTGTATTAAGATGATAAATGAATGAATAGAATAAATTATTTAAAGAAGAGAAAATGATTGGTTAGAGAGAGATAAAGTTATCAAAGATATGAATCTTCAAAGGTAGCCAATCATTTATTAGTCTTAAACCGTCGACCAACATCTTGATAGCCTAACCTTGTGATTCAAAGAATTATGCAGTAGTCATTATGTGATTGACCCTTGAATATTACATGACATTTCATTCAATAATTTGTTATCTCACTAATTATTAGAGTTTGACGTGAAGCACAATCACACTATATATAAACTGTTTAGAGGTTCTATGTCTAATCAATGTGAGATTTGAGATATTTGTAAGATACACTCCCTCATGCTCAATATTTGTTTGGCTTATGTGCATGGATATTAATGATTGGTGGCCATGGTCTTAACGAATAGGTTATGATACCGTATAAGAGTGTAACTTAACTCAACCATACAAAATTGACGTGTAAAATGAGGAGAGTTATTCTATATAAATTCTTAGATCAGATTCTATATCTAACCAATATGATATTTGAGATCTTTTGAATATTAATAGATAGATGAAAAGATGACCGCTCAATGTCTCATCTCTCTCGATATGATATTAGTATCTCATGGTATATGTTCGTGTAACCTGTTTATTTAACATTTTTTAGATCTGATCAGATTTTAAAAAGCAGTCCACGGTCGCAAAAATGACCGCAACAAATGGTATGACTGATGTCGATATCGATCATTTTAATTTTAAAGAATAAATCATGGTTAATTCATACTGTGACGGCCGCTATCGATATAGCAACATGATCAAAATTGCAAAAAAAAAAATTAACACTGCCGCAGCTGTTTTTTAAAACGTTAGATGTGATGCAACCAATACGTTTTGAAACAAATCTTCGTCAGGCTGTCACTAAAAATGGGACCCAGATCCTCTCCAGTTCATATTTTGGTGCTGCACATTTAGCTCCCATCTTAGCCATTCATCTATTTAAATTAATTCTGAACCATTAAACTGAGGGCAGGAGAAATGGCAGGACTCAAAGAGCAGCAGGTGATCCACATATCCTTCTAAAATAGGATGAACTTAATTGATTTTAGTCAAAATAGAAGATCAAAATACACGAAGACAAATTAGTTAAACCCGTTGGAAGAGCAAAAATATTGATGAAGCCAGAAGAGAACAACAACATACGAAAAGGGAAGCATATGATTGAGTGGAACCTTACAAATTCAAGCGGCGCATGATGTTGGGTTCAAAAACAATGAAATGGAACCTTACAAATTCAATCCATCATAACACAGTGCTAACTGAGTATATCCTACCATATACACGATGTTAAGATACACAACAATTAATACTTAGAGCCATGACAAGTTTAGTATCCTTATTAATGAATTACAAGATGATGTTTCATTTTTTAAACACGTCTCCAGCAGCCTTTGTAGCATCAGAAACCGCAGCTTCTGTTTTAGCGACAGGGTCTGCAGGTTTGGGAGTGGGAGTAACATAGTCAACAGCCTTGCTAACGAAATCTCCTACTGTCTTCTGAGCATCTCCGGCAGCCTTTGCAACACCACTAAAAACACCTGGTTCTGGTTCTGGTTTGGAATGAACTTCGTCAGCAGCCTTGTCAACGTACTCTCCTACGGTCTTCTTAGCTTCCCCAGCAGCGGCTTTAACCTTTTCAGTCTGTTCACCCGCAGCTGTCTTTGCTGAGGCTGCTGTCTCCTTTGCATTCTTCACAAGATCGCTGTCGGTATTTCCGGTTAGTGATGCCATTGTTTTTAAGGAATGGTTGATGATGGCTTCTTTGAAAGGTTGTTCAGTTATTTATATATAATGTATGAGTGAGGTGGTGATATTATGCGATGAATAATATCTATGCAAATTTGTGGTTGGAATTTTTAACGTATCGTCGTCGACATATGATATACATAAATAATATAGTAAGTAGGGTAGGGAATATCGAATACGTTATACGTGTGTTTTTTAACACTGTTTGCTTTCTATGTCGGCAAGGTACTTTCCTTTTACTACCACCACTAATTATTGTTTTTTTAGCTTTCATATGTACCATATAAAATATTTAAAGGGTTTTTTTTTAGATAATTATTGAAGACTGTTCTAAAGGGCCAGATGTAATATCTAAAGGTTTTTGGCCCTATAAAATACTTGAGATGACCTTTCTAGAAAGAATCCGTTTCTCGTTAGTAACTGTATTTTATAGCTAAATAGTACTACCTCATATAAAAAGTTATGTGGGTCACATTATGAGATTTTTTTTCAATAATAAAGTATTGAAAAAAATAATCAAATGATCATCTTTTTAAAAATATTATGCAAAAATAATTATGTTTTGTAAATGAGTTATATGTTTCGGCTAAGTGATATGGCGCCACCACATAAAATTAGATTGGAGACGTCATGTGAAATGAAGCTTAGGTGTATGTGATTTTCTCTAAGTCATCTCAGATGACGCCTAAGTTCAAATGTTTTTTTTGTTAAACAAATAAAATGCAATATCGTTACAAATGAGACTTCGATTTTTAATAATAATAAAATGATTACACGTAATGAAAATTAAAGTTATAAATTATTTAGTTGTCTTTGGGAACTCGATAATGACATGTGGTTCCGCACCCCATCCCAGCCTTACTCGTAGTGCGTTTCGATGATTTTCCTGTTGCGATTGGGTTGAAGGACCTACGAAATCAATGCGTTCAAGATCCATGAAATCTGTAAGATCACCATGGGTTTGTGGTTGTGATGTGTATGATTATTGGTAGTGTTGTTGGGGAATTGAGCATGATGCCCGAATTATATGTGGGTCGATCAAATACCTCGGGTCAACCATAAACATTTAAGAGTTAGTAACCGGTCTGTAGCAATTCATATATTGATATGTGTGTCGCATAACATGGAACTCGTGATAAATAGGAAAATTTAACATACGTCGGTCGCGTCTTTCCACGTATTACACCAATCCTTAGCGAAGTCTTTCCAATTCTCAACACTCTACTGGGCATCGACCCTACGGAAATGCCACAGTTTCAAACAAGTGGGAGGTGACGGTATATCTTGATGCATCCCGAACTATATTTTGACACGGTCGCTGTGGTGTATCTCCACAATGTTGAACCGTATGATTGTAGTTTTTACAGTCCAAACTATTGCATCCTTAGAGTTGGGTTCATGTTCCAGACCCAAATAAGGTCTCCATAAAAATTGCAGATAAAATAATAATAATAATAATAATAATAATAATATAATGATAGTAAGTTTTTAATGAAATAAATTAATAGAGAGAAATAATAATTAGTTTTTAGTGGAAATACGTACATTGTCGGGCCCAATGTGATCCATAAGATTACGATATAAAGCGACATTTCGTCTCGGATTCTTGCTATAATCCATGTCCCTTACACACAACCTAAAGATAAGAGAAATAATAAATTAAGTTTGGTTATTTATCATAAATTGAGAAAAGGTAAATAGGGATGTAAACTTACTTTGTTGCGTATGGAAACATGAATATCATGTCGTTGATGGGGGTTAAGGGACTCCATTCTCCACCAACCCCAAGCTTGGAGCAAGAAAGCACATCCATAAAAAGTACATGTGTCTTTTTGTTTTTGTTTTTTTACATAAGAAACTGTATAGGTAGGCTAAAACGGTGGAACTCCAACTATACTTTTAATTTTATCAAAGTTCCTAAGCAAACTCAAACACTTAAAATTGACACTATTACATGTACTTTCGAGGAATAACATACTACCAAATAATAGCATGATATAATTTTTGGCCTTAACTATTTTATCAGCCTCAGGTGGATTTTCATTCAAATGAAGAGATTGATAATGCAATTTAAGACCCGTTAGTAAAATACCTTGGCCCCTAACACCTGTTCCATTAACCATATATTTGCCCAATAATTTCTCGCATAGAGAATTGGGTTGTTGAACTGGCCCATTAATCGTCTTACCCTTGATAGGGAGATCTAATAACATGTATATGTCCTCTAGTGCGACGGTACATTCTCCAATAGGGAGATGAAATGTGTGTGTCTTGGGTCTCCACCTTTCCACCAAAGTGAGAATAAACCTCGTATCAATCGTGCAATAAGAAATATTAATAACATGTCTGAAATCGGCACATTCTAGATATGTGATGATCAACGGGTCGGGAGCAACATAGTAGTGTGAGCAAAAGAGGATTATTGGCATGTGTATGAAAGGGAAATAGTTTGGCACAACAATCAAATGCAAAGGAATAAAAAGGACTGTCCCAAAAGCAAGCATATCACATATGAAATGGACGAGCTTGACAAGCTAGAAAAGAAGCGTGGTTTATGTCATCATGTCGAACACAACCGAACAAATTGCCCATCTCGTGCTACTAGCTCGACAACATAAAAATTATGTTCACTTTTTTAAAATCTAAACAATTTTTTTCATTAAGAACATTTGTTACAAAATACCAAACGCAAACAACATTAACATACACCAGATAAAACAACAACACAATGGGCGAATATAAAAATAACATCAATAACACGACAAAATATCTAAGAAATTACAACCGTCAAAACAATTCCATTGGGTTTGTGCATCATCACCATTACGTCTGTGTCTGTTTTAACTTCCTAAAACCAACTTTGAGGTCTTCCAGTTATAAATAACGTGGTCGTCCTTCTTCTCTAGATCCTTCTAATTTATTCCTCATCTTGAATATCCCCTTCTAACCATCGCGTCAACTCTCTTCAGACACTCCATGGAATAAATGTGTCAAACTTCATTTTCATCAGAGGTTTGGTTGCCGAGAAAATAACGTACCCATCTCTCGTAAAAATCATGAGAGATGTCATATTGAAAAAATTAAAGATAAAAGGAGAAGAAAAAGTGAGAAAGTTTAAAGACTATTGGAGAAATGAGTGTAATATTTATAGAAAACGCAAATAAATGCAGGAGTCATTTCAGATGACACCTCCACCTGCTTTTTATAAAGCACGTGACATTCCATATAACTGGAAGAAAGTGCATACGCCGTGTGAGATGGCGCCTAAAACAAAATTTACGAGGATGCGCATAATTTTTCAATATCTTGTAATTGCAACAAAAAAATCACACTATAGAATAATTTAATTAATTTTAATATTAATAGTACAATTATGAAAAATCGTATTGAGATTCACAATTTTAGTTTATATAATAATATTCCATTATATTTAATTAACTTTAACACACAAATTTATATAACAACACTAAATTTTTTAACTTTTATATATATATATAATGGAAGAGTTGCTCAAAATAATCTTCATTGAAGGTGCCCTTATGATGTGGACTTCGTCTAATTGAATATGTATAGAAGAACTCAAACTAATTATAATATGTGGAAGAGGAATGTTAAGCAACCATACAAATTTTCTACTCACAAAGATAATGCATATTTCTAAACAATAAAAAAGAAGGGAAAAAAAAAGTCAAGTCTTTTATTACTCTTGAACATTCATTTTCGGTCATTTAATGCCATGACTTTTTTCTCACTGCTGATTTTAAAATTTAAACGTATAAATGCTTATCAGTTATTATCTCTGTTTTTTATTATAAGTTGTTTTTTATTTTTCATATATATTAAGAAATGTTAGAGAGAAATTCAAAGAGGGAGCATGTTATATGGGATATATTTTTTGTGAGAGAATAACACATATCCACCTAAAATTTTAAGGTGATTGGTGTGTGAGTTCTCTTACTTATATAGTGTTTAATCTTCTCTTTTTTAACCAATGTGTGACTTTTTCCTCACATATGATTCTCAACAATCCCCCTCAATGCTCCCCTCATGTGAAAGCTTTCTCTTTCACACGCACTTGTACCACTATTGACACTCTCCAACGGAACACCTTCTACCCACCATCTGCATGAAGTGTTTCGATACAAGTTAGTCATTCCATATCTCAAAACCATAGTCCCTATCTCGAAACCATACCTTAATACCACTGTTAGAGGGAAATTCAAGGAGGGAGCATGTTACATGAGACACACTTTTTGTGAGAGAACACCACATATCCACCTAAAACTTTAAGGTGATAGGTGTGTGGGTTCTCTCACTTATAAAGTGTTCATTCTTCCTTTTTCTAACCAATGTGAGACTTCTTCCTCACACTTGATTCTCAACACTTCCCCTCAAGTGTGAGTCACAATGCTCCCCCTCATGTGAAAGCTCTCTCTTCCATAATCACTTGTACCACCGTTAGTTGGAAATCCACCAAAACTTCTGATGAATTTCTACCAATCTTGATGAACAAGATTGATATCACCACACAATAACAATGAACAATCAAAGGAAAACAGAAGAAGAAGAAAGAATTATTTTCTGCAGAGTTTCTCCCTTCCTACAAACTACGGAAAAACTTTATTATTCACTTTGCAACTGTAAAATACTGTGAATGAATTGAATTACAAGAATAGGGGTTACTCCCTATATTTATAGGTTTAGGTTATCTTGCTCTCTAAGCTAAATCAAATATATTTTATTTTAGACTTAAATCAAATCTATCTAAATCTAAAATCAAATTTGTGTGTAACAAACTATTTCAACACTCCTAAATCAAATCAAATATTTTTTTACACAAGGAATTACTTTCAATAAACCACCTACTTTATTGTGTCTAAGCTATCTACATTCATCATAGCTCTTAGTCTTCGAAACACTTCGACCTGCACACCCTTCGTCATTATATCTGCAATTTGATTCTTAGTTATGCAGTGTTCCAAGTTCATCTTCTTATCAGCTACCTGCTCTCGAAGATAGTGGAACCTCATTTCGATATGTTTGCTTCGACCATGAGCTATCTGGTTTTTCGCCAGGTTGATAGCTGACATGTTGTCATCTTCATGATGGATTGCTCCATGATCTTTACCTGTAATTTCTTCAACCAAGTTCTCCATCCAAGTTGCTTGACATGCACAAAGAGAAGCAACTATATATTCGGCTTCACATGATGATAATGCCACAATTGGTTCCTTTCTCGAACTCCTAACAACTGGCGCACCACCTAACATGAACATATATCCTATTATGGATTTTCGATCCTCAACATCATTGCACCAACTCGAATCTGTGTACCCCACTAACTTGAATTCTTTTTCTTTATCAGCTGCTGGAAATAAAATGCCATAGTCAAAAGTTCCTTTCAAATACCTCAATATTCTCTTTACCGCTGCTAGGTGTGATACCTTTGGATTCTATATGAATCTACTCACCATACCCACATTGTATGCTAAGTCAGGCCTCATATGATAAAGGTATCCTAAGGACCCAATAAGTCTTCTATATTGGGTTGGGTAGACATCTTCTTCTTTTGAGTATTTCGATAGTTGCAGTCTTGGTTTTGTAGGTGTCAAAGTCGAATTATATTCTTCCATATTTCTCCTACATATCTTCTTTGATGCATCATCAAACTTCTACTAATCTTGTAGAATTCAATGCGAATGAAATATTAAATATCACCCATATCAGACATTTCGAATTCCTTACTGAGATCACCTTTGAAGTCTTCCATCTCCTTCTTGCAGCTACCTGTTATTAACAAGTCATCTACATAGAGACATAGTATAAGCAATTCACTATTGATTCTTATTACATATACTTCATATTCAGTTGTGCACTTCACAAATTCATTCTCCCTTAGAAAATTATCAATCTTCTTGTTCCAAGCTCTTAGAGGTTGTTTCAATCCATATAGGGCTTTATGAAGCCTATACACTTTTCTCTCTTCGTTTTGTTTCACAAACCCAACTGGTTGTTTAACATAAACTTCTTCGTCCAAGGGTCTATTCAAGAATGCATACTTCACGTTCATCTAACATATGTCTTAACTGTTTATTTCTGCTAAACCAACAACCAACCTGATTGTTTCGATCCTGGCCACAGGTGCAAAAACCTCATCGAAGTCAATTCCTTCTTTATGAAGAAATCCTTTCGCCAATATCCTTGCTTTGTGTTAAGTTACTTCTCCTTTAGGATTCATCTTTACTTTGAATACCCACTTGACATCAATTGCCTTCTTGCCTTGAGGCAATTCGACATGTGATCAAGTGTTGTTGTCTTCGATGGACTTCACTTCTTCGTTCATCGCTTTCGCCCACTTAGAATCTTTCAATGTTTCAGATGCATTGACAAGTTCGACATCTGCATAGAAAGCATAGTGGACAAGTTCACCTTCATTATCAACCATATCACTTGATGTAACCACACAATCTTGCAATCTTGCAGGCATCCATCTTGTTCTTTGAGGTCTGTTTGTACTTGTACTTGGTTGATCTATAACTGTTGGTTCCTCTTGTCGAACTTCTCTTTCGAATTGAGTTTCTGGTTCTTCAAGTAAGATTCTCACTGAATCTTTCTTGACATTTTGAGTCCAATCCCATTCTTTCAGCTCATCTATGATCACGTCCTTGTTGATCACAATCAGCTTATTCACTGGGTCGAACAACTTGTAACCTCCTGTCGAATGATATCCAACTAGAATCATTTGGCTCAACTTGTCATCAAGTTTTCTTCTCAATTGGTCAGGCACATGTCTATGTGCAATAGATCTAAATACCTTCAGATGACTCAAACTAGATTTTACACCAGACCAACATTCTTCTGGAGTAATCCCTTCTAACTTCTTTGTTGGACATTTATTCAAAATATAGTTGCAGTAGACACAACTTCACCCCAAAACTCTTTAGGTAAATTCTTTCATTTTAACATACTTTGAACCATATTCATGATGGTTCGATTCTTTCTTTCTGCTGTGGAGTGTAGGGTGGCACCACCTCATGCACAATCCCTTCTTTTTCACATAACCTGTTGAAATCTTTCGACACTTACTCTTTACCACCATTAGTTCTCAAAACTTTGAGCTTTCGACCACTTTGTCTTTTGACCATAGATTAAAATTGGAAATACCTCGATCACTTTGTAATACCCTCTAATTTCCCACATAAATATATCGCACAATTAGAGTAAATTAGCATGCATATCAAAAGGGCATCACATGTCTCTTTAAATTAAAATAACACATACACTGGTCATGCTCAAATAACACGTATTTAAATTCATGTTTGTATACATTTAACAATTATGCATGTCAGAGCGGAATACCTGCATCTCTACATGGTACCAACACATGAATCTCGAAACCACATCATATGATAATTCATTAGGCACTAAGGTCATCCATCTCATGTTCCCAATACATCATAACATAAACAAATAACATAAAATATGTCAAATATCTCATACAAATCAAACATGAACCACGCGATCCCCGTGCTACATGACCAGAGCAATGACTCACTATCTAAGAAAGCGGACAAATAGAACTAGCTCCTCCCTGTAATCCTTGCTAGAAGCGCCACTAACTTTTCTACCTGAGCGACATCATATAAAACATCATTCCAACAGAAGGGTGAGAATTCACATAATTATCGAATTCATAAGATAATATATAATTATAGCATACATGCATAACATAACTATTCTCACATGTTCAAGAGTTTCATCAAAAAGTTATCACTCAAGAAGCCATGCTATTCACAAGTAAGCATCCACAATTCCACAATTCAAATGATAGTTACTCACAAATACTACAAATGTGACATTCACTTCAATATCACATTTTGTACACCAATTCCAATAATTCCACTTTGACATATGTGACTTGAATGCAACTCAATACTATGCGCGATGCAAGTGGTACCAACTCAATATTTGATTCTCTTAGAATCAGATCCCCTCTCTGAATCCATAAGCCCCCTCTATGAGCTTGGGACAAGTCACTAGTCCCCATTCTGAACTAGCGAACATGCCTCTTGACACGACATATGATGCATGTGCAATTATAACGACCATATGTAATTAAGATCGTTCTCTAATCTTAATATTCATGCATATTTCACATAATTCAACACATTTGAATCATCTCACCAAATTGCACAACTTACATACATCATGTGAATATTTATAAATTCAACACATTACGATAACGCATAGCAAACAATGTCAAACTATGATATTTTCATCCAACACCAATCGCAAACCAAACAACACAATTACAAGTCAATTACACAATCACGTTATTTTTAAATCACTTATTACCAACAAGACCATTTTATTGAAAAGAATATCGCGCTAGCTTTCTAACACTTCGAACGGAGACTTAAACGGAATCACGGTTCAAAATATATGAATTTGTCAAGTTTCAACGAAAATACAAACTTCGACATCATACACTGATAACTTTAAACATGTCAGAATTACGCAAAACAATTAAAGTATGACTCAAAACTCTGACAATTATATTCGCAACTCTAACAACACTATTAACAACTCTATTAACAACTCTATTAACAACTCTAACAACTGTATTAAAAGTTTATTGACATTGAAGATGACTTAAATTTTTCAATTAACTCAATATTTAACACTCCTAAATATTATTCTATTATACTCCTTCCGTTCCTTTTTAAGTGTCGTTTTAGAAGAATATTTTTGTTTCTATTTAAGTGTTGTTTTATAATTTAATGTCATAATTTATCAATTATACCCTTACTTTCTCAATAAATGAGAGAGAATGTAGGAATGAATTTATTAGGAAAGAGAAAATAAATGAGGATATAATAGAAAAATTAACTCTAACATAGCATTATCTTGATTGAAGAGCTTTATGCTAAAATGACACTTAAAAAGGAACGGAGGGAGTACTAAATAATATTAAACTATTACTATTCTTATTTTAAGCCAACAATCAATCTATGCTATATATCACTATATTTCATTTTGTACAGTATAAAGAACCAATATCATGTAATTTCATTACATTTATTATTATTATAATGAGACATGTTTATATATTACTAAACATTAAAACTTATGTATGTCAATGAGAAACCTTATAAATGCAACGTTGAAACTTATATATATTACTAAACATTGAAACTTGTCCATAAGGATACTATTATTATTATAGTATGTCAATGCAACCTAATGCTACAGGATCCATATAAATAACACCAACAATTATAGTGTTTCTTTCATTATTCACTACAGTGCCAAGAGATACTTATATTTCATCTTTCTATTACAATATCTAAATATATATGACATTTATATAGTTCTTCTACAGTAACTAAACATTTAAGATACCTATATATATATTTTTGTTACAAAAGCTACATACAGGACAATACCACACGTTTTGCTATAGGGGAAATTATATATGTATAGCACTAATACTCTTGTTCATCTATAAGCAAAATTCACCGTTATATCAATTTCAACCATAATTAATCATCACATATTAAAAATTTATCATCAAAACCTAACATAAAATTTATAATGTCACCATAAACGAACTCACCGTTCCAAGTTCAAATTAAAAATTCACCCAAGACGTCACGAAAACTCCTTCAAATTATCTCAAATAACACAAATGACACAAAATATTGAATCATAGATGGAAATTAAAAGACTGGGATTTTGTTTACAATTAAAACTTGTAATGCAATCAAACAAACTTCAAAATTAGTCCAACATATCAGGATGCCACAAGTGAATTCACTTCTCAAACTCGGCTACTAGAGACAACCACATCCTCCAACCCCTTTCCTCTTAAGGTACTCATTCAAATACATTGCCACAAATTTGTAACTAAGTATTTAAAATCAACAGTACCATTCATGTCAAATCAAAAAATTTGTATCATAAACTACAATGCTGAAATAAATAATACATCGTTCTATCGCATTATTCAGTCTTTACATAAAAATCTTATACCAGAAGAAAAAAACATGAGTCAAAAAGGATTAAATTTTTTCTTTTCTTATGTTGTGCTTTTCAACTATGTACCCTCTGGTCCCTTTCTGATTCTGTTTTGTTTCACGAAATACCAAGTGCTATTAATAGACAATTCCACCAACAAGAAAGGAAGGAATGACCAGCCACTGCTATAGGATTCCATATAGGTCTATGGAACGTTCTCTTACTGGTGAAGAAATTAACGAACTACAGGTACTAAATGTAATTATAAAATAAATCAGTGCAATTATAACTAGTTTGATATAGTCGTACGTATCGTATTTTGTTTTGGATGCTACTAACTTTGTTTTTCCTCCATCAATGCAGTGGAAAGTAAGTGAACTGGTGCAAAATAAATTGGATGTTGTCATAAGATGAGCTTTAATGTGTTTTACACAGTTTTTCTATTTTTGTCTCAAATTTTTATGTAAAGACTGAATAATGCCATAGAACGATGTATTATTTATTCTACTAAATCATCACAATCTCAACTCAATTTAGGCACTAATAAATCAGAAAGTTTTAACATGATTCTATTTACAAACAATCAAACAAAACTGGGAATTAAATCAACTAAAACGATGAAAGTGAATATGTTTACCACTTGAAGAAGCTGCAAATGGTGAGGCAGTGAGGAACGCGAGTACTGGTGAAGAGTTTCACAATGAAGAACACAAAGACGGATGTTTCGAGGTGACGATGAAGAACATATTGAAGAGTTTCACAATGATGATGAGGACGCGAGTTGGTGGTGAAGGGTATGAAGTCGATTAACATAGAGACGGAGGTTTCAAGGTGACGATGAAGAAGTAGCGTTTCCGGTGACGGAGGTTTGGATAGAACAACGAGTTTCCGGAGTAAGTAGCGTTTCTAGTGAGTTTTACGATGAAGGTGAGAACGAAGGAGGTGAGAACGAAGGTTAACGATGAAGAGAGAACATGGAAAATCGTGGCTCAGAGAAGGGAAAATAGAAAGAATTAGTTTAGGGTTTAACAATTTTAAATATAAAATTAGCAACGACATCGCTTTTCAAAAGCGCCTTCTTAACTCCAGCTTTAACAACATTTTTTCCCTACAAAGCACTTTCATTTCATATGCCTATAGCAACACTTTTAAAAGCGCTTTCTAAGTTTAACCTTTAGCAGTGCTTTTATAAAGCGCTTTCTAAAGGTAGCCTTAGAAAGCGCTTTTAGCGATAAAAATTCTGCAACCTATAACAGCGCTTTTTGATAAAAGCGATGTCTTTGTAGTGCTGCCAAAAGTATTTTTTGGCGTAGTGCAATTTCAATCTATAAAAATTTGGGGGTTTCAGTCTAAACATGTTTCTACCCATTAATACACTATCATACAATTCTCATAACCATGTAAAAATCCACCTTTACTTCAATTTCTGATGAACTCTTGAGATTTCTCCTTAAGTTTTCTTCTCCTCTTTCTCCATTTTCTCCTCTTCTCTTCTCTTCTCTTCTCTTATTTTACAACCCTTACTAACTCTAATTTTTATCTATTGGACTTAACTCACTTATCCCTTCTAATATGACATAAGGCCCAATTAATAATTCTACCACTTCTATATTATTTTCACCAAATAAAATAAATCACATAATTCAATTAAATTAATAAAATCAATTATGCACAAAATCACACAATTAATTAATAAATCATATATTTCACCAAAATCACCAATTAATAAATTATTATACTATATCATAATTAATAAAATAAATATATAATATAAAAAATAAAAATCGGGGTGTTACAACTCTCCCGTACTTAAAATATTTTCGTCCTCGAAAATTACCTCAAACAAATAACTCAGGATAAGACTCCTTCATCTGACTCTCACACTCCCAAGTCATGTTTCCACCTGCTAGATCTCCCCAAGCTAGTTTCACCAAAGTAATCTCTTTACCACGACATTGTTTCACCTATAGATCCTCAATTCGCATAGGCGATGTTTCCAAAGTCAAATTATCTCTCACCTTAACATAATCTACTTGAATCACATGAGATGAGTCTGGATTGTACTTCCTCAACTGAGACACTTGAAACACATCATGGAGATTAGCAAGTGACGGCGACAAAGGAATCTGATAAGCCACTTCACCTACTTTCTCGGCAATCTGGTAAGGACCAATAAAACACGGTGTTAACTTACGCGACTTCAAAGCTCTACCAACACCTGTTACATGAGTAATTCTCAAAAACACATGATCTCCTTTCTCAAACTTAATATCCTTCCTTCTTTTATCATGATAACTCTTCTGGAGAGTTTGAGAAGTATTCATCTTCTCCTGAATCATCTTAATCTTATCTATAGTCTGCCAAATTATTTTAGGTCAAATCATAGCACCTTATCCCAATTTATACCAACACAAAGGCATCCTACACCTTCTACCATACAAAGCCTCAAATGGTGCCATTCCAATACTCGAATGGAAACTATTGTTATATGTAAACCCAATCAAAGGTAAATAATTATCCCAAGAACCTCCTTGTTCCAAAATAAAAGCTCTCAAAATATCCTTAAGTGATTGAATCCTCCTCTAAGTCTGACCATTTGTTTACGGATGATAAGTAGAACTCAAAAGTAACTTTGTACCCAAAGCACTTTACAAACCTTCCCAAAAGCTCGGAGTAAACCTCGTATATCTATCTGATACAATGCTAGACGAAATACCATGCAAAGTGACAATCTTATCAATGTACAACCTTGCAAGTTTCTCCACCGAGTAATCCATCCTCATCGGAAAAAAGTGAGCAGATTTCGTCAACTTGTCCACAATAACCCAAATAGCCTCAAAATTATTCGGCGTTCTAGGTAAACAAGAAACAAAATCTATAGAAATATTATCCCATTTTCATTCAAGTATAGATAACAGTTGTGTCAAACCAGACGACTTCTAATGTTCAATCTTTGACTTTTGACAAGTCAAACAAGAATACACAAATTTCACAATCTCTTTCTTAATTCCTACCCACCAAAATAATTTTCTCAAATCTTGGTACATCTTAGTAGCTCCAGGATGAATACTCAATCCACTACGATGTCCTTCCTCAAGGATCCTCTTCTTCAAATCAGCTATATTCAGAACACAAACTCTATCATGACATCTCATGATAACATTCTCATCAATCCGAAAATCACCACCTCTACCTTGATTGATCAATGTCAACTTATCCACCAAAACCAAATCATATTTCTGACCCACTCGAATTTCATCAAGAATTCCACTAGTAAGCTTCAACATACCAAGTTTAACTCCAGAAGTAGTCTCTTCACAAACCAAACTCATATATCAGAATTGCTCAAGTAATTCCAACTCCCGCACCATCAACATCGACATATGCAAAGACTTCCTACTTAATGCATCAGCTACAACATTCGCTTTACCAGGATGGTAGTTCAAATTAAAATCATAATCTTTAAGAACTCTAACCATCTTCTTTGTCTTGAAGCATAAGCTACAACTTGTCGATTCTGCATCAATACACCTCTTAAATCCATCAAGGAAGCATCACAATACACAACAAAGAGTTCTGAAGCATTAGGTAAAATTAAAATAGGAGCGGTTGTCAACCTTCTCTTAAGCTCTTGAAAACCAACTACACACTGTGCTCTCCAAATAAAAGCTCGACCCATTCTAGTCAATTGCGTCAACCAAAAAGCTAACCTAAAAAATCCTTCAATAAACTTCCGATAAAAACCTGCCAAACCAAGAAAAATTCTAATCTCAGAAACAGATTTTAGTGTTTCACATTGAGACACAACCTCAATCTTCGACGGATCAACAACAATACCACCACTCGATATCGCATTACCAAGGAAACTCATTTTCTTCAACCAAAACTCACACTTAGAAAGTTTCGCATACAAATGCTTTTCTTTCAACACAGATAATACAATTCGCATATGCTCAGCATGATCAATGATATCAAAATATCATCAATGAATACAACAACAAACTTATCCAGATACTGATGAAAAATCCTATTCATATATTCCATAAATACACCATGTGTATTGGTTACACCGAACAATATTATAGAATACTCATAATGACCATACCATGTTCTAAAAGGGATCTTTGGAATATCTTCAGCTTTTACACGAATCTGATAATACCCAGACCTCAATTCTATCTTACTATATACACTTGCACCAATCAATTAATCCATAAAATAATCAATCCTTGGAACTGGATAATTATTCTTGATAGTCACCTTGTTCAATTGTCTATAATCCACAGATAACCCTTATTCTTAACCAATAGAACAGGTGCACCCCACAATGACACACTCGGACGAATAAACCTCTTTTCTAGGAACTAAGTCGATCATAAAATCCACCTCACGCTTCACAGACAAATCACCTACATGTTCAGGAAATACCTCAGGAAAATCACGAACTATTGTTAAATCACCAATCGTTCGTTTATCACCAACATCCAATGTTTCCATTAAATCCAACAACACAACATCATCATTCACATACTCATTCACTTTGCATACTATCAAACTGGAAAGACAAGCCTATCACAACCAATACAATCCCGTTCCTACTATCAATAATAGATTAAGGGTGATCAGTTCCTCAATTTGTCAATAGGTAGACGACAAACATAATGGAGCATAAACTATCATTACCAAACTATAATAGTATTTCTCTTGTACTCAAAGTCACCTAAAGCATCATGCTCCAACTCTTAATACCATAAACATCCTAGGGAAGCAAAGTTTCTCCCCCACTTGTTTCAATCTCTCTCCTGCAAATAAGCGGTCAGAAAACAAGAAAGTACCAACAGTGTTTCGCACACATGTTGCGTACTAAGGGAATAAACACATTAATAACTTGGCCAACTGACCGACTGAAATTCCTGGCAGCAGATACGTGATGTCACAGAGAATGTTATGACACCGTATCAGACAAACTGTTTAACAATTCACACAGTAATTTAAAACAGTAAAGAACACAATCAATTGTTTACCCAGTTCAGTGTGTAACTACACCTACATCTGGGGGCTACCAAGCCAGGGAGGAAATTCACTATAAGCAGTATTAATTCAGGAATAAACCAACCAGTTTATCTCCTTCACTTAAGACCTACCCAATGCAACTTCAATCTAAGTCCTACTTAGACCTGAGTTCCTACTCACTCCCCCTCAATCACAGCAGTGATATCAACCTATTGATTAATTGAATTGTGAAAACACTCTTCAATAAACATACTTGATTTTGCTTCAAAGCTTTAATCAAGAGACACAACACTCGTGCTTCAAACCTTTGAGTGATAAACAACCCTTACAATCAAATCCTAGTCCAAGGAACTTATCAATTGATAATTGCTTGGCTCACAAGAATAACTAGAATACACAAATTAATAGTCTGCTTAATCTTGTACACAGTAAAAGGCGCAGCAGTAACATCAGGGTTTTCTCACTAATATAGAAGTAGTAAAAAGACTTCAATTTGGGCTTCCATAATTATAGCTAGGGTTAACTTAATTTAACCTAAAGACTTGGTCTTTTTAACAAACCAATTTAGGGTTAAACAAGGTTAACCTCAGAGCCACGTGAGCATGTGATCCAACAACATAATCTATAATAAAACATTTCAGTGAATTCACGAAAACTCTCGGTAAAGTAAATCGCATAACACAAATGTTATGCGAATGTCATAACATTGGTCATGACATCAGTCAATCTTCTTTGCAGATTTCCAGCATAACATTCCAACCGATCGGTGTACCTATACAATTCTTCTTCTGCAGAATTTATCTTCAACTCTGGATGTCATGACATCAGTAGACATTGACATAAACTAGTTTTACCAAAAATTAAAGCCAACATAAAAACACTTACACCGACTATTTCTCTGATACCACTAATGTAGCACCCTCTAATTCCTCGCATAAATATATCGATTTTTACTGTGATTTCTAGTAACCGCTAGTCTTCCAAATTAACACTATTTTGGTAACTTACAGGATCAACTAGATTGATCCTAGGACATGTGTCTAAGTATTGGTGTTTGAACTTGTCTTAAAACTTATATTCAACATTCTATCTAAAGCACTATGAATCCTTAAGGTCATGAAACAAAGGTTCGATTAAAGATTATACAAACTTCGATTAAGAGTAATAACAGAATAAAATCGAAACATAAAGATGTGGACAAAATAATGTAAAAAAATTTGTTAATGACTTCGAATAAAAAGACTTTGAATTAAAAGTAAAGGACTTCGTAAAGTAATGTAAATGGTTCCTAAAGGAAATGTAAAGGATTTGGCAAAGAAATAAAGGTTTTCGAACAGTGTAAATTTGGATAAAAGATAAAAGAATAAACTGGAAACAAAATAACTTTAAAGATAAAGAACTTTGATTTAAACTTAGAAAATAAACAATGGTGTTTTTATATGTACATTTCTCTACAAACTCGTTTCCCTTATAGTTGGTATTTTGAGTATATGTGAGTTTTTGTACAATAATGAACACATGAAATCCTAACACTAAGACTCTATTTATACTATTTCAACTCTAACGGTCCTACTCTAAAAAGATGCCACGTTCGAAGATTGCATGGCTTCTGCAATCTATGGCTTCCACGCGTCCTTCAATGAAATGGCGCCGAATTTTGAATTATATGTTATCAAGGATATCAAGTCTTTATTTCGAATTTCAAACCTTCAACGGGAATGATCAATTCAAATCTTTCTATTTGAATTCGAAATCTCCTTAAATTCAAAGACTCTAAATTTCCAACGACAATAGCTCATTTGAAATTCCTTACTTTTCAACCGAAATGCAATCTTTGGACCTTACTCCCTTCATTCAAACAAAGTCTAAACAATACAAAGCTCACCATCTCGAATCACATAAGTTTATCAAAATCACCAGCCAGCAAATTTTCCCTCAAAAATGTGTCTCGATATGCAGAGAAATACTCATTTTTGAATCACACATGTGATTTTGATAAACCTAACTCATGATGACTTTACTATGTATGTCATCAAAGCTATCAACTACTTTCACTGCGAAAACATATTTTCACCATACTTCTCCAAACGTGCAAGTCTAGCAGTTATTATTAATCATGATAATTTAAAAGTATCAGTTTCCAAGAATTTTTTAAAAAAGGCACCTCCCTCTTCGTTCACTAGTAGAGCTACATGTACCTCACTACCTCAAAGGTCAAAAACCTTTTAAACCTCCAAAACCCTATAAAAACATTTCATCTTCACTATCCACAGTTTTGTCTTCTTCAAACCCTTCAAACAAATTTCCAAAAAACCCATTTTTCCCTCCAAAGAAGAAACTTAGCAGAACTCTCTTCTTCAACAATGTCATCTTCTCAGGCGCAGACATCATCTCAAGTCAAGAAATCTGGAAAACTTAAGTGTTCCTCTTCAGGTCAAAAGCTTGTGAGTCAAATCGTGACCTCCGGGAATCTGGAATTCATCACCACCTCAAAATTTACTCCAGAACATAAAGCAATTTATGCTTCTCAGGTAATTATTCCTGCTTCTGTATCTGATAAAGTCTTAGGTGTTATGGGTCCTCTAATCACCCCAAAGCGTTTAGAACAAACAAAGGGATTCTTCCCCATTTATCATGAAACACAATCCATAGTTAACAAATCTAGTCCAATAAAGAAAAAGGATGATGACTCTGTTGTAAAAGCTGCTAAAAACTCTAAGGGAAAATCTTATGAAGAAGATACTTTTGAGCCTAAGAAAAATTCTTTCCAAATGGATTATGTTACTGAGAATTTCAAACCCTTTCGATTGTGTCCTTCATCGGACCGATCATATCAAAATTGGCTCTCAAAGGTTGAAAACAAGAAATCCCAAGATTGGGAAAATCTAGGTATTCTTAACTTAATCCAAATGTCAAAATTAGGGTTTAGTTACAGCCAACCTTTACTACTTGCGTCCTTATATTTCTGGGATATCACGTACAACACCTTTCATCTCCCTTGTGGGATGATAACTCTAACATTCTTCTACGTTGCTGCAATTGGCGTACTTTCCCCCATTGGGGAAACGTTCAATCCCAACGAAGACAAGGAAAACATAATTAACTTCGATGTCAAACATGCTAGCTTCTCGAACTACATAAAGTTTTATCATACTGCTGGAGAGGAAGTATATGAGGTAGAGCATATAGCATTTTTAGCATTATGGATATCGAAGTATGTTTTATGTAGAAAATCCCTACAGGTTTCCAGCAAGTTCATTACTTTAGCTAACCAACGTCACCTTGGCCGAAGAATATGTTTGAGTGAATTGTTGTTAGTGAGTCTATATGAAGGTTTAGGGTCTGCAGTGTCTAAGTTTAAAACCTATCAAACTGGCACAAAATTACTCCTTGTTGGCCCCTTTTGGCTTCTTCAATTATGGTTTAATGCTACCTTTGAACCATCTCTTTATATTGCCGACACAATCAATGAGGAAGACCTTGATATCTCTAGCAGAAACATTGAGGGTATCAGGATGTTAAAATTAACTCCCAATGATGATAAAGAAATTTTCAACACCTGTTTTACCAATTACGTGATGATGTTCTCCAAGAGGCGCAAATTTGATCCTTCGATGGCTCCGTTTGCAAATTGAAGTCGTGGTCCATGCTGGTTTACTATGTCTATTAAAAAAGCTATCAAAGAGGAAGAAGTCCAAGACATTTGGTCTGCCTTATTAAATCCTACGCTTATAATCTCTAGGATTATGCCCATCAGAAGCCAAGTTTGTATGTTGGCTTATCAACCCAATTTTGTATCACGTCAATTATGGCTATGTCAACTTCTTCCTGAACCTTTTTTAACAAAAAACGAGAAATCTGCATGGATGGGGTACCTTATGCCGCCAAAGATATCAAAATCCATCGGGATCTTTATGTTAATTTCGCTGATTTAACACTTACACCATTTGAACCTGCTTTTTACTTGACCAAAGACTTCTACATTTGGTGGAATTCATATTACTCGAAAAACATGTTTGACACCACTCAAATCAATCAACAACTGACAGAAGCCTTTTCCACTGTGCATGAGCATGTAAAGAAAGGTAGGTTTACTCACATCAAAGAAATTCGGGCATTCCGTAAATATTTTGAAACTGTCTATAACCCCATGAACCTGCATCAAACCATTTTTGAAGCAGCACAAACTTTGGAGGAAAAATTTAATAAATAACTTTCAAAATTCAATTTTCCTCGTAATGTAAAACCTAAAGATAGGTATGGGTGGGCTTTTCGATTTCAGCCACCAAGGTTTCCTAACCTGCCTACTTCAGAGTTGGCTTTAGCCTCTTCTCTCCCTTACCCAAACTGGTTCGTTTGTGGGAATATTTTTCACCAATATGAAAATGATGCTAAAAAACCTGCCCAAAGGGTAGTGTGGGTTAAATGTGATTTGGACAGTTTCAAAGGTTGCCTTCTCTATGACTTATCATCCTTTTCTCTTATGTCTCCACATCACGAAGGTGTGCAACCAAAGGATTTCTAAAAAAATTGATTTCTTCCCATTTTGCATTTGTTTCGACTGACCAAACTTTTTCCTTTTCAGTTGTTGAAATAAAGGTTGCTAAGAAGGAAAAGACTGCCCCCAAGGCAAGTTCAACTAGTACTTCGAAATAACCTACATAAAATTGAGGCTGAATCCGAACAAGTGTACATTTAGCGTACGATCTGGCAAGTTGTTAGGCTTCGTTGTAAGTGAAAGAGGCATTGAGGTTGATCCTGCTAAAGTAAAAGCAATTCAAGAAATGCCTGAACCAAGAACTGAGAAAGAGGTCTGTGGCTTTCTAGGGAGGTTAAACTACATCTCTAGATTCATCTCTCACATGACTGCCACATGCGAGCCTATCTTCAAATTACTGAGAAAGAATCAAATGGTCAGGTGGAATGACGATTGTCAAGTCGCATTCGATAAGATAAAAGAGTATCTGCAGGAACCTCCGATTCTCATGCCTTCCATGGAGGATAAGCCATTGATCATGTATTTGACAGTGCTCAAAGGCTCAATGGGGTGCGTGTTGGGACAACATAACGAGTCTGGTCGAAAAGAGCATGCAATATACTACCTAAGCAAAAAGTTTACCGACTGTGAAACAAAATACTCACTGCTCGAGAAAACTTGATGTGCTTTAGCGTGGGCTGCTCGCCGACTAAGACAGTATATGTTGACTCACACAACCTTGTTGATATCCAAGATGGATCTGATCAAGTACATATTTGAGAAGCCAGCTTTGACAGGCCGGATAGCCAGATGGAAAATAATTTTAATAGAGTATGACATCCAGTATACTACTCAAAAAGCTATCAAGAGTAGTGTGTTGGTTGATTACATTGCTCACTAGCCTATAGACGATTATCAGCCGATGAGATTTGAATTTCCTGATGAAGATATCATGTACATCCGAGATTGTAACATCCCTGG
Source organism: Vicia sativa (assembly GCA_021764765.1). Classification (NCBI taxonomy): domain Eukaryota; kingdom Viridiplantae; phylum Streptophyta; class Magnoliopsida; order Fabales; family Fabaceae; genus Vicia; species Vicia sativa. The sequence goes on along the minus strand of CM038793.1, from coordinate 196,526,881 downwards.
TCCAGATGAAGGACCCGAATCAGGATCCAAGTGGTTTTTGGTATTTGATGGAGCCTCTACTGTGTTGGGCAATGGTGTTTGTGCGGTAATTACCACTCTGGATGGTCATCACATCCCGTTCACAGCCCGAATCTGCTTTGATTTCACCAATAACATGGCTCAATAAAAGGCTTGCATCTTTGGTATCGAGGCGGCGATTGACTTGAGAATTAAACATATGAAAGTGTATGGAGACTCTGCACTTGTGATTAGCCAGGTTAACGGCGACTAGGAGACTCGTCACCCAAATTTGATCCCTTACCGAGAGCATGTGATGAAGTTGATTCCTTACTTAGAGAAGATAACTTTCGATCACATCTCATGAGAAGAGAACAACCTAGCTAATGCTTTGGGCACCCTAGCATCCATGTTTAAAGTCAAATGGACTAATGAAGCGGCTTCGATGACCATTCAGAGATTCGATGAGCCAACCTTTTGTTTTGAGATTGAGGCAGAGAAAAATGGCAATCCTTAGTTTTACAACGTCAAGCGATATCTTGAAACTCAAGAATATCCTGAGGAAGCTTCTGTGACAGATAAGAAGTTCTTGAGAAAATTCTCTGCGAAGTTCTTCCTCAACAATGGTGTACTATAACTAGACATTATGACAGGCTGTTGCTCAGATGTGTTGATAAAGATGAAGCTGCAAAGATCATCGAAGAGATGTACGAGGGCTCATTTGGAACTCATTCCAGTGGGCACATTATGGCTAAAAAAAATTTGCAAGTTGGGTATTACTGGTCTCCCATGGAGGTCGATTTTTTTAATCATGCCCAGGTTTGTTACAAATTCCAAGTATACGCCGACAAGGTGCATGTGCCACCATCACCTTTGAATGTTTTAACCTCTACTTGGCCATTTTCTATGTGGGGCATTGATATGATCAGAAGGATTGAGCCGACAAAATCCAACGGACATCGCTTCATTCTAGTCGTAATAGATTATTTCACCAAGTGGGTTGAAACAGCCTCCTATGCGAGTGTCACCAAATAGGTGGTTGCGCGGTTTATCAAGCACAATATCATCTGCCGTTACGGGATTCCTAACAAGATCATCACCAATAATGGGTCGAATCTTAACAACAAGATGATGAAGGAGCTTTGTGAGTCCTTCCAAATTAAGCATCACAATTCGTCCCCGTATCGCCCGAAGATGAATGGTGTTGTTGAAGCGGCGAATACGAACATCAAGAAGATTATGTAGAAGATGGTAGTAACCTATCGAGATTGGCATGAGATGTTTCCTTTTTCTCTGCACGGTAACCGGACTACCGCTCGTACTTCAACCGGGGCAACCCCATTTTCTCTCGTCTACGGCATGGAAGCAGTGCTTCCAATAGAAATTCAGATCCCTTCATTGAGAAACATGAATGACGTAGAGCTTGATGAAGATGAGTGGGTGAAGAACCGCCTAGATCAGTTGTTCCTCATTGATGAGAAATGGTTGACAATTGTCGGTCACGGACAAGTTTATCAGCAGAGGATGAAGAAAGCATACGATAAGAGGGTGCGACCACAAAATTACAAGCCTGGTGACCTCGTGCTAAAGAGGATAATTCTTCCTCAGGGTGATCCTCAGGGTAAGTGGACACCGAATTACAAAGGGCCATTTGTTGTAAAGGAAGTTTTCTCAGGTGGGACATGATGCTCGCAATAATGGACGAAGAAGATTTTCTACTACCCGTAAACGCGGACGTAGTCAAGAAATACTATGCATAGACTTGCTTAGTTGAGAAAGAGAATAACGACTAACGATTACGTCCCGCAACGGATCAACGGTGGCACCTTGTTTCAACATCTCAAGCTACTCTGAAGGGCAGTGATCAATCCAATCACCTTTTTCGGGAAAAGCGAAGTGATGAGATAGTTGGAGTTATAAAAGTGATAGCAGGGCTGAAACCCGATGAGGATCTATTATCGCATTGCCATGCGTTTTAGTTTTCCTCTTATTTTTCTTTTGCAATTGCCTCATTCCAGGAATTGCTTCCAATTGTAATTTCCTATTTACAAGCCTATTTCCAATTAATAAAATGAGTTTTGCTTGTCAATTAATTTATTGCATTCGCTGATTTATTTGCAAAAGACGTTCAAAGTTTTGTGGTAAATTTTGCATATATAAACATTTTTGGTTTTTACCATGATTAGAAACTTTTGAATATTATTCCGAAACTTGAGTGACTCGGATGGCAAACAGAGTTATCGCACCATGCCAGGGGTATTCCACTAACGGTTTGTTTTAGGGAGTTCCTTTGTTTGCAAGCGCCCGGATGCACTAAGATGGAGATCAACTGAAGTTTTCCCTAGTGAGTCTGTTCCTAGACATAAATGGTCTCTAGAAGTTTGTCAGGTATCCTCCCTTTGATCGGTGAAGTCAACAAGCGCTTTGTGCCAAAGATCATCGATGGGTGTCCTCTTATCATTCCCAATAGAGTTTATTCTCTCTTTCCTAGTGAACACAAATGAAAGATCCTCATTTAAAGCTGCTTTCTACAAAGGATCAAATGCAATGTTTGTCATCGGCTTGATGTCTTTGACGAATTTCCCCAACAGATGTTGTCATTGATAGAGATTATTATTGCAGTGCATTATACAGATCCCCAGTGCGAGTTGTCAGTGTCCATTTCAGTTGGAGTTCCCCAGTGAATGTTCATTGGGATCTCCAATGTGCTTCGGAGGAAGATTGCAACTTTTATCCCCTGTGGAGACGGTTTTCAAACCTTTATTCGCGGATGTTCACCCCTAGTAGGTTCATACTTCCTATTTTCCCTAGTGTGTGAGCGCCAGTCTACTCTGGTTCTTCCCCAGTTGGAGTTGGAGTTGGAGTGTGTCTCTCATGGTATCTCCAGTGAGTCTGCGCATCACTTTCCTCCCTAGACGGAGCCATGATGGGTAACGGCGGAAGTTCCTCTTCAAGTTTTTCCTTTGGTTCCCTAGCGGATCGATGTCCAACAGAATTTTCTCCCGCGAAGTCAAATCTTCAGTAAGTTTGTCTGACGACACTTGATCTCTCCAAGTGATCTTCTTCTGGATCAGCAGCTTGGTCATATCTTTAGTTGCATGCCCATGCTATCTTCCCTGATAGATTGTCAGATTTAAGTTGATTATTTTGTGACTTAGGGTCGCCGGTTACTTTTTATCTTTTTGTAAGCATGCATCATCTTATTGCATTAGTTTACACTAAACTCACACACTGCACAGAGTTATAAGCCAAGAAATATAAACTTTCGCCCCCAGTGGTGTTCCTACCTCTCTCTGAAATCTCAACTGAGATATATTTCTTTGGTGTGTGGCATCTCTTTGGAATTCCTTGTGTCCCAGTTCTTCCAGGCGCAATATGTTTGTTGTCTCTTTTGGTGTGAAATTTCTAGCTCCTACCCTGGTGCAACACGTCTTCAGCGTTGAAAGCAAGCCCTGCACTTTTTTTCTCCTTTTCGCACAAGAGTTCATTCGCTACCAATTCTTGGTCAGGTCTGAGTGTTACGCTCTCTCCTATACGCATGATGCAAGATACTCTGTATTGTGTGTGGTGTCTGGTCAACATTTCCAGTCTTCATCTTTATTGAAACTGTCAGTCCATCCTCAGGTGCAACGTTCTTAGGACAGGTACTTCCCCTATTCCTTTTCGGGAACAAGAATACACTTGTTTCTCTCCTAAGAGTACAACATTCTGAGTCAGTAAAGCCTAATCGGCGTTTCCTAGTCTTTGCATCACGATCGTCCAATTATTTTCTAGCGTAATGTGGTTAGTCTAGTTAACGTATCTAGTCTTTGCTTCCGCTAGCATGTCATTTCTCCCCTGACATTGTGGGTTACCTTTCGAGAACAAGAATACACTTGTTTCTCTTCTCTGTAAAGCCTAATCGTCGTTTCCTAGTCTTTGCATCACGATCGTCTAGTTATTTTCTAGCGTAATGTGATTAGTCTGGTTAACGTATCTAGTCTTTGTTTCCGCTTACGTGTCAGCTCTCCCCTGGCATTATGGATTGAATTGGGTAGAGGACAATTATTTTTAGGTCAGGATTACACTTGTACCTGTCTTCGCAGAATTTAGCATTTATTTTGTGCTCTCTTTTGTCGTGGCCTAATTAAGCTGTGGTGCAACAAATTCCTTTCTCCAATGAGGCTCATTGAATTTAAAGTCCACATTCATCTCTGATACAACTTTTTGGATTCAGAGTGTAAACTTTTGAGTCCGTTTCGGTATTCAATCACCTCGCATCTTGTCGTTCAAAAGGCAGACGCCAACCTTGCTTCCAAGTTCGAGGATGATTGAATAGGGGCAGTTGTTGTACCCCAAAATTAACCCTCTTCTTTCCCGTATTTCTGGATTATAATTCGATTGCATAAACATACATGTAGTCGCATGTATATCATTGATTATGGGGTTACCAGGGTCAAGTTATCCCAAATCGGGAAAGAAACAACGCATTTCGACTATCTGGGATCATTTTGAGCCAAGAATCGATATTTCTCTATTCGTACGGCTATTTGCAAGATTTTCTGGTCAGGAAGCTATTTTGGTTTGATTCCATAAGCTCTGGAATCATATCAATATGTCCTCCAGTTTATCTGTTTAGGTCGGAGGCCGTTTCATCAAACAAAAAGAATGTATTCGCTTATTTCTCAATAAAGTGAATTTTGGGTTTTCAGTGCTTTTAGGACGCTCCAAAAGGCATATCTCTCAGCTCGTCGGGTATTTTCTAATGATTTTAGGACCGGAAAGTTCCTCTCATTATTACTTACAACTTTCGTTTGAAATCCGGAAGCAGATTATGTGAGGAAGGTTCCCAAAGAAATTGATTTCTCCAGTGGATTAAACTGAATTTTAGTGCTGAACCATGCGTTCTTCCCACTAAATAGTCCATACCTCCTAGCTGGAAATTCAAAATTGAGCGGGACCAAATTATAAAATTCCGTATCGAATCCCTCTACAACTTTCATTTACAACTCAAGAGTTAGTTCCTCACAGTTTAAGACCATAACTTTATTCTTCTGACGCAAGTTTGAGCTGAACCGAGCAATTTTCATCTAATATGCGAACTTCGAAAAATCATATCTTGCTCTATTTTTATTGAAACGAGGTGGGAATAGTGCCAAAAGCTCACAAATTTTGTTAACTTCGATTGTCTCTTATTTATTCATTCGCAAATGTTGATCAGAAGACCCTCATTCGAGACATTTTCTCCGAAGAGCGCAAATAAAATTCTGCATGTGTCAGTCATCTGAAAACTGTGCTGAAACTTCAAAAAATTCATTTTTCCTTGACCTTTTATCCGATCAAGTCTAAATTTTGATTCATGGAAGCAAAATCGCATCACAGACACTTTTCGTTTACATTCCAACTTCAAATTCTTCAAGGATTTGACTGTTTTCGATTAATTACGAAAATTATCCGGATAATCGTGATTTGAGCTTGATTATGGATCCAAGGCACTCTTAGGCCCATTTCCCCATACTATTTATTGACTTTTGGCTTCACAAATCATAACAACATTTTTACTTTCTCACTTTTCACTCAAAATATCAAAACTCTCTCTCAAATCCTCTCAATTTTCTCCCAAATTCAAAAAAACAAAATCAAATTAAACTTTCCCTCACAGCAATTCGCAACCGGATTCAACATCGCCGCCACCCTGTAGCTACCGCGCGCCACTATTTCGGCCACCTTGCCCCTAGCCTGCATGTGCTCCGTCGCCCGGCGAAGCTAACGTTTTCAGCATACTAGCCCAACGACTCGTCCCTTCGCCCGGCGAAGCTAACGTTTTCAACATACTCGCAGCCAACTTTTCCTCCGCGCTTGGCCTCCACTCCGATCGGCCAATTTTCTTCTTCTCTCTCACCGGTGCTCATCCTATATCTTCTCTCTTGATTGGATCAACCTAAGGAAGCTTTTCCTCCATTTATTTTCATCAATTTCCTTCAAGATTCAAGTTAATTTCATCCAATTTCTTCTTTGATTTCAATTATTATCATCTGATTGAAGCTTGATTCGGTATTTTCTTTGAAGAGCACAAGGTTTTCCTCATCAATTTCATCAAGACTTCAAGTGCAAGTAAGTGATTATCTCAAATAAGCACTTAGTTTAATCACTTTTCTGAATTTTGAATTTTGTAGAATTGAACATTGAGATCGATTGCATTTTCCGTGTAGATTCCAATTATAGCATTTGTTTTATCGAATTCTTTGATATTGATCCAATTATTGTTCCTTAAAGGTGTCGATGTGAAGCTTGTTGCACACTACACACATATACACTTGTGGTATTGATTATCTTTGCATATAGGTACATGATTGGAGCATCTTGCATCCCTCATCACATGTTCATACATTAGGCAATGTGTAGGATCATCATCATGCATTGAATCGTGTGAATTAGGAGCTTATTTTGTGTCTCAAAGTAGTGTCGGCATGTAGGGAATTAGCCTTAAACTTCACTACATTAACACTCTGCACATAACACTCTTACACACTTGTAGTGTTAACTTTAGCAATATGTAAGCATTAATTCTAAGAATTTGTGCATTGATGTTTGTATGATCATGTATTAGGAAGCACACGTACCATTAGAATATTGAATTGCATGATTAGAGGACTCATTTTCAAGCATGGAACTTGTGTCGAAAGTAGGAATTAGCACCAACTCCCATACACTTTGCCACATGCCTACACTTCACATACACACACTTAAACATACACTTTTCAATATAAATAACATCTTTATATGTTAATGTACATGCACATAGGGTAGTTTCTTTGATGCCACACACTTTGACTCATCTTTATGACATGAAAATATCCATCAAAATACACTTTTAACACACGAATGCACATGTATGATATTACTACACCAACACTTTGTACACTTTAATTCTTGAGCATTTGTACATTGTTTTCATCACATCTACACACCACAACACATACACTTGCGCGTGTATGCACCTAAACACCACACAACACCACATAAACACCAAACAACTAGTATTTTCATATGCATTTTCATTCTTATTCTTACTTGAAAATGTAGTAAACTTGCACATAATTTATTTTCCTTTTGAATTGGATTTTGGTTACATGTTATGGATTAAATTCCAACACTTCTAACATCTCAAAACCAAACAAAAACTTGTGTTGGAATATAATTAAAAACATGAATTTTGCATTTCCACAAACACCTTTTCGCACTTTTACACTTCGGAACTCATTTTTCTTTGAAATTCCGAAGTAACGATACTTACTCCCCATGTTTTGACACGTTTCGGAACCGATTTTGGAGGTTTTGGAACCAAATTTCAAGTGCATCAAGCTCAAACACTATTGCTATCCCGACACTTTAATGCTCCAAAGTACGACTTCCACTCGGAATTAATTAAAAGCGCATACGGTTTTGAAACCGTTGATGATTTTGCAAGCAACTATGTGATTTTTAATCGATTCTGAGAAGTTGAATTTTTTACCCCGATTTCGGAAAATCGACTTCCCATTCCGATTTTCCCGATCTTATTTCACTTCTTGCATGCTTATACCATTTTGTAATCATATTTGCAATAGGTTTTGCATTCTGATCATTATTTCTACCACTTGCTTTGTTAATTTTGACACTTTATTTTGTGTGCGAGGTACTTGGACTCCTCTCATGTGAAACTTAGGTTTCTATTGCCCTTGCTTTACTCTTGTATGCCCACGCATACATTCTATTTGCTTGCTTCTCCGATTTTACTCCGTTTTTTGCTGGTGTTTCGCAGTCGTACACATGCGTGTACGTCTTATTATCTATTTGTTGGGTGTAACTCCCTTCTTGCAGGTGCTTTTGAGTTTGTATATCCATGTATACATTCTTATTGTCTGTTTGTTGGGTCTAACTCCCTTCTTGAAGGCGTTTTGCATTTGTACACATGCGTGAACATCTTGTTACTTGCTTTTCGGTTTTACTCCGTTCTTGCAGGTACATTTGATCAGAATGTGTATACACATGTTCCATTGCTTGTGTGCATACGCGTACATTCTATTGTCTGGTTTCTTGGGTTTTTTCTTGCAGGTACCTGATTGGAATGTGTATACACATGTTCCTTGGCTTGTGCGCATACGCGTACATTCTATTGTTTGTTTGTTGGAATCTTTCCTTTCTTGCAGGTGTTATGACTTCGGATGTGTGGGAACACACATTCTGTTTGTTTTAGACACCTTGAGTATTTCTCACTGGTTTACTCTTATTGTGTGGCTGCAGTACTTGAAGTTTTCTGGAGTATTCTTTAGCTCGCAGTGCTCTTCGGATTTTATATCTGTCTGGTAGTTTCCACACCATTTACTGCATTCTCTTACAACTTTCCTAGATATCATGAGAAGTAGGGATTTACAGCTTTCTTTTTCCATGAGAAGTAGGAATAGAGATGCATAATGGGGCTTCCGTAGTTTGAGCATGCTCAGGAACCCTTCTGGTTTATTTAAAGACCCGTTTAGGGCGCTTCTGTTTGCTAATTGTGTTTGGTTTGTTTAAAGTCCTCATCCGTGCATAGGGAGGAGCTTTTCATTGTGTGTTTACAATTGTGCTTACATAGGTCAAAAGTGGTTAGGACACCCGACGTGGCACCACCAAGCAAAGTCCCGCTTTTTATATTTCCTACTATCGAGTCATTGATATATGGGAAAGCAAAAAGGGTCGGCAGTCGTCCCCCACAGTTCTAGTTTGTGTCTTGTATGGTGCACGTGAATCGTGTTACTATTCCTATTGATCCGATTACAAAAATGGCCAGAGTTCTCTATTCTGAATCTCCACTCCTTCCTGGGGTTCGCATTTACTACCGAACTTGCATCATTTGCTCTGTAGGCTATGCCTACAATTTTTTGACATTTGTTTGCGTATTTCATTGCTTGTGTGCTTCTGCCAAAGCACTTGATTGCTTCATCCTCTTGCATCCCTTGGTTCTACAACCAAGATAGATATAGGATAGCTTTCCCTTAGGACCGCTCGGTTAGGATAATTCTCGAGCCTAGACATTAGGATTTACATCCTTTGCATGTTAACATAGGTAGAGATTCCTTTACATCCTTAACCATAGGTCCAATCTTTGCATGACAACATTAGGGCTAGTACTAGTTAGTCTCCCTTTTGTTTTTCTAGTTCTTTTTGCATCCTTGCATGTAATTAAAACTAAAACTTGCTTTCTTTTTCTTTTGAAAACAAAACATTTAATAATGGTTTAAACTTCTTTTTCAAGGTAAAAGCAATCAACCAAGACAAACTCTTTTCACCTTTGTGCGCTTTTCTTTTGTGTTTAAAACCTTTTTCATAAGTAAAAAACACAAAACCCACCAAAACAAGTGAGTCGAACTACGACGCTCTGACTTTCCTATTGTACGCGGGAATACGTAGGCATCTTGTCATGGGGCTCGACCGAGCACAACTTGTAAATACTTCCTTCTTTTCCCCGTGTTTTCTTTATTTTCTCTTTTCTTTTGCATGCATTGTAGCATTTGAGCATAAATAGATATAACACACCCTTTAGCTAAAAAATAGAAGTGGATACCGTAGAGTACTATGGGTGTGTGGGGTGCTAATCCCTTCTCCTCGCATAACTAACTCCCTTACCTAGATTCTCTCGATCTCTCGGTTAAAGGACCACGATTTCTCCCCTCCAGGTTTACTCGATGTTTTCGTTTCTCCTTCGCGAGATAAAAGACGTTCGATGGCGAGTCCATTGATACACCCCTATCAGTCAGAAGTTCAGTCAGGTGGTTTCAAATAACCTTAGACAACACTTTTAAAAAGCGCTTTCTAAGGGGGTCCTTTAGCTGCGCTTTTAAAAATTTTAAAAAAAAGACCTTAGGCAGCGCTTTTTCAGAGAGCGCTGTCTAAGAGGGGCGTCTAGCAGCGCTTTCTGAAAGTGTTGTTTAAGGGGGACCTCTAGCAGCGCTTTCTGAATAACCTTAGACAACGCTTTTAAAAAGCGCTTTCTAAGGGGGTCCTTTAGCAGTGCTTTCCCAAAGCGTTGTCTAAAGGGCACCTTTGGCAGCACTTTTTAAAAGCGATATCTAAAGGTAACCCTTAGGCAGCGCTTTTGCTGAAATTTCTTCAAACTTTTCCGTGTTTATTTTTTTTTAGCTTTAGGCAGCGCTTTCTGGAAAAAGCGTTGTCTAATCTAATTTTTTGCGTAGTGATCCTTGAATATAATTTGAAATCATGCACCAAACGTGAACTTACATCGACCAAATGAAGTTGAATGCAACTTGACATGAATATGACCTAAGATTATAGGTCGTGCTTTGAAGTAAAAGGTATTATAAACCAATTGTTGACCAAACTTTGACCTTGAGAACCAAAGCCTTAGTTGAGAAACCAAACTTGATCCATTGATAGTAAGTCCCTACCTTGAACAATAAAAAAAGAAAGCAACACATATTTTTGTATTTTGAATAAGGTTAGTAAAGTTAAAATGTAAACAAGCATAGATGCAAAAAGAAACACAAAGGGTGCTTGATGATCTCCCACGAAGATTAAACAAGGGGGTAAAGCTTAGGAGAGTGTCATGCTGGTGATATTTGATTAAATGCAAATGATATGATAGGTGAAATCTAAGGGGTTAAAATTAGGGTATGACACTTAGTAATTTATAATTATTAATTTTACTCTTTATCCCTTGTACTATAAATTTAAAGTTGTTGTTGATTATCCTAATTGGTTTTAAATGTTGTTCAAATTATAGGTGTTTAACGACTAGTGATAAATCCTATTAGACAGCCTACAAATTTTTAGTTTGGTTATTGCTTTTGTTGGTTAATCATTTGTTTTAGTTTTGTTATAAAATTATAAATCGTGTGCCGTTTTGGATTTGCATTTGATGTAATCAATGAATATTCGTGGTATAATATTTGAGATTGAGAAATTGATAAAATGTACAATATTTATGTTTCAGAAATTTGAAAAATATGGTTCTATATTTTGTAATATGGTTTTGTAATACAAGTGCATACGATAATACTAAAAAAAACGTATCCCCTCGGTTCTACATAACACTGAGAGTTAATGTTGAGCACGCCATCTAGTTCTGAAAAATAATGAAAATGCGGATTATGAGGATCAAATCTATGTGCAGATAACTTTATCCCTCAACTTTTTAATAATCGATAGGTAAAATGGCAACTTTCCATGACGTTATTCGTTACCTTGTTTCCGTAGCAAAAGTTAAATGCATTTCGCGTCCGACGTTAGATGTGTTTTTTGTAGTAGAGAGTAAATGGATTATAAAATTAATAAAAATTGTAAGTTCCTGAATTGTATGGGTTGACTTAATTTTAATAAAACAAATAAATAGCAGCAACAATGTTTTGTATAGTAGGATTTCTAACTTATAATCCTATCTAGAATGCCTTAACATGTTGTGTTGAAGATCTTCAACAATTGGAACAGCATGTCAAATGAGATGTCGAGACATTAGATATCAAGACATCACACTACAGAAACTGTTAAGTTTGTTACAGTTCTATTTCAATTGTGCAGAATATTCTGGGAATATTATGCAACATAAGTGGCGTGATCTTTAAGGCAATTGTGGAGGTCCAAGAGCTAAGGAGAAAGATCAGCAAGGACGTTAATTATAGCAGAAGTTATCTGCGTATTTAATTCTACAAAGTTTGTTACTGTAGAAGTTTGTTACAACTTCAAGTTGTTATTTTGAAGGTCCAAATCCAGTTGGATAATAGGTTATAAATAAGTAGTTGTAACCTAGTTTTAGTAAGCTAGCCGATTTTAGAAAGATGTATTCGTTTGGTTTATCCATGTAGGTGAACCACCCGGATTATGGGATGGTCACTGATTTGTGCCTCGAAGCTTATAGGCAAGAGGTTTATTTTACTCACTCAGAAGCTGTGAAGCAATCAGTGCAGTTGTGTCCTTGGAAGAAGCTGTGAAGCAATTCCGAGTTTGTATGTGTCACAAGTTGACTGTTTTGTGTTTGGAGTGTGGTATCTCTAAACTATTTTGTGTTTGGAGTGTGGTATCTCCAAACTGTTTTAGTTTATAGGAGTCAAGTCGTTGATGTAGTTGCTGGGATGATAGTGAATGATAGACACCCCTGAGGGGATTGGGAGTGAGTAGAGGTTCTCATATCTAAGTGTGGTATTTTAGGTAGAAGGGACATTGGGTAGTTTGATTAAGTGAGGAGTGTAAACAGGGAGGTTTAACTCTGAATTAATACTGCTGATAATGGACTTCATTCTTGACTTTGTATACCCCCAGATGTAGGTTGGTTAGAACCGAACTGGGTGAACAATTCCTTGTGTTATTTTGTTTCCTTCATTATTAATTGTATATTCTACCTTGTTTATTTTATAATGTCGGATCAGATGTCACGATATCCTGAGTCTGATGACACCAGAATTTCAATTTGTATCAGAGCAGGCATCCTGTCTATTTCTGGATGAGATCCATAGAGGATACTTTCTGGTTGTGTATAAGGTAGACGATTGTTTGAACAAGGAGTGTTCATATTGTACGGTCCCTTGAAGTGGAGGATGGACCTATTTGTGGAGAACTAGACCAAACTGACCAGAACTGTTGTACCTTCTTGAAGAGAGAAAAGATAATGAAGCTAGAAAAAGAGAGTTAAATTCAAAGAATTCATGCGGGAGTGAAAATTTTGGATTGAATTGTTCAGCTTATAATCAACACAGAGAAGAAATTGTCTAAACCTTCATGCGGGAGTGAAGACATTGATAAGGTAACTTCTGTGCCTATGTGTTTCCATATTGGTTAGGATATTAGTTGGGTCTAGTTTATTGCTTAATGAGGAAGCAAGCATATTGTAGGGTTAATTTATTTTCAATCCTTATGTGTCATGCTTACAAGTGAATTATGAAGTAAGCATTGTGTAAATTATGTTGAAGTATGGCTATATTCCGCTGCATAGCCTCTGATGCAACCCTTAATGTGAAAGAAGGATCATAGGGTTATTTTTATTCAATAGAATATTAAGTAGATTTTACAACATATTAAAAGTGTCAATGATACTTGAGATTTCCTCATGTCCACTCATAAAGGCATTTATTAATAAAGTTGATGAATATCAGTTGATCAATGATTCTCATATACATCTGCAAATGTTATGAAGACCTTGAAGACTATTAAGGACGATGTGTTACAAGGAGATGGAACTGATGTTCTATGGGATTTTAGGACATTATTTTTCTGGTATGCAACTACTAGTTGAATAACAGATGTTCTGGGTTCTAAACAAATATAGTGTGAGTACATATATTTGGATCCTGCTCCTGATCTGGAAGAGGAGACATCTATGTTAGTTCATCAGGACACGATCAGCAAGCTCTTATACTCCAGATGTCAGTTTAATTCTGACCTAAGCTTATGGGAGTATATAAGTTAAGCTTAGTACAATTAAAAGACTCATAAAGGTATACCCCTCAGTCCCTTTATGTAATATCAAGATGAGTTTATATCGGGTAGATTCTTCTGACCAAAGGAACCAGATATGTGGAAAATTATTCACGACCATAGAACAAATATTGTTTGGAGCTGAATATTGTGTGTCAACCATAGTGAATCATGGTCATGAATGTTGATTGTCCTAAATATTATCTTGGAAGGGTATTGTTTAGAAGGATCAAGGGAGACAAATTGCTTTGAAGAATCTACAAATTACTTGTGTCATGACATGAGTAAGTCTGTTCCAGAAACCTAGTTGAGGAAATCTCCTCTGTAGGTACAGACTATGGCATCCATCATCTCAAATTTAGAATGAAAGTCTGAAGAAAAGCTTATTGAGATATGGCTCATATTATTCCTTGATCATGTTAATTGTTTGAGATAAAGCTGGTGTTCATTGTGCTTCCTACATTCCCCCCAAGTGTTATGGATGAAAGATTATGGATGTTACCCCCAGAATCATATGGATGATGTCGTATCAGATGTTGGAACATCATCTTAATGTCTTCAATTATATATGTTTTATTTCCTGGAAGTAAAAAAGTAAGTGTGAATATGTAATCAGTCAGAATGATCTAGTGTGAGTAGTTAATTCTAACTAACTAACTGGTAGGTACTTTGACGGGAGACTAAGTACTTATTAGATGTGTAGCCTGAATACAAATTCATATACTCTGTCGGGAGCTGAGTACTTGTATGATGAATTCATGGCTTAGTGTGAACTGAATATCAATGTTCACTATTATCTTCACAAGTTTAGAATATGTGGCAATGTTATCTGGTTATTATTTGAAGAACCGATTAAACTAAGGAAATACATACAGATGCTGTTAAATATCTTGATGGGAGCTAGATATTTGTGACAATTGTGTGGAGATCTAAATCAAGAAGTGATGAAGTATGTGATGTACAGAAAAGAAATATGCTATGTAACATCACAACTGTTGAAGACACCAGAGACTGAAGAAGGTAGATAAGGTTCAGACTTATCTTTTTAAGACGTATCATTGGTTATACGCATGGTTAACTATGAGGTTTCTTCTATTACAAGTTACAGAGTGTGGCAATCTAAATCTTGTGCAGCAAGTAAACTAAGGATTCCTAGTTTGGAAATTGTGGCAAATTCCAAATAAAGAATGCTTCAAGTATTATGAGGACCAACATCTAAGATGTCCTTATTTTGTATAACTCAGGGGGAGTAACAACATTATGGTAAGCTTCATTCTGGAATCTAAGTGGGGAAAATGTTGATGTTAAGGGGGAGCATCTGTTAATTATGTATACATCAGTAAATGTTCTATCTGATGTTTAGACATCTATTCTTCCTGAAACTAATATGTATGCCAAGCTGCTATGAAGGGGAAGATTGCTCATTAGCTAACGTAAAGAGAGTGTATACTTCTATATGCTGAAGTGACATAAAGTCTTGAAGAAGTAGTGTTATTGTTACCTCATAGCCAAGGCAGATGAACTCTGTGTAAATGTCTTATATGATGTTGAAACCTCAATATCATTGTGAATCTGAAGTATAAATCAAATATGTTAATGGGTCCAGATTCAACCTTGTGGTCATCAAAAGGAGAAAATTGGCAACATATGGATAAAAGTGAAGAGTACCTCACAGTAGAGAGTACACTGATCTGAGAATGTGAGTCACATGAAGTGAGTGGACAATGTCTTACTAAATGTTAGGACATTATACAAAACATGTATCTGCATGGTCATGTTAAATGATGTGAATTATGCATGCATTGGGACTATTTTATCTCGAAAGAAACAATCGAAGGCTATTAAAGACATTCAAGAATAGCCTGGACGGTGGACAACTAGTCATGTAACAAATTTTAGGCCTAAATTAACGCACCATTGATTGAGAATTAATCTGTCGTTAATTCTTAAGTAACTACTGGTCTACTTAAAGAAGTGCTCAGCTATCCTCAAACAACAAGTGAGGATTCAATTCACCTTCATCATGTGTTTTGCTAAAGTTTGGGCAAACTGTGTCTAGATCTGGTTTTGTGAAGGTTTTCATTGTCAAATTCTAGCTAAATGGGGGGAGAGAAATAATGTCACACAAAAAATACAAGAATTGGTTCCTATCTTAAGGGGGAGTATGAGTTATCTTCTTCCTCATGTGCACCAGAACTTTACTTCCTTTTATCCTTGATAGGCTTAATGGGAAAATTCAACAACATGCGAAGAAGTCTGACTAGATGTTGAGACATCATCTTCAACTGGCAGGCCATCTGATCTTCCCTTCGAAGAAATGTTGATTAAGAGGTTGCTCAAGGACTGCAATACATAAAGGTCTTGACATAAAGACTGCTGAAGATTCTTTTAATTGTAAATTTTTAATTGTAAATTGTTGTTGCTACTTTAAACTGCTTGTAATTGTATTTATTTGTTTTAGCTAAAATTTGCCAAAGGGGGAGATTGTAAGTTCCTGAATTGTATGGATTAGCTTAATTTGAATGAAACAAATAAATAGCAACAACAATGTTTTGAACAGTAGGATTTCTAACTTATAATTATATCTAGAATGCCTTAACATGTTTTGTTGAAGATCTTCAACAACTGGAACAACATGTCAAATGAGATGTTGAGACATTAGACATCAGGACATCACGCTACAGAAAATGTTAAGTTTGTTACAATTTTGTTTCAATTGTGCAGAATCTTCTATGAATATTATGCAACATAAGTGAGGTGATCTTTAAGGAATTTGTGGAGGTCCAAGAGCTAAAGAGAAAGATAAACAAGGTCAAGACAAATTTTTACTACTTGTTTTCTTCACATTTTTTAACAAACTTCAACAAAAACCAACCAAAACTTCTCATTTTGAGATGATTTTTTGCACACTTGTCATTTAATACACCTATTTTATGATTATGTCAAAAAAATCCAAAAATAATTTCTTTTTTATATATTTTTATTAGGTCAAAAATAGACGTTTTTAAGTATTTTAAATACTTATAAAAAATGTTTTCTTTCCAATTTTTAAACCTAATCTTTTTCAAAACTTCTTGTGAATATCTTTCACTTTTCAAAATCATTTCAAAACTTTCAAAATGTTTTAGTTGACTTACGCACCTCTTTTCCATGACCGATTCGATTAATCTTTGAAAATACAAACCGAACTAGGTTTTTCCTCGAAATTCTTTCGAATTCAAAATCAAATTGATCATGGGCCTCCCTCACGTTGTAAGTCCCAACCCTCTTATGTACATATTTATTTTCTTGTACATATCCACCCTTTTGTGTACATATTCAATTCCTTGTATATATTCAAACTTGTTGCAAATATTCAAGTATAATTAGCTTCGTTCTGCTAATTTTTATTTGCTTGTTTATACACTGATTCCATTGGTATTAAGAGGAGCATTATTCCCGGTGAAACGACTCTTAAGCCAATGGGCCTCCCTTAAGTTGTAAGTCTCACTCCTTTGTATATATCCAAGTATACTAGCTTATCCACTCGTTTTAAACAATTGTTTATATTTTCAGACATCATTTGTATATATTCAAGTTACACTTACTTAAATTGCTTGTTTTATAAACTTGTTTATATATTTCCTTCATAAAATCCTATAAATGCACACCACACACTTTTTATATATACTTGTTCGTATACTTGTTCATTTATCACACAACAACTAGTATAACAACTAGGTTCCCTCATAGCCTCCTCTTGGGCTTTGTACAAGATAAATCATTTGTTGAGTTAGCCTCCTCTTGGGCTTCGTACAAAAGAACTTACATTATTGAGTTAGCCTCATCTTGGGCTTTGTACAAAAGAATCCCCTATTGAGTTAGCCTCCTCTTGGGCTTCATACAAAATAACTCCCTTGTTGAGTTTAGCCTTCTCTTGGGCATTACAGAAGAAAGAGACCTGGAAATCTCTAACAGCCTCTTATTGGGCTTCCAATACAAAGAATCACCTTTGCTAGGATAGAACCCTAAGAGTATGATTTCCGTGTGAAATCACTCTTGAATCCTAAGAGGATGGTTTCCCTGTGAAATCACTCTTAAAGCCAAGCCAGACATACCCTATAGCCTTATCTTGGGCTTCATACAAGGACCCTCGATGTCCCTCAAAATGCCTCCTCTTGGGCTCACAATACAAGGACCCTCGATGACCCTCGGATAGCCTCCTCTTGGCCTCACAATACAAGGACCCACAAGCTTCTTAAAAGCATCCCCCTAATCAATAATCAATTTCTCCTAGAGATTTAGACATGTATCATCTTTATGGAAGAAGTATCTCATCTATAACATCACATACAAATCAAACTTTTTTCAAATCAAATTGTTTTCAAAATAAACACTTTTTCAAAACAAAACATCTTTCTTAACTTGTAAGTGGCAACGCTTGTACACTCAAGCAAAACGCCCAATGCTTACAATGAAAGATTTAAACATTTTTCAAACATCTTTCTTAACTTGTAAGTGGTAACGCTTGTACACTCAAGCAAAACACCTAATGCTTACAATGAAATATTTAATCAATCGACTTTCAAAAATGTATGTGATGAAATAGATTAGATACATTTTTCATTAAGATGACATTTGTCTTTGTCTCTTAATAAAATCCTCATTGCTTCCACTAGAGCATAAGTAGGAACTATGATTACTCTGACTTTCTCAACCTCCCTTTGAGAATACATAGGCATAAGGTCTCACCCTTGGCGAGCATACTTCTTTCTCCCTCAAACCAAACAAATGTTAGTTCCCTTAGATCCGAGTTACAGATGCTCTGATTCCCACTAGGGAATATGTATGCAGAGGATCCCAATGATCTTTGCGAGCATAATAATAACAAAACTTAGGTTCCTGCCTAACCTACCTTTCTTAAATCCAAAAGAAGAAACTTTCCCGAATTAACATAGCAAATAAAACACACAAACATACAAAATATTCATAAAAAAATTTCTATAGAAAACTATAGATATATAGGGTGCTAATACTTTCCCTTTATATAACCTACCCCCTTACCCTGGTCTCTCCCTAATCCGTTGCGTCTAGTTCACGCTAGTCGCACTGCATATCATATTTTAGGGTATTTCAACTTTCTACTTTTCCATCTTCTTTTCTTGTTTGGAAACAATAAAGCTTGGTGCTCGCGGCATCTTTTAAAACAAGCAAAATCAAAAGAGTAAATTATTTTGAGCCTCAAATTCGAATTCCGATTCGATTCCCTCGTTCGTCACTTTTTACCACAAACAATATCTACTTACAATGTCAGAGATTATGTAAGAAATACCAACTTTGAACTAATACTTTTCATCTCTTGCAACCAATCATAGAGATTGTTTCCACAGTTATTTAACTTTCACTATTTTAACTCAAATGCTTCCATTAACAATATTTGTCTTTCACAACATAACATCCAAGATATGTAATTTTAACATTCGCGTTTTAATTGAATGGTGTGAGAGTTTCACACAGATTGTTAGAATTTCATGTAAATTGATGAGCTGGTCGATAATATCTTTTGTGTTATATTTTTTAAAAAAAAACGGTAAAGACATTTCGGGCCATTGTCCAATTTGGATAGTGGTGGATAACATAAATTGGGGTCCTAAACCATTCAAGTTCAACAATGAATGGTTCTCTTTTGATTCTTTTGTGCCATTTGTGGAGAAGGAATGGCTGAGCTTGAAGGTGGAAGAGAGAGGTGATTTTGTTTTAAAAGAAAAACTTACGCTTTTAAAACAAAGACTTAAGTGGTGGAGTAAGGAGGTGTTTGGAAGAACTAATTTGGAGGTGGAGGAAGGTGTTAGAGACATTAATTTAGGAGATGAGAGATTGGAGGTGGAATTAGAGGAGTTTCATCCCGACATCATTGAAAAAATAAATGAGGCTACGGGTAGATTTTGGACTAATTTGAGAATTAAAGAAAACATGTTACTTCAAAAGTCAAGTTTAAAATGGCTAAAGAAGGGGGACTCTAATAGTGGTTTCTTCCACAAGGTTATAAAAGAGAAAAGGAGACATAATCATATTGGTCCGCTTGTTTCTTCGGTTGGTTTATTGGAGTCGGTAGAGGATATTAGGGAGGAGGTTACGAATCACTTTTCAAAAAAATTCATTGAACCGGAAAATGAAAGGCCTTTGTTGGATGATATTTTTTTTCAATACCATTAGTGTGGAAGAGAACTTGTCTCTTGAAGGTCTTTTTCAAGAGGATGAAATTAAAGAAGCTATTTGGAGTTGTGGTAGTTCAAAAAGTCCGGGACCGGATTGTTATTCCTTTCTCTTCATCAAAAAGTGTTGGTCTTTTCTTAAGGAAGACTTTGTTCAGTTCTTCCATTGCTTCTATAGTGGTCGAGAAATGTCAAAGGCAATCACATCTTCTTTTTTTATCTTTAGCTTTGAAGTCTCCTAATCTGGTTAGCTTGGATGATTATCGTCCCATGTGTTTGGTTGGTTGTTTATACAAATTGCTTGCTAAGCTTTTGGCGGGAGGGTTAAAAAGACTTTTGAGTTCTATTATCTCTCTGTGTCAAACCGCTTTTGTTCCGGGTAGACAATTTTTGGATGGTGTCTTGGTGGCTAACGAAGTGGTTGATTATGCTAGGAAAGAAGGTAGTAGTTGTCTTTTGTTTAAGGTGGACTTCGAGAAGGCATATCATAAAGTTAGTTGGAATTTTCTCCGTTATATGTTGAGAAGAATGGGGTTTGGGGAGAGATGGAGGAGGTGGATGGAGTTTCTGGTTTTTCAAAGTAAAACGTCGGTCTTAGTTAATGGTAATCCAACTTCGGAGTTTGTGGTCGAGAGGAGGTTGAGACAAGGAGATCATCTTTCTCCTTTTCTCTTTGTTATGGTGGCGGAGGATCTAACGACGTTTATTAGAAAGTCTACCGAAATTGGTGAGTATGGAAAAAATTTGATTAATAGATCTTGTCTTGTGGATGTGCTTCAATTTGTGGACGATACTCTTTTGGCGGAGAAAGGAACGTGGAAGCATGTTTGGGTCATTAAAGTGGTGTTAAGGGATTTTGAATTGGTTTCGGGTCTCGGAATAAATTATCATAAAAGTAGTTTGATTGACATCAATGTTAGTAACAATTTCTTCGAAACAGCCTCTTATGTTTTAGCTTGCAAAGTGGAAGAAAGTAGTTTCTCTTTTCTCGGTATTCTGATAGGAAGTAATCCTATGAAGCCTTCAGTCCACTCTTGAATAAAATGAAGAAAAGACTAGCCGGATGGATGAATCTATTTCTTAACCTTGGAGGTAGAATTACTCTCTTGAAGTCTATTTTATGTTCTATCTTTATTTTCACTATGTCTTTCTATAAAATGTTTGTTAAGGTGGGAGAGGAGTTTAAAAGAATTCAAAGTAATTTTTTGTGGGGTGGAGTGAAGGATAAGAGAAAGATTCATTGGGTGAGTTGGAAGGATGTGAATTTACTGTTTGATAAGGGAGGCCTAGGAATAAAAAATATGGCGGATTTCAATTTAGCTCTCTTGAATAAATGGCGTTGGAAAATTCTTCAAGGTGAATCCACTATTTGGTACAATATTTTGAAAGCTCGTTATGGTGATTTATCAACTAAAGTTTTTTGTGGAAAGGATAAAAGAAAAATTGATTCTTCTTGTTCAATTTAGTGGAAACACATCCTTGGTTTAGGGAAGTCTTTCATCAAAGATCCTATTGTTTCTAATTGTAAGTTTACTATTAGCAATGGGTTTAGAGTTCCTTTTTGGGAAGCTAAGTGGATTTTTGATAATCCTTTGAAGGAGGTTTATTCTTCTCTTTTTGCGGCTCTTGTTTGAAAGGTGCTGCGGTGGCGGGAATGGGTGGTTGGTGTGAGGACAGATGGAAATGGAGAGAGGTCGGCCTATCCGCGACCATTGCTAGTGATGCAAGTTTGACGGAGGATTTTTTGGATCTAATAAGGAAGTTGGAGCGATACGGTAGTGTGGAGGAAGGCAAGGATGCAGTTAGGTGGATACTTAGTTCGGATGGTGGATTCTCGGTGGCTTCTTGTTATGAGTTTTCTTTCTAGTTTTTGTATTCCTTTTGGTCTTGCTAATAGATTTGACTCGGTATTTGGTTTGATTTGAAAAGCGGAGGTGCCTTTCAAGTTCAAAGCTTTCGGTTGGAGAGTCCTTGTGAATAGACTTCCAACTAAGGATTTTTTGTTTCTTAGAGGTATTTTTCTTCCCTTAGATTCACATAGTTGTTGTTTTTGTGGGTTAGAATTGGAAAATAGGGTTCACTCTTTTTTTGTATGTAGTACGATTAAAAAAGTTTGGAAATATATAGCATTTTGGGTTGGTAATTTGGTTATGTTGGAGGAGGATTGTTTTCGGAATTTTATGGAATGACATTCTTTTTGTCGGAGTAAAAAGGTGAAGGAGAACCCTATTTTTGTATGTAGTACGATTAAAAAAGTTTGGAAATATATAGCATTTTGGGTTGGTAATTTGGTTATGTTGGAGGAGGATTGTTTTCGGAATTTTATGGAATGACATTCTTTTTGTCGGAGTAAAAAGGTGAAGGAGGGCAAGTTAGATGTTATTTGGTTGGCAACTACTTGGTCTTTATGGTTAGCAAGAAACGGGGTGTGTTTACGGAACAAGAGATGGAATTTTAACAATACAGTTTGGCACATAAAAGTTTTAGTTTGAAAGTGGTATTTGTTTTTGGAGAAATAACTCATTCCAATTGTAGTTTTAATGAGTTTTACAAAGACCTTCTGTCTTTTCTCTCATAAATTGTAATTGACTTGTAATTTCTTTTTTGTCCGATTTTTTTTTTCTGATTCTTGATGTAGGAGGTTGAAGAATCCTTAGTTCTCTCCTTAAATATAAATTATTCGTAAATATATCAATGAATTGTAGAAGGCGAAATCAACAAACACAACAATGATATTTTGTGAGATATGTTATAAGAGTGGAAAAATATTTTGTTAACGATTAGGTAAAATTACTTCCTTCAATCCATGAATGCAACAACAACACACGGCCTTTAAATATTTGCTAACTAATTAAGAAAGTACTTCCTTCGATGAATGATGTTTAGTTTGGAGCCACAACAGATGAATTAGATTAGAGTAAAAGTGACAGCAACTACAAGCTTAATATCCTTATTAATGAATCACAAGATGATATTCATTTTTTAAACAAGTCTCCAGCAGCCTTTGTAGCACCAGCAACCGCACCTTCTGTTTTAGCGACTGGTTCTGGCTTGGGAGTGGGAGTAACATAATCAACAGCCTTGCTAACGAACTCTCCTACAGTCTTCTGAGCATCACCAGCAGCCTTTGCAACACCACTAAAAACACCTGGTTCAGCAGGTGGTGGATCTGGTTTGGAATGAACATAATCAGCAGCCTTGTCAACGTACTCTCCTACGGCCTTCTGAACACCCCCAGCAGCGGTTGTAACCTTGGCAGTCTGTTCCCCCACAGCTGTCTTTGCTGAGGCTGCTGTCGCCTTTGCATTCTTCACAAGATCGCTGTCGGTGGTTCCTGTTGATGCCATTGTTTTTAAGGAAGGGTTGTTGATAGCTTACTTTCTTTAAAACTTGAAGGGTTGTTCAGTTATTTATAATATTTTACTGAGGCTGTGATATTATGCAATGAAAAAATATCTACCGTAATTTGTGGTTGGAGATTTTAATGTATCGAGACATATGATACATAAATAACATAGTAGGGTAGGGAATACCGAATACGTTATATACGTGTCCTTTTAAACACCGTTTGCTTTCTATGTCGGCAAGGCGCGTTATTTTTATTACCACCACTCATTATTGTTTTTTCATAGATAGGTATATAAAATATTTAAAGGTAGATATTTTAGTAAATTATTGAAGACTGCTCTAAAAGGGCAGTTGTAATACTAATATGTAAAGGTTTTTGCCCAAATGAAATACTTGAGATGGCTTTTCTAAAATGGTAATGTTAATCAGCGTCCTAAAAAAATTATTTATAAAATTAATCATTATTTTAATTTTCAAATCATTTAAAAAGTGCTCTAAGTCCAAGAATATTGATTATTTCTTTCCTTTCTAAAAAGGTAAGAGAGAGAAGTTATGTACTAGTAGTTGTCTATTTAAAAGTTTAACGATAGGCATGGCAAATAAATTCGTCTCCGACGGATTCCGCCCGCCTCCGTTTTAAAATTAGCAGAAAAACCCCGATTTAGTTGGGGGCAGGGACAGATATGGGAAAACCTGTTTTTTATTTACGAGTGCAGGTGCAAGGTCGGATGATGCTAATATCCGCTCCGCACCTGCATCCGCCAACTAAATTTAATTTATTTATTTATTTTAAATGATTTTATTACTCATTTACATTTTCTAATGTTATAATATCATGTTTATTAGAATTATTATTTATTTTTTTGAAAATAAAATCTAAATAAAAATATTAAATTTAAAATATACTTTTAGAATAATCAATTATTTAATTTAATTATTGATTTTTAACTTTATTAAAAAATATATATAAATTTAAAAAAAAAATTAAAATTTTATTCGGACGAGTGCGAGGCAACCCGTTTATTATTGGGGGCGGGGGTGGGTGAATAAATTTTAACCCCAAACAAATTTGGGGGCGGGGGCGGGTGGGTGGCGGGTGCGGATCTAGGTGTCCTTAAACCTGACCCCGACCTGTCCCGTTGTAATCCCTAGACAATACCACGTCATATAAAAAAAGTCATGTGATACTTATGATATGGACTTGGATTAGTTAGATATGTGAATCAAGACTAAAGTTGTTCTAGTGAGAAAGACATATAGAATGGTTAAAAGGATAATTCTTCTCATTCCAAGTCACACTGCATATACAAGAGAGAAAGAGGATCAATCGCAATCCAAGAATCAAGCAAAATTGATGTACTCCCTCTGTCCCAAATTATAAGCGAAAGTTACTTTTTAGATTCATTGCATAATTAATATATCTGATCTATATCAGATACATTAATTATGCAATGAATCTAAAAAGTAACTTTCTCTTATAATTTGGGACAGAGGGAGTATAAGATATCTATCGATAAGGAAATTAATAAAACTAAATCAAATATTCTAATTATATATGATTTATGAAGTTAATAACTAAGTATAATGAATCAAGAAAATAAACATCGTGTGACCTGGTATAATTAGTAAAGGTACTAGTACCTAGCACTATGTGACTTGTCTAACATCTCCCCTCAAACTTGTGGGTGATATAATTACTCTAAGTTTATCTCTTAACTGATTGAATCTTGAGTGAGTGAGAGCTTTGGTGAGGCAATCTGCAACTTGGTCTGTTGAGGGTACATAAGAAAATGTGGTATATTTTGTAGCATTTTGTCTCTGATGTAGTGCACATCGATTTCAATATGTTTAGTTCTAGCATGCATCATTGGATTTGAAATAAGAGATTTAGCACTTAGATTGTCACACCACATAACAAGCTTTCTTAGTTGAGGAAATTTTAAGTCTTACATTAGTGAACATATCCAAGTAATTTCAGCTGCCAAATCTGCCAATGCTCTATATTCTGACTCAGTTGATGATCTTGACACTACCCTTTGCTTCATTAAGGACCAACACACTAGAGTTTCACCAAGAAAAACACAATGCTCTACAACTGATTTTTATCATCTATGCTTGTTGCCCAATCAACTTCTAAAAATGTGGTGTCTAGATCAATTGATGGTTTAATATGTAGACAATGGTCAATGGTGCCATAAAGATATCTGAATATTTTTATGCCTTTCCAATAATTCATTGTAGGATAACTCATGTACTGACTCAACTTATTGAAGAAAAGGCTATGTTAGTTCTCTTGTTGGTTAAATATTGTAGGGCTCTCATGGTTTGTCTGAATAGAGTTGCAACCTTCATTGGTTTCCCCTCAATGGTAAATTGCCTGCCACTTACTGTTGGTGTTGGAAAAGCAGTGAAATTTTCAAAGTTGAATCTTTTGAGCAAGTCTCTAATGTACTTGAATTATATAAAGTACAAGCCACTACTGTTTGTTTGTACTTCAATTCCCAAAAAGTAATGCAATTGCCCAAGATCTTTTAATGAGAACACAATGTTTAATTTTTTGATAAAGGCTTCCAGAAATTTGTTATTTCTATCCGTGATGATGATATCATCAACATAAATGAGGAGAAAAGTTGTATGACCAGTACCTTTGAGAAAGAATAGTGAAGTGTCACTGTTGGTGTTATGAAATATCCAACTTAACAATGCATGTTTAAGGCTATCATACCATGTTCTTGGTGCCTATTTCAAACCATATATTGCTTTTGATAGTCTGAGGATGTTATTTGGATGTGTAGTGTCGCATCCCAAAATTTACCCTACCACCTCAATTTGATTGTTTATTTAGATTTGTTTTTTTTTTTTGGGTTATTATACGAGTATCAGAGTTTGTGTTCAAATTCAAAGAAATTTATCCATTTATTTGTGGTTGAGGATTTAAAGCATGGAGAATATTATTCCGTGGCATCGACACTTGTGAATTTAATTGAAGATTTTGAGTTTGAATTTACAGGTTTTAGCAAGAAGTTTGTTATTTGATAAGATTCATCAGAAAAATCAGAACTTCTGTTACTTCTAATGGCTAGAAATTCTAATGACTAGAACTTCTAATGGCTAGAACTTCTAATGACTAAAACTTCTAATGGCTAGAACTTCTAATGGCTAGAACTTCTAATGGCTAGAACTTCTAATGGATAGAACTTCTAATGGCTAGAATTTCTAATGGCTAGAACTTCTAATGGCTAGAACTTCTGATGTCTAGAAATTCTAATGGATAGAACTTCTAATGGCTAGAACTTCTGACGGCCAGAATTTCTAATGGTTAGAACTTCTCATGTCCAGAACTTCTGACGGCCAGAACTTCTGATGACCAGAACTTCTGATGGCCAGGACTTCTGTTGGCCAGAACTTCAAATTCCAAGTACACCAACTCAAATGTTTGTATTACAAATTCATTCAAGAATCCAAATTCTTACTCAATTAAAAAGAAACATTCAATTTTCGGATTTAAGACCTCAAGATTACACCTATATCTTTATTAAGTATTACCAACATCTCAAGCTTCTAATGATAATTTCAAGCTACATTGTTTATGAACACAAGTCAAGAGTTGGTTACAAAGGAAAACAACCTATCATATGGCTTAACTTTTTAAAATTACATCATCCAAGTTATGATTTGCTAGAATAATTCAAGGGGTTTCTAATGACTACTTCCAGGCACTTTCTCAATTTACAAGAGACATTCAAGTCTTGAATCTAAGCTCTCAAGTTATATTACCATCTTTTGTGCTACAAGAAAGTTTCAAGTTCTAAAAAAACATGACACAAATTGAATTTCAAAATATCATTCAGTCAAGTTTTATATCATGGAAGTTACAAGTTTGTTACAAGGATGTTTTAGTTTACAATTTCTACAAAAAGTTCTAAATCCTAAAAATAAACTTTCGTAGCTTCTTCAAAATCATCACGTTCTTTGTGCCAAACTTCACCATTTGATCTTCGAGCTCATCCGCAATCTCTTCTTCTACCTTACTTTGCCTTCTTCATCATAAGCCACGATTACCTCCTCTTCATTCTCCAAACCATTGAGTTTTTCATGAAACAAGAAAAACAAGAGTTGGTTAACGACATAATCAAGCACAAAACAAGAATTTCAAAGAGTTTCCAAGATTCATAATTAGGGTTTGTTCTAAGGAATCAGGATTAAAGGGTTTTCGTAAATCATGTTCAATGCCAAAGCCTTATAATCTGAATTTCAAGATTAATCATGGGCTGGTTTTCCCAACTGCAAATCACAAAGTTAAGTTTGGTTCACAAAAGGGAGGTGTAACTCATAAATCATCATTATTATCCTAGTAAGCAAAATACATCATAATTGGCAGCAGCCCATAACAAGTACAAACTCAGTAGATACAAACATATCAGAATTCGCAGGGGCCCAAATACAAAAAATCAGAAGGGCTGACATCAGAGATAGTCTAAGTCCAGCAACAAAAAACCTAGTTCTGATAGTATAAATCCAATCATTGGCACAGAAAGAGAGGAGGCCACAGAATCAGAAAAACCTAGCAAAGTTGCACTCAAACCCTAAGCTTAAACCAGAAATCACTTAATCCTTCCAAAACCAAAAAAGAGGCAATGATTCATACAGAAAATACAAACAGTCGCTGATAACAACCACAAACACAGGGAAAGCCAGCAAGAACAACAACAATAGAAAACATCAACCCTAAACTACTCATCATTTTCCCATAACCCTAGCCCTTCAAAATAGAGAAATATAAAGAGGAAAATAGTTTCGGAAAGACCTCACCAGGGGGGATTGCGAATCAAATCGCCCTCAGCCGCCTCTGTGAAATCGTCTGACGCCGTGAGAAACTCCGGTATCACCTCGGAGAGCTTGACTTCAGCGTCTCAGAGCCAAGATGCTCATCACCGTCGCCGATTTTGCCCGTCAAAGCGGTTAGGGTTCCAAATTCCCTTTTAGATCTACTCAAATCTACACAGTTTCTGAAAAAATAACAACAAATTAAGAGAGAGCACAGAGAGACGATTCCGAATATGAAAAAAAATAGGATTGGAGTGACTCCGCCGCCCGCCGTCGTCACCGCCGTGAGGCAATTTCCGGGGCGGCCAAATCTCTATCGTCGGCGAGGATTTTTAGAGAGAAGTCAGAGGATTCGTATTTTAGAGAGAAGAAGAGTTAGGTTTATGCTTTCTGTTTAATTTAATTTTCTTAATTATATTTTCTTAATTAAACTAGGGTAAGGGTCTTGGTTCGGTGGTGACAAGTGTGACCATTTTTGTTTATTTTCTGATTTTCTTCTTTATATTATTTTATAATAATGTTGATAAATAAGTCTTCATCATGACCATTGGAGTGTCCTGGAGATTAGATCAGACGTCTCAGAAATGCATGCACACAGTAGACCCTCGCTGACCTGCCACACAAGATCAGGTGGATCCCTTCATGGACTTGGGCTTGTTCTTGCTTCCAGGCCCAGTGAAATTCTACCTAAAACCCCAACTTTGCTTCAATTCAGGCTCATTCTAAACTCTTCTTTTTTTTACTTAATTTAATTATGCTAATAATTTATTTTGGGGTTGATGTATTAAATAATAATTAGTTTATGATAGTTTTTATTTGACAATTTATCGATTAAATTATTAATCGATTTTGTTTCGAATAAAAAAAATCCACTCTAATAATTTAAATTTTTTAATTGTATTGTGTGATAATTACTTATTTGCTATTGCATGCTTGTACAATTTATTCACCATTGTGCACTTCACACACAATTAATATAAAACAACTTCGGTTTCTTTTGATTGGCTCATAAGCCAATTTTCTAAAGGGTCTCATAGTTGGGGATGGGCATGGCCATCCTCACAAGGTTAATTAAAGCCCTTGTTGCTTTGATTAATCATAACCCGAATAAATATTGGTCCATATACCATTTATCCATGTACAAGGGTCTGATAGTTGGGGATAGGAGCACCTATCCTCACAAGGTTAATTAAGTCCATATACTTAATTAATCATAACCCGGTTCCATGTCTCATTCCCTCGCGTATCAAACTTTGAAAAACATTCATAATTAACTTACAAACCTCGATCCAACGTCGAGTGCATTTTCAAAACTCTTTCACAATAAAAACCCAAGTATTTAAATTGCTGGTTGCTAGACCAATTGTTTAAATACTAGTGCAATTGAACTCCTAGTCTTTAAATCATTGGATGCTAGTCCAATTGTTTAAATACTCTTAATAACGTGAACTTTGTTTCACTTCACTCTTTCATAAGAAAACTTTTGGGATGATAGACGACTCGTTGAGCATTGAGCTCCTCTGATTTCTAGTATTTGAATCTTAGGATGCTAGTCCTATTTTTCGGTACTTTTCACCCACCTTAAAATCAATTTAACTCACTCAACTATTTTTTCGCTCATATGCGATCATCAAGCTCTTTTTTGACAAAGAGTGTGCAATAGTCATTTCAAACACGAACGAGGACTTAAGCTTTTCAAACAAACTAAACAAGTCCAAGTTCAAGCATTTGAAATGTCTAATGCACGATTTTTCTTATAAAATCAACACAACCAACTTAAAACCTTTTCCAGAAGAACTACAGAGTTTTGACTTTCCCATTGCACGAGGGAATATGTATGCACAAGGTTCTGAAACCGCGGCAAACTCAAAATAATAATAAACAAACCCCGTTTACTTCTTTCTTATTTCTCGATCATAAATTAGAAATTAGCGAATATACACACAAACACTTAGAACTAAGCGGGTCTCATCGAGTACGATGGATGTAAGGGGTGCTAATACCTTCCCCTTGCATAATCGGCTCCAGAATCCGTATCTTTTGGTCATGTAGACCGCCTTATCCATCATTCGTGGGTTTTATCTATATTTTCCCATTCTTTTTAGAACAAATAAAATTAGGTGGCGACTTCATTGTTTTTAAAACAACCGATGGAAAAACCAGTCATCACAGTAGAGTTAATAAATCCTTTTGGGTGATGCATGTAGACATGTTCTTTTTGGTATCCATTGAGAAATGCATTATTTATGTCCAATTGTAAAATTTCCCAATTGAGATGAACTTCTATTGACAAGATAATTCTAATTGTGCTAGCCTTTACAACAGGTTACGTGTTTCATCATAGTCCAGTCCACTTGTTTGTTGAAAACCCTTAGCAAATAATCTTGCGTTTCTCCTTTCAATGGATCCATCTTCTTTGTACTTGGTTTTGAAGATCCATTTGAGTCAATAATATTTTCTTGGTATGTGTGTGGTACCAAATTCCATGTGTGATTGGACATGAGAGCTTTGTACTCATTGCTCATCGCTTCCTTCCAAAGTGGAATAGTGAGTGCCTCCTTCTCATTTCCTGGTTCAGTATCTTGGATTTTTTATTCAATGAGAGTAATGTAGGGTAATTTTTGTTTATGAATCCCTATTTTTCTTCTAGTACACTTTTGCAAGTTACCTCACTGTCATATTGATCATTTATGTCTCTATTTATCTAATTGATGTTATTGCTTGTATCAACTGTGTCTTCATTTGATGCCATTGTTTCAATGTTTTTTTCCTCTACATTGATTGAGTCACCTTAAATTTGGATAGTGAGTTGTTGTTGAGTGTCAATACATGCAGCTGGTGAGTTATTATCTTGACTTACGAATGGTGTGAGAGTATCCTGGCTTGCAGTTGCTTCTATTTCATTTGTCGGACTCAAATTATCATCCCCTACCCGACATGTAACACCCCATTTCTATCCAACGAATAATATGAAATCAGAGTTACAAAGTTTCCATCAAACAAATGGAATGCTACACTTTCAGCTTAAAGCATCAACATCCAATCACATGTAGTTTAGATACATAACACATAATTTCGGGTGAACCGATAACAACCTGTTTAGTCTTTAAAAATAAAACAACTTTCATTACTATGCAGTGGATTCACAATTTCAACTGAAAATACCATGACATCATGTTCAACTCAAAACAACTTTAAGACAACAAGTTTTTAACTTCAAATAAATATAGCATCTTCCTCCAGCATAAAACAACTTCAAAATAACAAGTCTTCAATGAAAACAACTTAAAAATCCAGCAACATAATAAAAACCAACAATAAAGAAAACATGTGTTTATCCCCCCGAGTGCTACTTATCAGAGAGACAACATCGACTCGAACTAATGAAGGTAGAAAACCTTCACTCTAGATTACCTGCATGTTACCCACGTAGAGGAAACATAACAACAGAAGGGGCGAGATATCGAACTATATAATTGAGTGTATGATAAACAATATATTAGATCAGATTATATAAAAATCACCACTTCACAGCTTTCAACCAACATCAATAGTCACAAGCCAGCAACACAACAACATAATTATTCAACATGAAACACGACTTATACAATGCACATGCATGTGGTATCAATGGAGCATAACTCCCAACTTACAAATGGAGAAAAACTCCCAACTTAATAATTGTCAATTAATAGAGGCGTCAATAAGGAATAAACATTCAACTTTCAACTTTTGCCATTTCAGGCCAACTTACCGAGCATCAGCTCTTAACTTGATATGCCATGTATGTGACACAACATAAATGTCAGAATAATAATAACAATAATGACTACATAGAAACACAACAACAAATCAACATTGGCCATAGGCCTACGACTTATATTTGCCAATAAATAGAGGCAATCCAACTAGATACAACACCACCTGTAAATTCGCAATTTTCAACAAGGGCACAAAGCAAGGAACCAACTAAAATATACTACAAACAAACCGTGTAATTATTCAGACTATTTCGACTATTTCCGATTAATTAATTATCTAAATGCTTATTTCTACTTATAAAACTTCTACAAATTATTATACTATAGTGCTACTCTGTTATTTACTGCTACTACAATTATCTCTGCCATTTTATTACTACTACTGATTAACAATATACTCTCTGCCAATTAACTCTTCTATTGTCAACTTCATACTAATACTGCTAGTATTTTACTGCTGGCTAGGTTCTATTATCTTCTATTTTTTATTAAACCTCTAAACCAGCTACTGATTTTCTGTTACACAAAATACTCTGCTAAATACGCACTACCCTGGAAGATTCCTTATTCTGCTATATATATATATATATATATATATATATGTGTGTGTGTGTGTGTGTGTGTGTGTGTGTGTGTGTTTGTGTGTACTGGACTTCCCTAACACCTGTCGGGCAGGTCACTCCACCACGATTTATAACGACTCACTAAGGTTCGATAGTGTATTGGGGTTTTTATCTGCAAATTTCATGCACCACTTGGGGTCCTCTGCTCGTCGCCTGTCGAGCATATCCTCCAAGTTTGTCTCGCTGAGGAACATGTCCATTGTGGCCCCTCTGCTCAGCATAACGGCTAGTTTCGAGCGTCAGTTCCCGATCTGACCAAGTCAGCTCGGATAACTATATCCACAGATCTGTATATCCAGGCCAAAATATATCAACCAATGAGAATCCTCCTAAGATCATTATATAAACCCTCATATCTTTGAGGGCAAGGTATCACATTCTTACTCTCAAACCCTAATATTCACTATACTCTCCTTAAATATTTTCTTACTTTAGCGTCGGAGTGTCTTGCAGGTACACCACCCTCCTCATCATCAACATTGCTCGAAGGACCTTCACTTGCTCCAGCCGTCTTCAATTCTAATCAACATACCAGATCAGTGGCGCCGTCTGTGGGAAACTATCTTCCCCATCTTCATTCTTCACCAGAGAACCAAAAGATCAAAGATACTTTAAGACTTCCAACAAGATGGCTGAGAACAACGATCTAATCCCTTCCAGCAAGACAATCATCTCGCCTGTCTGCAAATCGGACGGGATCGACACTCTTCCACATCTCGAGGACTTCACAGATGACATGGACGGAAGGACTGCCTCCCCCGATTCTGACGAACCTAGCGACCAAGATTCCCTCCTGGATAACCATAAATATAGGAATCAAGCAGGTGACATCGTCACCACTCCTCCCTCGGCATCATTGTCGACCAATACAGGCCCAACTCTAGCGGAAATCCTGTCCGCCATTATTCGTACTAACAACCTTCTCTTTCAGCAAGGTCAGCGTATCGAGGCGTTGGAAAAGAACCGTCCTTATGAAGGCTCAAGAATACATCCAGTATGAAGAGAAGGAGGTCGCCAACTATGCTCGTGACACCCGACACAGGGAGAATGTCAAGAGTTCGAAGAGCGGGGATACCTCGACATCTCGTCAAGGGGGAGAGAGAATACGAGAGGACAAACCCTGTGACTCTCGAGACTACAAGTGGCAAATTGGTCGTTCAGCGACTATACCCCCTCACCATATCTCGGGAACGAATCCTAACCGATTGTGCAAACTCCGAGTTCAAATAGGGTGAGGTATGTTTCCCCCAACAAACCCCCATAAAATCGGAGACCGATAAAAGAAAATATTGCAGATTCCACAGAAGTCACGGGCATGTGACAGACGACTGCATCCACCTGAAGGATGCGATTGATATTCTGATCAGAGATGGGCATCTAAAACAGTACAAAAAGAAGGAAACTACAAAAGACGAAGCTCCCTCGTCCAGCAAGGTCGAGGAAGAAAAGCCTTCCGAAGAATCTTTTATGCCCGTGGCTATGAGTATATCCAGACAAGAAGATTTATTCTTTCCAGACCTCGATACCGCTCTGGCATACTTCGTCGCTCATAGTCCTTAGGAGACTTTCCCCACGTCCATGGTCATCTCTGGTGGAGTTTTTACCAAAAAAAAACATCGGATCAATTAAAAGGAGGTTTGACGACCTCGTCAAAACAAGTTCAGATCTGGGAGCCACCCTCGACAAAATTCAAGGCAAGTCTCACCCACTGGCCTTTTATAAGGAGGAGCTACCTGGGGGCCCCAATGCAAATAATCCCATGCTCGTGCGTGCTAGGATGGCAAACTTCGACGTTAGGAGGATCCTGGTCGACCAGGGAAGTTCTGTCAATATCATGTATACCCAACTCTTCCATACCCTAAAACTCAATGAGACCCACCTGACTCTGTATATTGGCTCAGATCTGCAGGGATGCAACGGATCCACGGAGAAGCCAAGGGGGTATGTAGATTTTATCGTAACTTTTGGTGCTGGGGAGATAGGCAGATCGATCAAGACCCAGTTCCTGGTCTTCGATTGCCCATCCCTCTATCAATGCATTTTTGGCTGACCCACTCTTGCTAAGCTGATAACCGTACCATCCACGGTCCACTTAAAGATGAAGTACTACACAGCAAACGGGAGAGCGACAGCCTTGCATGGAGATATCCAGGCTGCCTGAAGATGCTTCGAAGCATCCTCGAAGAGCATGGATTCCATCAATATCCAACCATAGGTCAAAAGTAGAGTCGACCTTCCTGAAAGATCACATAGCCTAGAGCCCCTCACTCGAGTCGACGCCATCTACCTCGAATGCTGCTTGGAACCCGAGGACCTGGCGGAAAAAAAGAGGAAAGACAAAGCACCAATGATCGAGGAAGACTCACCTGTTCCCAGCAACTCAAAAGGACCCGCTAAACAACACATGTGACTGATTATGGATGGTGAATTTGAGCTCGTGCCTCTCGGTGACGACCCCAACAAAGGAGTCAAGATAGGAGAAGACCTTCCAGAATTGGCCCGGAACCAACTCAAAGCATGTCTGAAGGACAACGCGGACCTCTTCGCCTGGAGCGCGGCAGAAATGCCCAGTCTCGACCCATAGGTGGCATGTCACCATATGACGATTGATCCCTCCCTTAGGGTCGTAGCACAGTGCAGGCGAAAGAAGTCCTCGAAAAAACCGAGGCTGCCAAGCAGGCTGTTAGGTACTTTCTAGAGGCCAACTTTATTTCGGAAGCCCAATATACTACTTGGTTGTCCAACCCTGTACTTGTCAAAAAATAATGGAAAATGGTGTATGTGCATTGATTACTCTGATCTCAATAAGGCATGTCCTAAGGAAGCCTACCCCCTGCCTAACATTGATAAACTCGTTGACAATTCTGTAGGTTTTAAATTGTTTTCATTCATGGAAGCCTATTCTGGCTATAACCAGATTCCCATGGATAAAAAAGATAAAATTTATACGGCCTTCATGACCGAATCAGGAAACTATCACTACAATGTTATGCCTTTCGGTCTGAAGAACACCGACACAATGTATCAACGAATGATGAACAAGGTTTTCAAGGGAGAAATCGGGGACATGCTCGAAGTATATATGGACAACATAATCGTAAAATTCCAAGAGGAAGTCGATCACTCCCTACACCTTAGGAAAGTCTTCGACCAAGCCAGAAGAGTCAAAATGAGGATCAACCTAGAGAAGTGCGCCTTCGGAGTCCAGGCCAAGAAGTTACTCGGGTTCTATCTCATCGAGCGTGGCATAGAGGCTTACCCTGATAAGTGTCGGGCATTCTTGGAACTACCCACCCCGAATTCCAAAAAAATCCATTCAAGTCCTCAACAGGATGTTCACCTCATTATCACGATTCATCGCGAGGTGGGCACAACAAGCGCTCCCATCCTTCATATTGCTAAGAAAAGAGGTTGTGTTCGATTGGACCAAGAGTGAGAACAATCCCTACTTCATATCAAGAGAATCCTATCCCAACCTCCAGTGTTATATTGACCAAATAAAGAAGAGATATTGTATCTATATCTGGCCGTAACGCCCGAGTCCGTTAGCGTTTCCCTCATCTGAGAGACCCCGAAGGGACAAAAACTGATCTACTTCACAAGTAAAGCACTTCAAGGGCCCAAACTAAGATACCAATAGATCGAAAAGATATCCCTCGCATTAATCAACACGGTGAGACGACTCTGACACTATTTTTTAGCACATACCATCGTAGTTCTGACAAATCAACCCATCAAGCAACTGCTGGGTCACTCGAACATGGTCGTATAAATTCTCAAATGGTCCCTGGAACTATATGTAAGTGTTTTTATGTTGGCATTAATTTTTGGTAAAACTAGGATATGACAATGTCTTGATTGATGTCATGACATTCAGAGTTGAAGATAAATTCTACATGAGAAGGATGTTTAAGTACAACTCGGCGGAAGCAATTATCGTCCGGAATTCAGAAGATTGATGATGTCATAACCGATGTTATGACATTCGTGTGACATTTATCGCTGCAGAACTGCTTTTCCGAGAGTTTTCAGGAAGTTTGTTGAGCTGTTTTATTATGTTCTTTGTTCATTAGATTACATGCTCACGTGGCTAATTGGTTGATCTTAGTTAAACCTAAATTGGTTGTT
This sequence comes from Vicia sativa, assembly GCA_021764765.1. Taxonomy (NCBI): domain Eukaryota; kingdom Viridiplantae; phylum Streptophyta; class Magnoliopsida; order Fabales; family Fabaceae; genus Vicia; species Vicia sativa. Next base: position 196,490,578 of record CM038793.1, on the reverse strand, counting down.
AAAAAAACCAAGTCTTTAGGATTAATTAAGTGAACCCTAGCTATTATTATGGAAGCCCAAAACTGAAGTTACAGGACTGCTTCTATAATAAGAATAGAACCCTTACACTGCCTCCTGTATTGAAGATTTAGCAGTTGTAATTTGTGTAATTCTAGTTACTTTGTGAGCCAAGCAATTATCAATTGATAAGTGCTTTGGACTAGGATTTGGTTGTAAGGGTAGTTTATCACCAAAGCTTTGAAGCACGAGTGTTGTGTCTCTTGATTAAAGCTTTGAAGCAAAATCAAGTTTGTTTATTGAAGAGTGTCTTCACAATTCAATTAATCAATAGGTTGATATCTTTGCTGTGATTGAGGAGGAGTGAGTAGGAACTCAGGTCTAAGTAGGACTTAGATTGAAGTTGCATTGGGTAGGTTTTAAGTTAAGGAGATAAACTGGTTGGTTTATTCCTGAATTAATTCTACTAATAGTGAATTTCCTCCCTGGCTTGGTATCCCCCAGATGTAGGTGTAGTTACACACTAAACTGGGTAAACAATTTATTGTGTTCTTTACTGCTGTTTGAATTTACTGTGTGAATTGTTAACAGAGTGTCAGATACTATTTCATAACATTCTCTGTGACATCACGTATCTGCTTCCAAGAATTTCAATTGGCATCAGAGCAGGCACCCTACCTGTTATTTCTGGGTGAGATCTAGGGATAATAGTTTCTGGCGCTATGGATAAGGAAGGAGGATTTGGAGGTAGACCACCCATACTGGATGGATCTAATTATGATTACTGGAAACCTCGTATGGTTGCCTTTTTGAGGTCACTGGATATTAAAGCTTGAAGAGCTGCTGACAAAGGATGGAAACATCCTACCAAGCTTGAGAAAGATGGGACTACTGTTCTAAAACCTGAGGAAGAATGGAGCAAAGAAGAAGAAGAGCTAGCTCTGGGAAAATCTAAAGCATTGAATGCCTTATTCAATGGAATTGACAGAAATATCTTCAGACTAGTACATCAATGTGAGCTGGCCAAGGATGTTTGGGACACTCTCAAAACTACTCATGAGGGGATATCCAAGGTGAAGATGTCAAGACTTCAGATGCTCACTACCAAATTTGAGAATTTGAAGATGAAGGAAGATGAGACCATTCATGAGTTTCACATGAATATCTTGGAGATTGCCAACACCTCGAGAACTGGGAGAAAAGATGTCGAAGAAAAGTCGAGAAAAATTCTCAGATCCTTGCCTAAAAGGTTTGCAATGAAAGTGACTGATATAGAGGAAGCTCAGGATATCAACACCTTGAAGGTTGAAGAACTTGTTGGATCTCTTCAGACATTTGAGATGGGAATCATGAAAATGTTGATGTGAAGAACAAGAGCATAGCCCTTGTATCCAATACTGAAGAGGAATGCAAGGAGGAGGATGAAGAGAAGATATCTGAATCTATAGCTATGCTTGGAAGACAGTTCAACAAACTCATCAAGAGAATTGATCCCAAGTCAAGGTCCAATGTCAAGAACATTCCATCTGACATTAGCAGATCTTATGACTCCAGCAGAAGATCCAAGTCAGAAGAAAAGGGAAGTCAAAGTAGAGGAATCCAGTGTCATGGTTGTGAAGGATATGGGCATATTAGAGCTGAATGTCCTACCTTTCTAAAGAAACAAAAGAAAGGAATGGCTGTCACTTGGTCTGATGGTGACTCAGGAAGTGAATCTGAAGAAGAAGCAGCCAAACTTTTCACTGCTCTCTCTGGAGTGTGCAATTCTGATAATGATTCTAGTGATGAGGAAGTGACATTTGAAGAGCTTGCTGAAACCTACAAGAAGCTGTGAAGTATGTCAGCAGAATGAGAAACACAAAAAGCTGATTGTGAAGTTGGAAGTTGAAAATGTGAATTTAGAGGCTGAGAAGAAGGAAAACACTGCTACTATAAGTCACCTCAACAGTGAAATGATAGTGTTGAACTCCAAACTTGATCAGATGTCTAAGTCTGTCAAGATGCTGACATCTGGTATTGATAAGTTGGAGGAAATCCTTCAGCTTGGACAGAATGCAGGAAATAAGCATGGTCTGGGATATGAGGCTGCAAAGAAACCTGCTGGTGACAAGAAGAAGAACAGGCCTGGCAAATCAATGTCAAAGCAGATGTCACAACATAAGGCAGGAAATAGGTCTGGCTCAGGATATGTGGATGCAAAGAAATTTGCTGATAACAAAAAGAAGAACAGACCTAATAAACCAATGTCAAAGCAGATGTCACAACATTGGGTTCAACATCAAGATCAAAGAAACATGAAGAAAAAGTTTCAAAGATGGAGATGTCATTATTGTGGGAGATTTGGACACATAAAGCCTTTTTACTATAGACTACATGGATATCCTAATCAGGTTCCTTATGTCAAACCTAAGACCAACAAGGTACCATACACTCAACAGTGGAAGAAGAAGACTGCAACTTTGATAGCTCACACTTCCCTTAGAGTTTCTGCCAAGGAAGATTGGTACTTTGACAGTGGGTGTTCTAAGCATATGACTGGAATCAAGAACCTTTTGAATGATGTCAAACCTCATTCTACCAGTTTTGTTACTTTTGGGGATGGAGCTAAAGGAGAAATCAAAGGTGTTGGAAACTTAGACTGTTCTGGAGTTCCAAACCTAAATGGATTGTTGCTGGTAAAAGGTTTGACTGCTAATCTCATAAGCATAAGTCAACTATGTGATATGGGATTCAAAGTCAACTTCACTAGGTCTGAATGTCTTGTAATCAATGAAAAACAAGAAGTGGTTATGAGAGGAGTCAGATCAAAGGACAACTGCTACATGTGGGAGTCTGAGAACACCAACCTGTCTTCTGTGTGCTCTACAGACAAAGATGAAAAGGAGGTGAAATTGTGGCACCAAAAACTTGGTCATTTGCATCTTAGAGGAATGAAAAAGATCATTTCCATGGAGGCTGTCAGAGGGATACCAAGACTCCATATTGATGAAGGGAGAGTCTGTGGTGAATGTCAGGTTAGAAAGCAAACCAGAATGTCACATCCAATGTCAAGACATCTGACCACTTCTAAGGTGCTAGAGCTGCTGCACATGGATTTGATGGGGCCTATGCAGGTTGAGAGTCTTGGTGGAAAAAGATATGCTTATGTTGTTGTGGATGATTTCTCCAGATTTACCTGGATAAACTTCATCAAGGAAAAATCTGATGTGTTTGATGTCTTTAAAGAATTATGCAAAAGACTTCAAAGAGAGAAGGAAGGCTGCATTGTCAGAATTAGAAGTGATCATGGAAAGGAATTTGAGAATAGCAAGTTTGATGAATTCTGTTCCTTAGAAGGAATCCATCATGAATTCTCTTCTCCTATAACTCCTCAACAAAATGGAGTTGTGGAAAGAAAAAATAGGACTATACAGGAATCTGTCAGAGCAATGATTCATGCTAAGAAACTTCCTCTTCATTTTTGGGCTGAAGCTATGAATACAGCCTGCTATGTTCACAACAGGGTCACCTTGAGAAAGGGAACATCCTCCACCCTGTATGAAATATGGAAGGGAAGAAAACCTACTGTGAAATATTTCCATGTATTTGGTAGCAAATGTTATATTCTGACAGATCGTGATCAAAGGAGAAAGATGGACTCTAAAAGTGATGAAGGCATGTTTCTTGGATACTCTAGAAACAACAGAGCTTATAGAGTATTCAACTCCAGGACAAAAGTTATGATGGAGTCTATTAATGTCATAGTTGATGATCAACATCAGGAAAACAATGTCCCATATGATGTTGAGACATTGTTTGAGACATCACCACAAGTGTCTGATAAGAATGATGTGCCTGTCCCTACTTCACCAAAGTTTGAACCAGAGGAAGCAAACAAAGATCCTTCCATCAGAATTCAGAAAGATCATCCAAAGGAACTCATCATTGGAGATCCTAACTGTGGAGTCATTACAAGATCCACAGAAGTTGTCTCAAACTCTTGCTTTGTGTCAAAGATTGAGCCAAAGAATGTCAAGGAGGCTCTAACTGATGAATACTGGATTGGAGAAATGCAAGATGAATTGAACCAGTTCAAGCAACATGAAGTGTGGGAGTTAGTTCCTAGACCAGAAGGAACAAACATTATTGGCACAAAGTGGATCTACAAGAACAAGTCTGATGCAGAAGGGGTTGTCACCAGAAATAAAGCAAGACTTATTGCTCAGGGATACACTCAAGTTGAAGGGATTGATTTTGATGAGACTTTTGCTCCTGTGGCTAGGCTGGAATCAATCAGACTATTACTAGGAGTTTCTTGCATTCTGAAATTCAAATTGTTTCAGATGGATGTGAAAAGTGCCTTCCTAAATGGCTACTTGAATGAGGAGGTATATGTAGAGCAGCCTAAAGGATTTGTGGATCCAAATTTTCCTGATCATGTCTACAAGTTGAGGAAAGCCCTATATGGTCTGAAGCAAGCTCCTAGGGCTTGGTATGAAAGGCTGACTAAGTTCCTTACTGATAAAGGATATAGGAAAGGAGCCTTGGATAAAACCCTTTTTGTCAAGAATTAAGGAGGAAAGACAATGGTGGCTCAAATTTATGTTGATGACATAGTGTTTGGAGGAATGTCAGATACAATGGTGAGACATTTTGCCAACCAAATGCAAGCTGAGTTTGAAATGAGTCTCATGGGAGAATTGACTTACTTTCTTGGACTGCAAGTCACACAGATGGAAGACTCAACATTCCTTTCACAGAGCAAGTATGCAAGGAATATTGTCAAGAAATTTGGAATGGAAAATGCTAGCCATAAAAGGACTCCTGCTCCTACTCATTTAAAGTTGTCCAAAGACACAAGTGGAGCAAATGTTGATCAAAGCTTGTATAGAAGCATGATAGGAAGCTTGTTGTACTTAACAGCAAGCAGACCTGACATTGCATTTGTTGTTGGGGTATGTGCAAGATACCAGGCTGAACCTAAAGTGAGTCACATCAATTAGGTGAAAAGGATTCTGAAGTATGTGAGTGGAACTTGCAATTATGGTATATTGTATTCTCATGGATGTAAACCAATTCTGTCTGGCTATTGTGATGTTGATTGGGCTGGTAGTGCTGATGATAGAAAAAGCACTTCTGGAGGATGCTTCTTCTTGGGGAACAATCTTGTTTCTTGGTTCAGCAAGAAACAAAACTGTGTGTCTTTGTCCACTGCTGAGGCTGAATACATAGCAGCTGGTAGCAGTTGTTCTCAGATGGTCTGGATGAAGCAAATGCTGACTGAGTACAATGTCACACAGGATGTCATGACATTGTACTGTGACAACCTGAGTGCTATTAATATTTCAAAGAATCCTATACAACACAGTAGGACTAAGCACATTGACATTAGACATCACTTCATCAGAGACCTTGTGGAAGAGAAAGTGATTAAATTGGAGCATGTAGCCACTGAACTGCTGACATTTTACTAAAGCTCTTGATGCTAGTCAATTTGAGAATTTAAGGGGCAAGTTGGGTATTTGCCAATATGAGGAATTGTAGCAATTAAAATTGCTTACAACAAGGAATGGAAGAGACTTTTTATTTCATTTAAGTTTAAGTGGAGTAATTAATTATTTCCCTCTTGCTTTTCAAAAGTCCAAGAATAGGAAGAGGCATATATATATTTCAGTACCTTCATTTGAAAGTATCTCTTGCCATTTCATCAACAAAAGCTCTCAAACTCTCTGTGAAATTTTTCTTGCTTTCCTCAAGATGTCTCAACAAAACTTGTCCTCGTCCTCTTCATCATCTCAAGAATCTGGCTCTTCATCTCCCACCATGTCTGAGATTAGGGCAAATGCTCAAGCCATGCAGAAGAATCAAGGTTACCCGCGTAATGGCAATGATCCCGAGGGTCAAGAAACTTCGCACCAGGAATGCACGAAGGCCTCAAGCATCTTCTTCTGGTAATAGAAAACAGGGAAGGTTCTAGGTATGTCCACGAAGCCATTGCTAGGATAGTAACCAGGATCTTGAATGAAAACCACTCTGTGCCTGGGGTTTCTGTCCCTTTGAACCAAAAATCTGCTAGCCCTAGTTTAGCTGATGATCCATATGTCACTGAGAATGTCAAGACATCTGATGATCAGGTCAAGAAAACCCCTGTGAATCCTTTTACTGAACCTTCTATTGATTCCCCTGTGAAATGTACTGTTGATACCTCTAATAAGCCCCCTGTGGTTAGTGAAGATGATATTTCTGATGGAATTCTTGAAGAATCCCCAGAAAAGTGTGTTGTTGATAAGTCCCCTGTGAATCCTACTGATGATATCTCTGATAGCATTCTGGAAGAAACTCCAGAGAAACCAGGTGATGATAACTTGGAAACCTCTCCAGTTAAAGATTCTGAAAATGCTGTGGAACCCCCTGTCATTGACTTGGATGAACAATTCTCAGATAATGATCTCATTGCCAATGTCAATCCAAGCATTGCTAAGAGGATGTTGAAAAGGAAAGGGAAACAAGCTGCCTTTCAGAGTCCTGTCAAGGAAAAGGTTGCTGAAGATGTCTATAAGGCTGAAAAGGACAACAAGGATGGACCCTCTAAAAGGAAGAGTAGGGTGAAGACTGTTGGTGGTGGATCTAGACCCAAGAGAACCCCAATTGTGAAGAAGAGGAAGGTACCTGAACCTTCAGAGTCTGATCAAGACTCTGAGTTTAATGTTGAGGAGGATGTCTCAGACATTCATCCAAGGAAGAAGCCATCTCTTGGGAAACTGACCAAAGTCCCTGAAGTGGCTATTGACAACATATCCTTCCACCACCCCGAAAATGCAAGCAGGTGGAAATATATGTGCTTGAAAAGAATTGCACTGGAAAGGGAACTGAACAAGAGTGCCCTTGAATGCAAGGAGGTTATTGATCTGATCAAAGAGGCTGGTTTAATGAAGACTGTTGTGAAGTTTTCAAACTGTTATGATGAGTTGGTAAAGGAGTTCATTGTGAACTTGTCAAGTGGCTGTGCTGATGGTAGGTCAGCTGATTTCAAAACTGTTTATGTAAGGGGGAGAAAAGTGAAGTTCTCTCCAAGTGTGATCAATAGATACTTGGGGAGATCAGATGAGGCTCGGCCTGAGCTTGAGGAAACTGATAACCAAATCTGTCAAACAATCACTGCTAAGCAAGTGAAGCATTGGCTTATGAAGGGAAAGCTCACTGCCAACAAATTGAGTGTAAAATTTGCCATCTTGCACAAAATAGGTGCTGCTAATTGGGTTCCAACAAACCACAAGTCAACCATCTCTGTTAGTCTGGGCAGATTCATCTTTGCAGTTGGTACAAAAGCCAAATTTGACTATGGAACCTATGTATTTCAGCAAACCCTCAAACATGCTGACAGTTATGCAATCAAGGGACCAATTGCCTTTCCCTCCCTTCTTTGTGGAATTATAATGGATCAATACCCTGATATTCTGGATGAAAGAGATACAGTTTGCAAAAGAGCCCCTACACTTGGATTTCATTACAAGCTCTTTCAAGGAAAACATGTTCCAGACATTGTCATGACATCTACTGAGACATCCAATGTCAAGGCAAATTCTCAGAAGGCAAATGTCATAGCTGTGATGAAAGCAACCTGCAAGGAGCTTGAAGCAAGAAAGCAAAGCCTTGAAGAACTGATCTCTCAACTGGAAAAGAAGCAAGACACAGAGGTTGAGGATGAAGGGTTAGCTGGTGATGATGTTGCTGATAATGATGCTGATGCTGAACAAATGAATGGTGCTGAGGGAAGTTCTGAAGATGCTTCTATCCATAGTGTTTCTTCAGGAGAAGAAAGCACTTGATTTGTGTTCCTGTTGCTATTTGATTGCTTGTTTCTGCTACTGTCTTTAATTTTGTTCTGTTTTTGGATATTTGTATTATTTTGACAGAGTTGTAATCTTTAACTGTGATGGTACTTTTTATATATGATGAATGTTGGGGCATTTGTACTGATACCTTTGGCCCTTTTGAGGCTAAAAAGGGGGAGAAGTATATGTGGGCAATTGGGGCAATTGTATAAAGGGCAATTGGGGCAATTGTATAAAAAATTGTGGGTAGAATTTATCTTCTCTAGGTTCTGGTTTTTAAGCTTAGAATAGCTGAGACTAGTTTTATTTTTCTGCTGCATGGGTACTCTGATAACTTAGTTTGTTTTAGCCAAAAAATGTGCCAAAGGGGGAGTTTGTAAGTGTTTTTATGTTGGCATTAATTTTTGGTAAAATTAGGATATGACAATGTCTTAATTGATGTCATGATATTCAGAGTTGAAGATAAATTCTACATGAGAAGGATGTTTAAGCATAATGGAAGCAATTTATCGTGGAATTCTCGAAGATTGACTGATGTCATAACCGATGTTATGACATTCTGTGTGACATTTACTGTTCTGCAGAATCTGTTTTTCCTGAGAGTTTTCAGGAAGTTTGTTGAGTTGTTTTATTATGTTCTTTGTTCATTAGATTACAGAGTTGTTTTATTATGTTTTTCACAATTCAATTAATCAATAGGTTGATATCACTGCTGTGATTGAGGGGGAGTGAGTAGGAACTCAAGTCTAAGTAGGACTTAGATTGAAGTTGCATTGGGTAGGTTTTAAGTGAAGGAGATAAACTGGTTGGTTTATTCCTGAATTAATTCTACTAATAGTGAATTTCCTCCCTGGCTTGGTAGCCCCCAGATGTAGGTGTAGTTACACACTGAACTGGGTAAACAATTTATTGTGTTCTTTACTGCTGTTTGAATTTACTATGTGAATTATTAACAGAGTGTCAGATACTGTGTCATAACATTCTCTGTGACATCACGTATCTGTTGCTAGGAATTTCACTATCCAAGTTCGATATCAGGTACGAAAGCAAAAAGGCCCTCAAATCCCAGATTCTAGCCGATTTCGTGGCAGAAATGACCTTCCCCACATCCCACGAAGGGACCGACAAAAGGAGGATATTCATCGACGGTGCCTCCAACCCGACTGGTAGTGGGGCGGGGATAATTTTGGAAAATGGAGAAGGAGTCATCGTGGAAGTATCCTTATCCCTCTCATTCCCCACTTCCAACAACCAAGAAGAGTATAAAGTCTTCCTTGCAGGCCTCCTTCTTTCCGAGGATATGGAATCCAAAGAGGTCAAGATCCTCACAGACTTGCAACTTGTAGCCTCCCATGTCTGAGGCAAATATCAGGTGAAGAACGATCAACTAGCCGAATACTGAGCCCTCGTTTGGGACAATTTGAAGAAGTTCGTCTCGGTCGACATACAACAAATTCCCCAAGGACACAACACTCGAGCGGACGTCTTATCAAAATTAGCCAACACGAAGACAAAGGGGGAAACAATTCAGTAATCCAGGAAATACTCCCACGACCGAGCATTGAGAGAAGACGCCCGGGTGTCAATGTGCTAATTATAGGAGAAAGTACTTCCTGGATGACGCTTGTCTATAAATACCTCACAAATGGAACTCTTCCCGATGATCCCAAAGAAGCGGGCATCATCAGATGAAGGGCGTGTTCATATGTCATCCTTGAAGATAAACTCTCCATAAGGGGATTCTGCATCCCTCTCCTCAAATGCGTCGAATAAGCTAGAGTGCCATATATATTGAAAGAGATACATGAAGGCATCAATGTCCAACACCTAGGAGGAAAATTGCTCGCCAGGAAAGCCCTCAGGGAAGGTTACTATTGGCCGACCATGCAGCTCGACACTGAGGAACACGTGAAGAAATGCGATAAATGCCAACGGAACAGACACATGCACCTGGCCCCTCCAAACGAAATTAAATCCCTCTTGTCCCCTTGGCCCTTCTCGTGGTGGGGGCTAGATATCCTCAGCCCGTTCATCATGAGGGCCTATCAAAACAAATATCTGATAGTAGGCGTCAACTACTTCACCAAATGGATAGAGGTTGAAGCATTGGCCAAGACCATCGCTCAAAATATCCTACGTTTCTATAAGAGAAACATACTCACCCGATTCGGTATACCACAAGCTATAGTCACCGATAACGGGACACAATTCACCGATAAAAACTTCCAAGACTTCGTTGCTCATCTGGGAACCGTGCAACACTTTTCTTTTATTGAACATCCGCAAATGAACGGGCAAGCTGAATCTGCGAAAAGAGTCATATTGCGCAGACTCAGACAAAGGTTGGATGAATCAAAGAAGAAGTGGGCCAAAGAGCTACACAACGTACTCTGGGCCTATCGAACTACTCCTCACTTGTCCACCGGGGAGACCCCATTTCGACTAGTCTATGGAATCGAGGCCGTCATTCCAATAGAGATCTCTGAGCCATCAAGAAGAACCGAATCTCCGCTCAATGAGGAGATGAACGATCAGTCCTTAAGAGAGGAACTCGACCTGGTCGAGGAGATAAGAACGGGGACTTCCCTGAGAAAAGCATCACTCAAATAAATAATAGGCCTTCTCTATGATGCTAAAGTCATCCCTCGAGAACTAGACGTCGGTAGCTTAGTCCTTAAACGGAACCCTAAAAGCTCCACCGAGAGAAAAATCGCAGCAAACTGGGAAGGCCCCTACCGCGCTTATGCCAAAACAGGAACGGGGGACTACTACTTAGAAAATCTTTAAGGGGAACAACTTGCTCGATCATGGAACGCCGAAAAATTAAATAATATGATATTTAAGGCACATATAGTCGACACACCTCTGGAAACCATCTAGATGCTTATAGCTCGACATCAAACGCATGCCCTGGTACCAGCAATGTGTAATATTATGGCATTAAAGAGATACTCTCTCTACTCATATAACAAGCTAGATCTCCTCTTCGACACGGGGGACTTAAATGAGACCCATTTTCTAAGTACCCTTCCCAATAGAACACCCAGTTCGCGATGGGACATTCATGCCACCGATCTCAGGCCTTTAATTAAAGCCTGAATTCCAAACCAAGCCCAGAAAACAAAATGGCCCCCTTCGGCTAGTTTCCCCATACTAGTGAAGATCACACCTAACAAATGAGCATCCCCCCAAACATACAATAAATTGTAACAACAAAAGATATTAAGATTGCATTAACAACCATGAAGGTCGAATTTGTCTTGAAGTTACAATGGGGACTCCACCCCAACAAAATAAACATCAAAATGGTCGTAAAGATCGAAACTAGAATTACAAAAGATGGGTTATGCCAAAGCAAATACGAAACAAAACCAACATATCAAGAGTAGTACAGGAAATCAATCGGCAGACATAATCAAATCTTCTCTAGGGGTCACTTGCGGGGGAGTATCATCCACGATCATATCGCCAAGGAATATAGGCTTTTTTAATGAACCCCCATTCCATCAGTCACCAGCTCCACGCCTGGGTTTAAAATGCGCATCTGGGCCACGACATTCTCAAAAGTTTCCGTCGAGGCAAACACCGCATCATCATAACCTTGGTGTACCCGACCAATGAACTCTGACCGAGTCCTCAACCCTGAAAATTCTTAAGCTGACACAACTCAACATCCGGGGGTTGATTCTGCTCGCCAAAATAGCGGCCATCTCGAAAATCCGCATTAATGCCCCCGCATCATCGGCCAATGTCGTCCTCTTGGTCGATCGATCCAGCCCATCCAGCATAAGCTTCTCAGCATGAGGGAGGACCACGCTCATGCTCTCGAAATACTTTCTATCATGCCAACAAGGCGAGATGTGGAACTTCCCTTTCTCTTTCTCGTTTGTCAAATCTATATCTACTCACATCCTTTTCAGCCTCGATGATACCAGTTGAGGGGACATCACCCTAGTAGTTGGGTCGGTAGATGATTTCTCCAAACAAGTTGCTAGAACCGCCCTCGACTCCATCGGGGAAGACCCAACCTCCTTCCCATTCTTCCTCGCGGCCTGTCGAGCCACACGTTCCATGGCCGAATTTATCCTATATGCAGCAAAAATAACATACATATTAGCAAAAACAAAATATGCACTAAAACATACTATAAAGAAACGGGACAAGGAATCTACCCAAATAAGCCTTAGGGTCCCCACAAGTAAGGAGCTCTTTGATGTTTATCAAACCCAGATCAGAGATCCCCTCTCCATCCTGGTTCAAGAGAGACTTTCCCCCTTTCCCCATACGTTGAATGCGGGGAAAACCCGCAACGAACACGGACATTTTCTCGAAAATGGCCAGGTCCTCTTCACCCAGTTCCTCTCTGGCCCAGACGTAGAAATCAGGACCCTTGTCAAAATGCTTCCTTGTCCACCAGAATCAGAACTTTCTGAAAATCACATGCTTCTGCTCCCCGTCTTCGTTCAAACATTGGGTCCCATCCTTTTCCAAGACAGGAATTTTCCGAAATACATTACGCAATGCTTGTTCAGACACCAAATGGAGGAGCATATACATATCCTTAAAGAAGCGGACAAACTCCTGATACGCCTTGAAGAACTTCCCATTTTGGTGTTTGGAGATACCAATCCCTACAGAACATTCCCTTCAATCTTATTCGAACTCCTCTGAAGACAAAAAATATAGAAGAATAACTCGAGAGTGACGCCCACCTCCAGATACTCGCAAACGATTTCAAACGCTCGCAAGAAAGCTATAGAATTAGAGGGTTTGGGATGGGGCCAAACAAAAGTGAGGAAAAACCCCCACCTGGAAGTCGGTGAAGGGCACCCGAAAACCCAACTCCCAAAAACAGATGTCGAAAACTGGGATATAGAGGGCTTTGTATCTCGAGAAAATCCTATCATACTTAGCCGAAATGTACACAACCCAATCTTCAATAGCCACTCCGGTTTCCCCGTCAACTTCGGTCGTTGCGTATGAATCCACCTAGTGAAACACATCGCCTGGATGATCCACAAACTTCAATGCTCGATTTCGTACATTAGGGGCCGCCCAAACCATAGGATCATCCTTGTTGGTCTCATCGATCTCAGGAATGGGCGGAATCTCGTCGATCAACTCCACTGAATCATTCTACTCAGCGGAAGTGAACTCGGAATAACTTTTCCCGGAACCCTCGGGATCCTCTCGGATGTCCTCATCGACACTTGCCATGATATCTGAAAAGCAGAGGAGATAGGTGAGCTAGACATATACGTAAAATCCATCCTTCGACCAATAATCAAGTGAAAGGGCTTGGACGAGCAAGGGTCATATCCCGGTCAAAATCCCTCACTCGACAGGAAACACTCAAATCTAGACTCTTCGAACTCGAACTACTTTGGCAAACAAACCCTCTCCGAGAGGACATTGCACCGTCAAAACAATGGGAAACATTCAAGGAGAAACACACAGGTAACCTAAGCGGCATAAGACGTCGGAAGAAGGCGGAGAAACCACTCACCACCGAAGAAATTCCAAAAAACCAAAACCTTAACCGCATGCATTTCTAGAAACATCAAGTAGGAAAATTGAAAACGTATCATTTAAGAGTAAATGAAGACTGTATAATAGATAATCAGAACGCTGATACGATGAAAAAGGGCAGAGATGACTCTAAACTACCTTAAATTAGCTTCCCAGATTGATGGATGTTGAAGTCAAGCGTGAAACGAATGAGATCAAATAGAAAAAAGTCACTAAGTGAAGAGTCTCTCTCTCTCTCTCTTTCATAGTTTTTCACCCCGCACGTGGGTCTGCGCATACCTAGGAAACATAGGGGAATCATCATCACACCCTAGCCCACTAGACCTTCCAGCAGTCAGTGCATACGGGCCAAGGCCACGTGGACAAAAACTCTCCAAATTCCTCAACCCTTCGGTTCCTCTACAACGTTTCTTCTCCTCAAAGAAAACGACGTCGACCGTACTCCTCGAAATCAAGTCATCACCTCTGTGACTAGACGCAACAACTTAGGGGGCTATTGTTCTGAACTGCCCAAACACTTGTCGGGCAGGTCACTCCACCATGATTTATAACGACTCACTAAGGTTCAATAACGTACTGGGGGGTTTTATCTACCTGTTTCATGCACCACTTGGCGTCCTTTGCTCGATGCCTGTCGAGCATATCCGCCCAACTTGTCTCACTGAGGACCATGCCCGTTGTGGCCCCTCTACTCGACATAACGGCTAATTTTGAGCGTCAGTGCCCGGTCTGACCAAGTCAGCTCTGATATCTATATCCACGGATCCACATATCTAGGCCCAAATATAGCAACCAATGAGAATCCTCGTAAGATCCTTATATAAACCCTCATATCTTTGAGGGCAAGGTATCACATTCTTACTCTCAAACCGTAATATTCACTATACTCACCTTAAACATTTGCTTACTTTAGCATCTGAGTGCCTTGCAGGTACACCACCCCTTCCTCATCATCAACATTGCTCGAAGGACCTTCACCTTCTCCAGCCGTCTTCAATTCAGGATAGAAGTCCCGCATCTTGCTCTCCAATTCCCACGTCATACTTTCTTTGGCCGCTCCCGACCAAACTACTTTCACCAAAGCAATCTCCTTGCCTCTTAAAGTCTTCATTTCACCATCCGTGATTCGTACAGGCATCGTTTCTACGGTAAGATTATCCCATACTTGCACATCATCCATACGAATTTCATGAGATGAATCTGGAATGTACTTCTAGACTTGTGACACATGAAACACATCATGCAAATTCGATAGATTAGGCAATAACGCCACTTTATAAGCAACTCTTCCAATTCTACCCGAAATCTGATATGGACCAATAAAACGAGGAGTGGGATTCTTAGACTTCAATGCTCGTCAAACACTGGTCACAGGCGTGACTCTTAAAAACACATGGTCACCTTCTTGAAATTCTAAATACTTCCTTCGTTTTTCATGATAACTCTTCTGTCTACTTTGGAAAGTTTTCATCTTCTCTCGAATTAACTTCACCTTTTCAGTAGCCTCTCGAACAAGTTCAAGTGCAAGCACTACACTTTCCCCATATTCATGCCAACATAAAGGAGTTCTACATATTCAAACATACAATGCTTCAAAAGGCGTCATTCCAATACTAGAATGGTAACCGTTATTATAAGTGAACTTTATTATCGGAAGATAAGTATCCCACGAACCTCCCTGCTCAAGAACACATGCCATCAACAAATCCTCTAACGACTAAATAGTTCTTTCTGTCTGACCACCCGTCTGAGGGTGATACACTGAACTCAACCTCAACTTATAACCCAATGCTTCTTGCAAACTCTTGCAAAAATCAGAATTAAACCTCGGATCTCTATCTGACACAATACACAAAGGAACACCATGCAACTTTACAATTACACTAGTATAAATATCAATTAACTTCAGTACTAGAAAACTGACGTTAATAGGAATAAAATGAGCCGACTTCGTAAGACCCTCATCACAACTTGTGGGACCCTAGGCACAGTACAAGACAAAAATGTGGCACATACACAAAATAACCATGTCGGTCATCATAAAGACAAGTGTCGCTCGACATCTTAGTCCATTCCGGCGGCACACTTTTGTTCCAGCATCTTCTTGCTACAATCCCAATACCGCACGAAACCAATAAAATACCCAATACACATGGAAACACAATAACATACCAATTGTATCAACATGAATAATTTTTCTCAACAATAATTCATTGAGAGAAATCAATTTCATTAGTAACTACCACAATCATATACACACAGGAGTATCAATTTACACAATCCAAATCCCACATACTATTCATCATATATCCTATTATAAAGTCAGAACCCCACCCTTACCTTGGATTGAAGGTCGCCCTAAAATTCTCCGATCGAAAACCTAACTTTGGTGCCTCTTGCCCACTTTTTCTCCTTCTGCAACTTCTCACGACCAACTTCTCCCAACTTTTCTAATTAACCTAGTTTTCTTTTATGTTAATTAAACCTAAAAATAAGATTATTATTCTAATGGGCCTAACTCTCACACCCCCACTTTTCTACATACATCCAAATAAATAAGCCCAACAACTTAGTCTTATAATATCCTAGTATATTATTACTAATATAAATTGACCGACTAATCAACAAAATAACCAACTAAATAATCAACTTAGTAACACAATGCAACATATAACAATTTATTAACAAATAGTCCAAAAATAATTTAATTAAATTAACGGGCTTTACACGACATATGTAAAAAGTCAGAACTATATATTTCTTCCAATTTCCTTTTTGTATTGAGGAAGCCATCATGAAAAGTGTCACACCCTAAATTTCACCTTGATTTTTTTCTTTTGTATAGCATATATCCGCATTAAGTCATTTATCTGATCATAATTTTTCATCTGTACTTACTTGCATTTTAGGTCAGGCATTACATCCTCGTGCAATATTCTTATTTCAATCAAAAAGTTTGTCTAATTGTCCAATACGTTGAATTTTTAATCGCATTTTCGTTTCTCGCATATTTCAACATTAATTAGTTTGGTATTATTGAAATTTATATTTCACTAATAATTGAATTATTTTTTATTAATCAAATTTTTATGTTGATCTTTTTTTTCTTTTAATTTTCTTTTTAAGACATTTATAGTTTTATTTTTTAGAATGTATCTTTTATACCATAGTGACTTTCATCAAGGTATTTAGAACTTTTGTTATTAATAATGCTAAAAGTTATTTTATATTGTATATAGTAGTTATAAGTTTTTTTTATATATAAAAAAGAGATTTATTAGGTAATAGATTTTGCAACTTCTTTTATGTTATCATTACAGCAAAAACAAAAAAATAATAATATGTTGTTTCTTCTTTCACACTCCACCACCACCATAGTACCACCTTGTACAAAACCTACAAAATTTAAAAATACAACAAAATTAGTACATTCACTCCTCTCCACTACCTTGCAATTTCCTCTCCACTCCATAAATTGTCCTATAAACTTCACCACCAAGTTTCCACTCATCCTTATCCTAATTCTCACACAAATCTCCATCCTACCCTCACCTAAAGGAAAAATAAATGGAGGATAGGAGATGATTACCTGGAAGAAGCGTTCAAAGAGGATGCGAGGGGCGGATTTTAGGGCGGCAGAAGGAGATGTTTTGTAGGAGAGAATGGAAAAGGAAATTTAAAAAAAAAAAGAGGAAATGAGACGTTATAAAAATAAAAGAGGTAGCGTGTTTTCATTTAAAACCTACTATCATAATCATTATACCTAAAAGCAGGTAGGTGATTGTTGCGCTAACTAGGGCACCGAGTACACGCGCTTGTAGTCCATCAAAGTCGGCGTATATCTCGACCAAGATTTATGTTTTCTTTTGTCGACCATAAAAATCAAGGCATGAAGTCATATGCTCGTGGGGCTTATGATCGTGCATAAAATCCACAGGCCCGAGACATGTAGTCGGCTAGGCCTGGACAGGGGGATCCACTCAACTGGGAAGGGAGATCGGAGGAACCAGAGACTATGAGACGTAGGAATGTGAAGAGATTATTGTCGAGCACACAACCCGGCCCAAGGAGTTACGGATAGCTCAACCATTCTGGAGACGTTATGCCCAAGCCGACCATCAAAGATATAACTTTCGCTTTAAGTCTGACGGTACGCGTTACACTTTGTAGTTATCTTCCAAAGGCGGCAGACGTTACTTATCTTAAAGACAACACAGTTACAAAATTAAAAAGGCATGGCCGTTACATGCATTGATAATAGAGGTCCTGATACTTATATAAATAGGGCTCCCGACTGAGGGATAAGCAAGACATATAGCTTAGAGCTCAAGTAAACTAACTTAGAGCTCTGAATCCCAAAACATTCTCATAAAAATATTCTAGCAAGAAAAAGTAGTAATACAATTACATCAGCATGCTACTTAACATGTCAACACATGTTTAATAACATCAGAACACCCAAAACATACTAACATTTTATCCCCTCCCCCCTTTTAGCCAAACACTAACAAAAAGAAGAGTAAATATAAATAAAATGGAAGCACACACATTGCACACAAGCATATGGAAGCACAAATGAAAACACGCAATAGCTGATGGAAACAGACAAATTAAACAATCCCAGGTGTTCATCTATCTATTTTACTTGAAGCCCAAGTAAATATGTTAGCTCACCAATAAGACTCATCTCAAATTATGACTGCATTTGTTTGACAAAATTTTCCACCATCTGGTCTGAAAACACTCCAAACACAAAGTCATCAACATATATTTGAGCAATCATAAGTTTTCCATATTTCTCCTTGACAAACATGATCTTTTTTATTCCACCTTTCATGTAGCCATTGTTGACAAGAAATTTTGTCAACCTCTCATACCAAGCTCTAGGAGCCTGTTTCAATCCATTAAGAGCATTCTTCAGTTTAAACACATTGTCTTGATAAGTAGGATCAATGAATCCTTTTGGTTGTTCAACATATACCTCTTCATGTAATTACCCATTATAGAAGGCACTTTTCACGTACATTTGAAACAATTTAAACTTTAATAAACAAGTCACTCCTAACAAAAGTCTAATGGATTCAGGTCTAATAACTGGGAGAAAAAGTCTCATCAAAATATATCCCTTCAGTTTGAGTGTAACCTTGTGTCACAAGTTTTGCCTTATTTTTGGTGACAACTTCATTTTCATCAGTTTTGTTCTTATACACCCACCTTGTTCCAATGACATTTGTTCCATTTGACCTAGGAACAAAATTCCACACTTTATTTCTCTTAAACTGTATTAGTTCATCTTGCATGTCATTTATTCGTAATTCATCAGTTAAGGCTTCCTTTACTTTCTTGGGTTCAATCTTTGAAACAAAGCATGAGTTATAAACAACCTTCCTTGATCTATTAGTAATTCATTGGTTAAGATATCCTATAATGAGGTCTTTAGGATGATTTTTTTGAATTCTAATTGAAGGACCCTTATTGACTTGAATGTGCTTAGGTTGAGCCTCAGTAGTCTCAGTATTGGTGTCTTCGTCTTCTAGACTTATTGATTCATCATCCATCTATAATGATGTTCCAAAATTGTCTTCAACATTATAATCACTATATATGCTTGAGTCATCAACCACAAAATTTATAGACTCCATTATAACCCGAGTTCTAGTGTTAAAAACTCTATAAGCTTTGTTGTTTGTAGAGTAACCAAGAAATATTTTTTCATCAGTCTTAGGGTCCATTTTCCATCTTTGTTCACGGTCAGCTAAGATATAGCATTTACTTCGAAACACGTGAAAGTATTTTACTATAGGATTTTTCCCTTTCCATAGCTCATATAGAGTGTTAGCAGTACCAGTCCTTAAGGTGACTCTATTATGAATATAACACACAATATTCAAAGCTTCTCTTGAGGAGTGATAGGTGAAGATAATTCATGACTAATACGTTCAGAGGCACAAAATTCAGCAATTTTTTTAAAAATCCCCTACCATGAATGTTATACCCCAAAATTTTCCCTCCCACTTCTCAAGACAATTCACAAGGATTTTACAGGGGTTGACCAGACAAACCCTCTGCTAAGCAATCAATCCAAGCTAGGATTTTTCTATTCTCAAGTAAATATGGAATTCCAATGCCTCAGGTGGTCATCATAGCTCATCATATACCTCATAGAATCCTCATATCAAGTTCCAAGCCTTACAAGTCTAAGTTGCTCATCTAATGGCTCAGATAGTTGAAAAACAACTACATTGGACAAAAAGTCAACTATGGTCAACATATAGTCAAACTTTATAATTTTTGGTCCACATCAATATTTTAAAGTCATATTCATCATTTGATCAAGAGTTGATTATGATTCATCAAGAAAAGCCAAGATCTGATCAAAAGTCAAAGTTTCCAAATTAGGGCTTCTCTAGACAAAAGTAAACAGAACTTTGACCAAGCATAACTTTCACATACTTCATCAGAAATTTCTCCACCAAAGCTCATTTTGAAGAGAATTCAATTCTCTACAACTTCATGACTTACAAGCTTGGGCAAGAAATGCTTCATTTGGAAGTTATGGATCAAGACATTATAGGTCCTTCTAGAAAAGTCAACAAAAGTCATCTTTTTGCAAAGAAGTGTTCCAGAGAATGAAAACTCCAATGAAGATGAAACCAAAAGGGCTGTTTAGAAGACATCTTGATCTTTCCAAAAAGTCCAAGAACACCCAAAAATGTTGAAAATTGAGCAAGATACAAATTGTGCAAGTTGAGCATTTTTGAGGAGGTGCATGAAGAAAAATACCTAGCAAAAGCCAAAAAATTTCAAATGGGCCTAAGATTTTATGATTTAAACTTGATCATAAGATTATCCATGACCACTATACTGCATGCCACGCCTCTCACTCTTTTATTTATTTATTTTTTGAATTTAATAGCTTAAATTCAAATTTAATTAAATAAAATGCAAAAATAAAAGATAAGGCAAGTTGAGCTAGATATTTGCATGGCTTAGGGTCCAACATAGCTCATTACAAGCTGGCAATTTCGTGCAAGAAGATTGAGGAGGAGATTGATAAAAATTGGAAAGATTTTGTGCAAATTTTCAAATCAAATATTCTCCATTTAAGGAGAATATATTCTCTTAATGCCTTGACCTAATTCCACTATCTTATAAATACCTAGCACTCTTACAAGACAAGGAGACTTTTTGGACACCTCTTACACGTACAGCCAACCTCTCTCAAACCCTAAAAGTTCTCAAAATTTTCTCAAAGTTGGCAAAATCGTGTTCCAACTTCCAGTCGGTTTCAAGTGCTTCCAAGCATTGATTCTTGTTCCTGAGGTATAGTAGGGTAAGAATGGATCATTATCCATGGCCAAAACATGCTGAATCGTGCCATTCATAAGCATTCGTTTTCACATTTTCTTGAAATCATATTTTGCATTTTATCCTATTTTCATGATATTTAACCATGCTAATATGTTCATGAAGTTTGTTACAACAGGTTTGATCCATCCTCCACAAGTCTTGACGTATAAATCACTAGATGCCATTGTTAGGGCATGAGCTTAGTGAAGATTCGGATTCCATGATACATGTTATTTTAGGACAAACAAACCTTACCATCGTGATCATAGGGTTCTATATAGTCAATCTGGGCTTTTACTTTTCATAAATTGATGCATTTTACAGGTTTTTGATGATTGATGCCAATTGGAGAAGATGACCGGAGCATCGCTCCGGTGCTTCTGACTCAGAAGCCAATAACCCTTACCTATTTATGGGTCCAGAAGGATGAATGGATGTATCACCGCCCCAGCGTTTCACCTTGCGTGCACTATGTCATTCTCTCTATCAGGTCGTGGGTTCAAACCCCACCTTTTGCTCTTTTATTTTTTGCAGGTTTCCAGATCTCCAGAAGTCACGCCTCCAGAAGCTCCAGCTTCTGGATCCTCTCCAGCACCAGAAGCTCCAGCTTCTAGGCCTTACCAGCACCAGAAGTGCCAACTTCTGGGCCTTACCAGCACTAGAAGTTCCAACTTTTGGGTCTCCCCAGCGCAGAATCCTCCAAAAGCTCCAGCTTCTGGATGGCCCCAGATGAGAAGTCCCCGGAAGCTCCAGCTTCTGGATGCCCCAGATCCAGAGTCTCCAGAAGCTCCAGCTTCTGGACTCTTTCCAGCACCAGAACCCCTAGAAGCTTCAGCTTCTGGGCGCCTCCAACATCAGAATCTCCAGAAGCTCCAGCTTCTGGGCGCCTCCAGCATCAGAACCCCCAGAAGCTCCAGCTTCAAGGTGCCTCCAGCAACGGAACCTCCAGAAGCTCTAGCTTCTGGGATAGCTTCTGCCAGAAGTTCCTTTTTATTTTGTTTGTGCTTTTCCATATTTTTGCTTATTTTCTTTTTTTAAGTAATTAATTAATTTAATTAGTAATTAGGTTAATTAATTAGGTTAATTAGATAATTTTCACAAATATTTTCTTTTAACTAATTTAATTAATTAATTTAGGTTAGTATTCACTAATAATTTATTCGTAATTAATTAAAATCAATTAGAATTAGGATGTTTTCACATAAATTCTGATTTTTTTAAAAATACCAAAAATACTACGACTAGTCTTTTCTTCTGCTATTTATTTTTCCTTGCATTTTTTTAAATTCTAGAAAGGATGTATAGGTTGCAAGTATTTTTTATCATGTAATAGCGTAGGATTTTACTTTCCGCACTTTACTTTCCGCACCTCCTATTATGTATCTGCCCCAAAACCATGTAATCGCGTAGGACTCTTTATATTTCCGCAATTTACTTTCTGCACCTATTAAACTGCTAGTAACTAGGCGTGTATGGCAAGATAAAATCAACATAGATCACTAATTGAAAACAATACACTCTTCTCACACATGCACCCCTCTAGGGTATTCTCTCTCGTTGCCTTATAAATGGTCAAGTCCCTCGAACGTGGGGGTATCTTAGCACGGTTGCCTACGAAGTCATCATAGTCCCTTCGACTTAACAGATCATAGTCCCTCAATGCTGCCTAACGAATACATGATCTTGTCCCTCGGTTGTTGCCAACGAAAAGTGATGATCGTCCATACGAATGTGCTAGGATACTCCTACAAGTTGCCTTCTATGACCATCTAATGTCCCTTAGAATGTCCCTTTACATCCAACGAATAGGGTTACCTACCAACTAATGGTATGAATAGCCTTATTCTAAAGGAAAGAAAAATAACACGGAAACGACCGTTCTGAGTGGGTAATAAGTCTCTTTTGCTTGCTCAATTAAAACTTTCTTTTTACACCTCACACTTTCAAAAAAAACTTTTTCAAGCGCTTTGTATACATTCCAGCGTGAATCATTACAAAGTCTTTTTTTCCAAAAATAAAACATTTCCAAACACTTCGTATACATTCCAACGTGAATCATTACGAAGTCAAAGCGAAATGCCTATTCAAAAATCTTTTCAAACACACGAAAAAAAAAAGCAATTTAAAGTGCGCTAAAGCAATTAAGAGCCCGTAGATAACTACGGATGAAAAGGGGTGCTAATACCTTCCCTTTTCATAACCAACACCCTTACTCAGAATCTAACGAAGGTTTTTTCCTGTTCTTTTCGCCTTCCCTTAATTGGATAAAATAAAAGTCGGTGGCGACTCTTGCTATCCGCAACATTTGCGATAAAACGCAAAACAAACAAGTCAGTTCTCCCACCGTATTACAATGATCATTTCTAATTCTAACAATGTTTCCCTCCTTCTCTCTTTGCAGCTATTGACACATCTCCTTGAAAACATCAAAGACTTCTGATTTTACCCTGATGAATTTTACCCAAGTGAATCTTGAAAAATCGTCAACAACAACATACACATAACTTTTTCCTCCAAGACTTTCAACTTGCATAAGTCCCATCAAATCCATATGAAGAAGTTCGAGAACTTTTGATGTGGTCTGGTGTTGAAGCTTCGGGTATGGCATCTTGATTTTCTTTCCAATTTGACATTTTCCACAAATTTTTCCTTCCTAAATCTTGAGATTAGGAATGCCTCTGATAGCATCTTTAGATACAATATTCTTCATACCTTTCAAATGTAAATGACCAAGTTTTTTATGCCACAATTTAAATTCATCCTCTTTAGACAACATACGTACTGAATTATAGTTGATTCCTTGAGGTTTCCACAAGTAGAAATTATCCTTAGACATGTCTCCTTTCATGAGCACTTCATTCTCCTTATTAGTGACCAAACATTCAGATTTTTTAAAGTTCACCTTGAAACATTGATCACATAGCGGACTAATACTTATTAGATTGGCAATGAAACATTTTACAAATAGGACCCTACAAAGCTTAGGATATTCTTCAAAAGCTAGACTTCCAACACCTTTAATAACTCATTTGGTACCATCTCCAAAACTAACATAGCTAGTTGTGTGAGGTTTAATATCTTCCAATAAGTTTTCCACACATGTCATATGCCTAGAACATCCACAGTCAAAATACCATTCATCATTAGATGAGACTTTAAAATATGTATGAGAAATGAGATTTTTGACAATATCTTTAACTTTCCATTCCTCTTTAGTCCTGGTTAACAAAGAATTCGCATAGGGTTGAGATGGATGTTTTGGATATCCATGAAGCCTATGACAAACGTTTCCTAAGTGTCCACTTCTTCCACAAAAGTGACATCTCCAAGACCTAAACTCAACTTTAGTGTGAGTTTCCTATGACCTTACAGGATGTTATGACATCTGAGTAGATATATTTCTTTCATCCTGTATTTTAGTAGGGATAAACTTTATCTCAGGGGTTTTCTTCTTATTTTTCAAGCTTTAATAGTCAAACCCAATTATAGTATATCTTTTATATCCTTCCACACCTTGAAGAATAACATCTAACACATCAAATCCATTATTCAACATCCTAACACCTTTGATCAAATTATGAAGTTTAGATGTCAACAAGGTAAACTTATTTTGGAGTTAGTTATCAGCTAGGTGTTAATCCTTCTCAGCCTAGATTTTAGCTATGATCATCATCTATTTTACTCCTACTTGATAGATTTTCTCACTTTTGTTGCATAGATCTCTGTGGGGGGTAGTTAATTCATCATGAGGTATTTCTCCGCTTCTGAAGTTTTCCTTAAGATCTTATCTTCATGTTAAGGCAGTCACAATCTTACAAAACTCTTCCTTAGTAGATTCATTATCTGACCAAGAAATAGACAGACCCTTAGGATGTCTCTTGAGATACGTAGAACATTCTATTTTAATGTGCCTAAATCCTTCACATTCATGGCACTTAATTCCTTTACTTTTTATCAGACATATCTTTAATTCTGAGTTTATTTTGAGAATTATAATTATTGTTGATGTCAGATGAATTAATCTTGATATTTGACATTTCCTTCCTCTTCAATCTCTTCAAGACATTTATGAATTGACTCACAAGTAACACAATAGTGACTGACACTATTTTTTCAGAATACATAGTACCCTAAATATTCTTACTGGAGCACATCCAATAGACAAAACAAGGTGTCTGCTCTAATACCAATTGAAATTCTGGAACTTGAAATACAAATGTTAAAACTGATGTCTTAACACAAACATAATGTCAGGACATGTGTTATGACATCTGTTGAAAGAAAAACACTTTCTAAATTTGGAGATTATGCAAGAAGTAAATTGTAGAAAAATAAATAATCCAATCAATTGTTAACCCGTTGTGGTGCAACATCATCTACTCTGGAAGTTATCTTGCCAGGAAGGAAGTTCACTATGATAGTATTAGTTCAAATCTAAACAACCTAGTTTACAAATTCTCGCCTAATCGCTAACTTTTGCAACTTCTACCTAGACACCTCTAGATATGAGGTCCTCCTCTCACTTCCAATCACTGGAGTGTTACCAACAACCACAAACCTTTTGACTATACTTAAAAACCCAATAAACGATTTCAGTTCAAATAAACAATACTTAGTTTTGTTTAAAATCTTCAACCAAGAACAATACTCAACTATTTGCTTAAAATCTCATAATTGAGAACAATAACTTGATAAAATTATCAAGTAACTATTAGTCAAACTTAAAGCATCAAAATATACATGAGTGATATACAAAAACACAAAACACAAAGAACTTAAAAGACTCCCAAAATCCTAAACCATTATGTTACACCCAAGGTTTCTTCTATGTGAATGCTTGCTATTTTAGGTATAGAAAGTCCTTATTTATAGACTCTTGCAGAATGGGCTTGTACTCTTCAAATCAAATCCAAAAACTCACTTTTTAAATCACCTACAAGATCTTCACATAAAAATAGGAACAAATCTTTTAAAACTTCCTAAAAAGTCTCTAAGATCCTTTTTAATGAAACATATCAAATTTGCACTTTGTTCCTAATAAATCTCCTTGACCTGGAAAGAATAATTTGTTAAGAGCGCTTACTGCATAACAGGCGAAGATGTCAAGACATCTGACTCAACACTTGTCTAATACTCATGACAACATAATCTGCCATGACAGTTGATCAAGATGTTTTGACATCTTGTTCAACATCAGACCATAACCATATTTTAGTAAAATTAATGTCAAACCTAAAATCATAGATTTAACAGAGTTGACAGATAAAATGACTATTTTAGTTAAAGAAACATTGAGTAAATTATATATGTTATATTCTAAAGGAATTTTTGAACATAAGGTAAGTGAGGATCGTCAAATTTCATCTAAATTTTTTTGCACAAAATGAGAAACTCAAAGTAACAAATTATGTCCAAGATGTTAGGGATAACAGGGTACAAGCTTGGAAAAAATAGAAAATAGTTAAAACTCATCTAGATAAATAAGAACTTGAGATATACTTAGCAGAATATATTCTAGATATAGGTGAGAATGTTGACTTTTAACATTTTGGATTGGTGGAAGATCAATTCTTCAAAATTCAGAGTTCTATCTGCCATAGCCTATGATAAATTTGTTATTCAATTTTCTACAGTTGCATATGAGTTATGCTTCAACACTAATGGAAGTGTTCTTGATGTTTGTCATAGGTCTTTCTAAAATGACTAAATCACTTATTTTCACAAAGAATCGGTTATATCATTTAGGCTTCAAATTCGACGAAAATAATTTTGATCATTTTGAGAATAAAGAGAAGATAACTCATGGCGAATTTTTAAATTTTTTTAATTAATTTAAATTTTTTTATAATTTAAAATAATTTAGTTAATACTTTTAATTTTTGAATATTTTTAATTAATTAGAATAATTTCTACAATGTTAATGTTATGGATTATTTAGGAGGCTGATTTTCATTGTTTTAGTTTGATTTCTACGATGTGAATTTCTACAATATTACTATTATCTTTTAGAATGAATTATGCATTGTTTATGTTATGTTTTAAAATGATTCATAAATACATGTTTGTTATTTTCAGAAATTTGAATTTTGATTCCTAAGATATGTTATAGTGATTTTGCTTCTGTCATGATCCTTGGAAATGTTGGGAATGAAAATAAAAGGGTGATGACATATTTATAAATAGAATTCCATCATGTTTTTTATTTTTAAAAATTGATTTTAGATGTCTTCATTGTTTTTTTTTATTAATGCTAATACCATTTTTTTTATATTTATTATTTAAATGAATTTTTTAAAATTCTATAATAAATTTCATAAGTAACTAAAAAATATTTTCATATATTTCGGATCAACCTGATATCATCTTACATTAACTCGATCTAAACTAACTTATAAATTATTAAATATTTTCGGATTTAAGTATAGATTAGGGTCACTAAAATAGTCCGGTCAAAATTTAAGACAGGGTTAAAGTTAGTCATAACCCTTCCAAACTCGTCCTTTGCTCATCCCTATTTGATATTATCATCTGATCCCTCTTCTTAAAGACCTTAACAGAAGTCTAACTCACATTTGATCCCCGCAAAGAATTAGGAGACACAAATCATTGAGTCCTCCAAAATTGTTTCTCGTTCGAGTTCAATCATAAGCTTGCACGTCCACTCTCAAGATGCGTTCATTTTTTTCTGTCAATTCTAAAATGCCATGTTCCTCAAGCCCGGTACTAGATTGATTGGGTGTTAACTAGCCGAGTCAGAATCGACTTTGCTCATGCATTTCTCAACCACTCAACTCGATATATTGGATAAGGGCACAATCGATCAACAATATTTTGGATCTACATCTATTTAGTTACCAACCACAAAATTCCATTCTGGAGACCTCCTTGAGTCCTATGCATGACAAACCCTATCCTCATTCAAGTTACAATGTCTATAAGTATAATTAACTTGTAAATATTCATTTTGATGAAACTATTTGATGACCATAAATGTATCTTGCTTTTAAGGCATGTTGTAGAGAACAATGAAAAATTTACGTCGACCTAGGTAAAAGCAGAGACAAATGAATATTTGTAAAGCAAGATATTTAGTTCATTGCCAATATACAACCACATCCGCTCCTTCAAAGATACCACAATCTCTAAATAGAAGGAAGTCTATCATGGCCTCCTTCAAAGATGACAGCGAGGCCACAATTTTTTTTACCAAGGAATGTTAAAAAGCTTCTTATGTATGATTTTGCAGACCTCTAGTCCCATCTGCTACGAACTTCATATGGCATAAATCGAGAAAGGACGATCGAAAATCAACACTACAAGATGCGAGAAATCGTCTAAGAAGAAAAGGCCGAACAAAACAACCCAATAGATAATGGCAAGTTATTACTTATTTTATTTTATTCATTATGTATTTATAGTTTCATTTATAAAATTATAACATTTGATAACCACAAAACATAGATAATTAATATTAACAAATGCATACTATATTTAAAATTCTTAAGGAAAAAGGTGAATCTATGCCAACTAATGTATACTCATCTGAATCAAACATTGGTGAATCCTCGTAAAGTTAAACACTAAGTTTGTCGATGATATTGTTGAAAGTGTAATTTCTTGTATCGAAGCAGGATATTGCTTGACACAAGGTGTGTCGAAGTTTAGTGTGTTGAAGTTTAGTGTGTCGAGTTGTGTTGTGTGGAAACTAAGCTGTTTGTTAGACAGAATTTCAACTAGAGTTGTTTTAGTAAGTGTAACTGAATTAGGTTAAGTTGATATTTTGAGCTTTTTCTATTGTGGGCTTTTTAGCTAATAGAGAAAGCTAGTTCAATTCATTATAAATAGAGGGAGTAGCCCCAATTTTTATATTCAACTCATAACAATTTGTATTCACATATTTTGCAGTTGCAAAGTGAATAAAGATTTTCCACAGTTAGTGGCCAGAGAGAAACTCTGCAAAAACCTTAATCTTTTTTCTTCTCAAATATTCTTTTCTTTTTTATTGTCATTGTGTGGTGATAACAATCTTGTTCATCAAGATTAATAGAAATTCATCATAGGTTTTGGTGGATTTCCAACATCTGGTATCAAGAGCTCCGGTTGAGCGATCAAGGGAAGACGAAGAAAATCACAGTGACAATGAATTATGCGAACGAGAATTTTCCATCAAATCTTCTAATTCTGAAAGGTGATAAATATGAGAATTGGTGCAAGTGGATGAAGGTTATATTTTATTTTCAAGGTCTTTGGGATCTTGTGAAACATGAATTATAATCGCTTGAAGAAGACGCTTCAGAAGAAGACCAGACGAAATACAGAGAATCAAAGACGAAGAATTATAAAGCTCTCTTTATAACTCACCTATGTATTAGTTCAGAAAATTTCGAAAAGGTTAGTGATGTAGAATTTGAAAAAGAAGCCTGGAAGATTCTTAAGAAATATTTTGGAGGTGTAGAAAAGGTGAAAGAGGTGAGGTTACAAACTCATATTAGAACGTATGAATTTCTTGAGATGGAAGATAGTGAGAGAATATATGATTTTTTCACTAGGGTTCCGAAACTAGTGAACCAAATCAAGGCTTGTGGAGAGACGTTAACAACAAGAGTTGTTGTTTCAAAGATCTTGATATCTTTGGCTCCGAAGTTTGACCATGTGGTAGTTGACATAGAAGAGTCAAAGTACATGCCAACTTTGTCGAAGGAAGAGCTTCAAAGGACGCTTGAATCTCATGAACAAAGAATGACTGAAAGAGCTACATGCAGTTCGAAGAGTGATGTGGAATTGCAGACACACTCAGCAAAATAAAGTAAAGGCAAAAGAAAGTGGTTTGAAAAAGTTAGAGGTGGATATAACAATTCGATTGGTAGAGAAAACCATCAAGAAAAAGTGTGTTAAATCAGAAAAGACCCCTATACCAAGACAACCAAAGAGGTGGTGCTAGAAGTAGAGGAAAAGGCAGTGGTATAAAGCCTAACAAAATTCATATTCAGTGTTTCAATTGTCAGAAGTATGATCATTATTCGAGTGATTGTCTAGAAAAGCGAAAGAATCAAGAAATGGATGCAAAGTTTGCAAAGTATGAAGAAGAAGAAGAAGAAGAAAAGGAGATGTTGTTGATGGTCACAACAAGAGATGAAGAAACATTCAAGTATCAATGATACTTAGATTTAGGATGCTCATCACACATGTCTGGAAGAAAAGATTGGCCTGTCAACCTAAAAATCTCAATGAAGAACACAATAAAATTTGAAAATGACAATACTCTAGCTGTTGAAGCTATTTGAGATGTTGTGATTATGAGTAAAGATGACAAAATATCAGTAATTTCCAACGTGTTTTACATACCAGGCATGAAGAGAAACTTGCTCAGCATAGGGCAGTTGGTCGAAAAGAATTACAAAGTGTTTGTCGAAGACAAGATTATGAGAGTCATCGACGCAAGAGGAAGATTAATCTTGAAGGCTCCTATGTCTCATAATAAAATCTTCAAGATCAAACTTAATGTGATAGAACACCATCTCCTTTCAAATTCAGCTAGCACAGACGAATACATATGGCACTATCGACTTGGCCATCTTAACTTCAGAGACATCATAGATTTAAAGAGAAAAAAATGGTTTCAGGATTTTCAAAAATTGACATTTCAAACGAGGTATGTGAGGAATGTGTGTAGACGAAGCAACAAAAGAATAACTTTAGCAAGGATGCAGGAAGCAAGTCAAATGTTATTCTCAAAATAATACACTCTAATGTATGTGGACCAATCAAGGTGGACTTGAATGGAGGTAATAAATATTTTGTCATATTCATAGATAATTTCAGTCGAAAACTATGGACTTACCTGATCAAGAAGAAAAGTGAAGTGATCGAGGTATATTACCAAGTTCAAATCCATGGTCAAAAGGCAAAGTGGTTGAAAGCTCAAAGTTTTGAGAACCAATGATGGTGAAGAGTATGTGTCGAAATATTTCGACAAAATATGTGAAAAATAAGGGATTATGCATGAGATGGTGCCACCCTATAATCGACAACAGAATGGAACTGTAGAAAGGAAGAAGCGAACCAACATGAATATAGTGTGAAGTATGTTGAAAGGCAAGAATTTACTTAAAGAAATTTAGGGTGAAGTTGTGTCGACTGCAACATGTATTTTAAACAGATGTCCAACGAAGAAGCTAAAAGAAATTACTTTAGAAGAATGTTGGTCTAGCGTGAAGCCTAGCTTGAGTCTTTGAAAGTGTTTGGATCGATAGCACATAGACATGTGCCAAATCAGTTGAAAAGAAAACTTGATGACAATTAGAATCAGATTATCCTAGTTGGATATAATTCGACAAGAGGTCACAAGTTGTTTGACCCATTGAACAAGCAGATTGTGATCAGCAAGGACGTGATCATAGATGAGCTGAAAGAATGAGATTTGAATGAAAATATTAAGAAATATTCAGTGGTAATATTAATTGAAGAACCATAAACTCAAGTCAAAATAAAAGTTCAACAAGAGGAAGTTAGAGATCAACCAAGTACAAGCAGGCCTCAGAGAACAAGACACATGCCTGTAAGGTTTCAAGGTTGTGTGATTACATCCGATAATGTAGTCGATAATGAAGATGAGTTGGTGAATTATTCTTTCTATGCAGATATCGAACCACTTAATGCAGCTGAATCATTGAAGGATTTGAAGTGGGTGAAAATAATGAATGAAGAACTAAAGTCCATCGAAGACAGCAACACCTGGTCACTTGTGTAATTGCCTCAAGGCAAAAAAGGAAATATATGTGATGTGGGTATATAAGGTGAAGTTGAATCCCAAATGAGATGTAACTCGACAAGCAAAGCTTGTGGCGAAAGGATTTCTTTAGAAAGAAAGAATCAACTTTGATGAACTTTTTGCACCTGTGGCTAGAATCAAAACAATCGGGTTAATTGTTGGTCTATTAGAAATGAACAGCTGGCACATATGTCAGATGGACATGAAGTGTGCATTCCTAAATGGATCATTTGACAAAGAAGTTTATGTTGCACAATCAGTTGGATTTGTGAAGCATGACGAAGAGAGAAAGGTGTACATGTTGTATAAAGCCCTATATGGACTCAAACAAGCTCCAAGAGTTTGGAATAAGAAGATTGAATGTTTACTAAGAGAGAAGAGATTTGTGAAGTGCACAACTGAACATGGAGTATATGTAAGAAGAAGCAATAAGGAATTGCTTATACTAAGGAGGTCTAAGACTTTAAAGGTGATCTTAGTAAGGAATTTGAAAGAAGGAGATTCGCACCATTCATCATCTTTAGAGAATCCAGTTTCACAACCTCATATTTCTCTCATCATCCTCATTATAGTTACATCTTCAGTGTAATGTTAATTGGGTTGACGACTCCACATATCGTAAGTCTTCCACAAATTCCTGCTTTTTTTAAGACTCTTATTTCTGTGAAAAGTAAAAAATAAAAAAACTATATCCCGCTCTTTTACAAAAGCACAGTATTGTTACTTTTTGTCATGAGTGTCTTTTTTTAGAACCAACTTATATGTACTATGATAATAAGAGTGTCATTCAAATTTTTCATTGTTCGATATTTCATGAATATATCAAGAACATTGAAATTGATTATCACTTCATTCATCATTATCTTCGACATAGAATAATTACTCTACTATTTATTTCCTTTTCCTTACAAATCATCTATTTTCTTACCGAGGCACATTCTATAAAATGTTCTTGTTTCTTGATTTTACAAACTTTCGATATTTCCTATTAATGCTGCATTGTATATTTAAGAAGAAAAAGTTAGATAATATTATTATAACATACTATTTTTATTTTATTTTATCTTAGTAAAGATAGCTTAATTTTTTTTTATAAAACCTGTTAGTCTTTTATAATATCTACTATTTATACCGTAAATACTCTATTTGTAACCTTTAATGTCTAGTTTTTGTCATTTTGATTAAAAAAACCTTGTCTCCTTTCTCCTTCACCTCTTTCTTTTCCTAACAAAAGGAACAAAAATTCATGAAATCCAAAACCTAACTAAATACCACAGACGAAACAGGATTGATTAACATATCTATACATGCTGACATATGTAGCAGAATTAAGAAAAACATAAACAAATAAGGGGAGGAGGATCTTGGTTCAAGCAATAATAGAGTGGACAACACAACTATCTTACCTTACATATTACATTCATCATCAAACAAATCCTATTCTATATTAATCATATGACAAGATAAATACAATACTCAAAGGAACTATAAGCAAAGTGTCCTTATTAATCAAGCCAGTTAAGACACTGAAGCGAAATCAGATAATTATCATTTAAAGAAACCTCCAGCAACCTTAGCAAAATCTCCACCTAGTCCACCAAGTCCACCTGATCCTCCTCCATCTTCGGATTTGGCAGCTTCTTCAGATTTTGGTGGAACATCATCATCACCTTTGGGCTGATCAGGTTTGGAAGTTGGTGGAGTAGCAGCAGTGGTGTTGGTGTTTGTGGACTGATACTGATGCAGATAATCAGAAGCCTTATCAAGATACTGTCCTGCGCCCTTATTATCATCCAATTTAGCATACTGACCAACTGCATCTAGAAGATCACCTGCAGCTTGTGCCGCTTTCGCTTTGTCTGCCTCTGATTCTTTCCCGAAACCTGTCTGTGCTGCCTCTGCTACCACCTTTGCACTTGCCATAAGCTCGCTTGTTGAGTACTTCTTCTCTTCTCCACTTGATGCCATTGTTTCTAATGTTGATTGGTTCTGCAAGAGTTGAATAGGGTTGTTCAATTATTTATAATCTCAGTGGGGATATTTTTAAAGTGAAGATTGTGGTTGAAGATCATGTGGGGCTACCTTATCGATTCATGCATAATAATACTACAGTGTGGGGTTTGCGTGTCCTTTGAAACACTCTTTGCCTCTCACTGTCGGCAAACCGTGTTCCTTTAACGATCACTCCTTATAATATTTCTAAAGTCTTAGTCACATTAAAGGTTAGAGTAAGGGGTAACTTAGGCTCTACAAATGTGAAGAAAGAGAGGAAAATTATGAGATAAAGTTGTTGGATTGAATTTGTAACTTTATTTAAATATATATATGTATATATAGTAAATTCAATTCCACATACACTATGTATTTATAGTTACAATAAACTAGGTCAGTTACTTGCTGCTCACACTATTTAGTTACCCGTCTAACCAACTTTATGTCAACTTTCAATAAATCATGGTTGAGTTATTCTTTAACATGTTCTCTTAATTCAACTATTTTCTTAAGAATTTACTCATTGAATTGAATTATACTCGATTCATTCCTAAGAATAAAAATCTATTACTTTTCAATCTTTTGGTCACAATATCTTCAAGTTGTGGTTCAGTTGGACAGGGTGCCACCTCTAACCTTTCTGTTCACTTGCTCCACCTAAAAATGAAATTTTGTCTTTATATGTTTGCTCAAACAAAGTAGTGTGGCCTTCCTTGATTGGTTTGTTGTAGATTTGTTGTCAATTTGCAATTCGATAAGCTTCTTCCCTTCTATTTTCAGCTCCTTAAATACTAAGGTAACCTTTTTTTTTTTTACAAAAATCAAGAATCATATGAACTTGTTAGGCACTCATCTTCACATAATGACAAGCCACAATAGTCACAATACAAGTACATGATGTGAAAATCCAAACTCGAAGAGAAAATTACGGCGGTTATCAAATTATAATTAGAGAATAATAAAATTATGTTAAAATTATTACTATTCATAATTTACTTTCCACCACTCTCGGGTCTCAAGTACATTCACACCTCCCAAATTAAATAATTAATTATATCTCATAACACTCTAATATAAAAGTATAAGAGAATTATAAAGTCAAATACAAGTTTAAAAGGATTTTGACGAAAGCATTTTTTTAATGAAAAATTTGAATTCTTTATATAACCCTAAATGTCACTTGTCACACATACTGCAACCTTCAGATAAAAGAAAATAAAAGAACAGAATCACAACACAAGGACATAATGTGGAAACCCTAAAATCGGAGGAAAAATCACAGTCATTGTCAAATGACAACCAGAGAATAATACTATGTAAAAATTGTTACAACACAATTTATCCTCAACCACCCACAAGCCACCCCCGGTACATCCACATTTCCTAAGGCAAATATTTAACTACATCTCACAATACTCTAACACAAGAGTATAAGAGAACAATAAAACTCAAATAAAAGCTTAAACTGTGTTTGATTGGTGCATTTTATAATGAAGAAATTGAATCTTTTACATGGCCTTTTGCCAGTCATCATGACTAACTTTTTACTAAAACGTCACATCTCAAAACATGCAACCGACAATTCATCTTTACCCCAGTTTTCAAGGTCATTAAATATCCACTAACAAGAAAAATAGAATTTTATTTTTAATTTTATTAATCGCATTTTCTAGAACTCGAGGCTATTTGTTGGCTCTAAACACACCACTTGTACATGTTTTTGGAGGGAACTATTCCATTACCTTTTTTCTTCCTGTTTAAAATCTTTTTTTCTCCAGCCTCTACTTTATTCTTCCATTTTCCCTACTAAGAAAACGAAAAGGCAAGAAGTGTTGCAGATTTTCTACCATCTCCAATTGCTTTCATTCATACTCTTCAAGCTATCAATGGAACCCAATCACTCTGGTTTGTTGTATAATGTATTTGTTGCTCATATTGATGAGTCGGTCTTGAAAAATAGTCGGACTTACGTCTCGAAGCCTCATCTGGAAGAAGTCACCTGAAAACTTTGGTATTTTGATGCTTTGATCCCTTATTCTATTATAGACACTACATTCGCCTTCATGGGTCCTCTCCCTAGGATTATAAAGAAGCTTAGCTTCTTGGCAGGAATGTTTTCCAATAACAATGGATTGTGTAACACCCCAATTCTACCCAACGTTGTATATAAAAAAATCAGAGTGCCAAAAATTTCAACAATATCAGGCATTACATTCATAATTCAAACCATCATCATAAAAAGCATATCATAATGGATACATAGCGCATATTAATTCAAAGAATTTATAACAATTAATTAGTCTTCAAAATACTTCATATTTATTCAAAACTACGCAGCAGATTCATTATGTTTCAAAACTTCAAACGGAATATAGCATCTTTTAACAACTTAATTCAAGGAAACAAATTCTCAAAGTAATAACGTCAACAATGCAACGGAATTAATATAAAATAAATAAGCGTTCATCCCCCGAGTGCTACGTATCAGAGCGACGACGCCAAAAGCTACTAAATTCTTTACTCCTCGTTACCTGCACGTTACCAATATAAAGGTAACGGCCAACAAAAGAAAGGGTGAGATATCTACCAATATAAACAGGTGTATGATAAATAATATATTAGGATCAAATCATACAAAATTACCACATCACAAATAACACGTCACAATAAATTCTCAATCAACAACCATATGACACTACTCCATTCGTTAGCAACAACATATAATTTACTTCACAATTAGCAACGACATGATTTCAATGAGACACAACAATGCAGATGCATGTGGTACCGGTGGAGAAAACTCCCTTCACTAATTTCCAGTTAACAGAGGCACAAGGCATAAGCCTTCTTCACAATTCCGCCAATACAGACCTTCACAAATGCAAATGGAAATGCGATGCTAACAACATATAAATAACAACATAAATTCACTTCACAAGGCATACGCCTACATCACTTTTATTACCAATAATCAGAGGTAATTATCGTCACTGAAAATATTCTGTAACTTCACATAATTCAACATACAACAACATATTCATTGCTAATTATTCGCAAACACAATCAACAACACAATACCTTCACACAAATTCAACAAGATAAACAATCATAATCATCTACTAAAGTATACAAATTATTCCGACCATTTTTAATTAATTTCGGACAACTAATTATATCGCTTAAATCACTAACTCGGTTAATTCGGTACTGCCTTTAAGTACTATTTTTATTACTTCCAGAATTA
The DNA here is from genome assembly GCA_021764765.1 of Vicia sativa. Lineage (NCBI taxonomy): Eukaryota > Viridiplantae > Streptophyta > Magnoliopsida > Fabales > Fabaceae > Vicia > Vicia sativa. The sequence continues at coordinate 196,453,881 of CM038793.1, read as the reverse complement.
TATTTCCATTTGCTAACTATATACTAATATTCCATCTTCCTTGTATTTAATTTATACTGCAACTAGATTACTTGTAATTTTTACTACTAAATAACATTCTGCCATTATCTAATTAGATTCTTGTTACTATAATTTATTCTTGCTGCTATTAATTCTTATCAGTACTATTACTAAAACCAACTGCCTTTGCTAATAATAGTAGTATTCTTACTATTCCATCTGCTACATTTTGCAGTATTATCATTTAATTACTAACACATTTAATTGGTTTAGGTAACATATTATGATTCACCAAACATGTACTACCTGTTAATCACTCATACTGCTATTTCCATTAGAATATTGTTATGTCAATTGCTAACTGTCTTATCTCATTATCATACATATAGCAGGTACCTAAATTAAGTATACTACACATGTAATATTTCCGTAATTACTACACTGCTGCCTGATGCTCAACGAAACCACAACAAACAAACTATCACAAGGTGAGGCGCCCACCTCACAAATTGTGGCCCCCACCTGCTGCAAGGGAGGCGCCCGCCTCCACTTCTAAGGCACCTAGAGGGCGCCCGCCCCAACCTCCAAGGCCTCTGTCTCCCTTTGTTTGTTTTCCAGGAGGCGTCTGCCTCCTCTTCCAATATTGTAGGGGACGACTGTCCCACCCCTGTAATCAATTTCTTTTCCAATCGATCAGTGTAATTAATTATGTACATCACCATTATTTCTATCTTCGATTAACACCAGCAACACTACCATAATATTAATCATTTAATTCACATATGGTCTACACAAAAACAGATAATTTCATATAATTCGTCCCCACATACAATTTATCATAATCCCGTTTAGAAAGTTAGAACCCCACCCCTTACCTTAGATTTGACGGTGGTTATAACTCCGATCGAATTCCTATTTTCCGGTTCCGATTGTGCATTCTGGTATCCTCTCCTAGCCCTTGTGCCTCCTCCTTCTTCAATTGGTTTTCTTTTCTCCCATAAACCCTATTTTCTATTATTACTTCCTTTATATACTCCTTTATATCATACTCTATTATTAATTAAATTAATTATTCTACTCCTTTAATAATTCAAATATTATTCTATCATATATTCTATTTGGCCAATTAAATAATACTTCTCATTCTATTTCTCACGTTATAATAAAACTCACTAAATACTTTAATTAATTAATTTCTACTCATAATAATAATTCTCCGACTAAACTGATTATTCACTTAATCCTCTTAAACCGACTTATAAATCCGTTAACACCCCTTATAATTACTCCGATAATTTCTTCTTCGACTAAATTCCAACTAATAATTTCTTAATACTTCATTTAAATAAATAAATGGTTTTCCGGGTGTTACAGATTGGAACCCCTAATTTTTCGTGATCAGCCTTTCGATTTTCGTTTCTTGAAGAACAAGGTGTATTTATCTCTTCTTCCTCTTGTGGCTCCTGATTCAGTGTATATAAATGGTTAAATAGGGTAGAGGGAAATAAGAAGTTTGCATGGAAAGCGCATGGAATCTATGACCACATTCAGCTCTCAATGGTAAGTCTCTAATATAATCCAGCCATACTCCTTATCCCTTCGTGCTTTTGGGAGGCAGCCACAAACACTTTACATCTCCCATGTGGGATGATCACTCTTATTCTCTTCAATCTAGACGCCATATTTAGTCTTGACCCACAAGAGAGAGTTATGAGTCATCACGTCCTACGAGGAATAAACCAAATTTCAATTTTTCCAACAACGCTTTCAACATTTTTATCGAGGATTGTTGTGGCTCGACTGATACTGTCGGTGCCTACGAGGATATAGTATTCTTAATTTACTGGTTGAGTCACTACATCTTGTGTCCTTGGCCACTCAACTACATGAACATCAAAAGGATTTCCTTAATTAGCAAACTTGTCTTGTGTAACCTTTACGAGAATCTGTGGATGGTGTCCCATAACCTTATCGATCGAGCCTACCTCGATAGTTTAAAGATGAGGAGGCCTATCTAGTTATTGCAGTCATGGCTCAATTCCTCTTTTGCATTTTATTTGAACGCTGAAAATTCATCTAGCATGATGGTGGGTGTTGAAGGTGCACAACTTGGTCTCATTACTCCTAATTGTTCAATGTAGTGTATAAGTCAAGTGCAATAAACTTCAGAACCTGTTTTTGGAAACAGCTTATTTGGAAAATTTGTTCATCAATCAGAGAAAAAGGAAAATTTGAAGAAGAAACGGTTTCAGTTTGAGGAAACCGCGCATGAAACACGCTTTGGATTTTGCGGTTTTTTTTCCTTGTTTTGTTGTTTTTGTTTGTGTGTTGCTTTGAGATGCTCATATATAGCTCTCCCTCTCTATGTAATGTAAGAACAAGTACAATGCCATTTTTTAGTAAGATAATATTTTCTCCTCAATTACTCTCTCTCCCAATTTTCCCATTTTCTCTCTAAACTTCATCTTCTCAAATTCTATCTTTGCCATTGATTCACCTCAATTGTGTATGTTCTAACATCTGGAATCAAGAGCACTGGTTATGATCCATTAATTTGTTGCAAACATGACAATCACCGACAGAATTCCTACCAACCTCTCAATTCTTGATTCCAAGAACTATGACAAATAGTGCAAACAAATGAAAGTTTTGTTTAGGTATCAAGAAGTCCTTGAAGTGGTGAATGATGGAGTCACACCACTTGTTGAAAAGGCTACAACTCCACAACAAGCCACATTCAAGGAAGAAAAGAAGAAAGACAACAGAGCCCTCTTCTTGATACACTCTTGCATCGGCAACGACAACTTTGAGAAAGTTGGTGATTGTACGTCGGCAAAGAAAGCTTGGGAGATCTTGAAGAAAGCGTATGAAGGTGCCGACAAAGCGAAGGTGGTGAGGTTACAAACTCACAAGAGGAAGTTCGAGTTGGTACAAATGGAAGAGAAGGAATCGATCAACGATAATATTACGCACGGAACGTGTTTGGTGAATCAAATGAAGGTTTGCGGTGAAACTGTTATGGTACCAAATGTAGTAGCTAAAATCTTGCGTTCTTTAACGTCAAGATTCGATAACATTATGGTAGCCATAGAAGAGTTAAAGGATCTTCTCACCAGTAGCAAGCAGGAACTTCAAAGCTTATTGGAGGCACATGAGCAAAGGCTAGATGAAAGAGGAAATGACAAGGCCAAGGCAGAAATTGCATTACAAGCAAGGTTCAACAAGAAGAACTAGAGATCGAAAGGCAAGTGGTCTTCGGAGGGCAAAGCAAATTTCCAGAATTTTGGTGGAAAAGATTCACAAAATTCAAGAGGTTCCATGGATCAAAGAGGAGAGAGCGGATCCAAAGGTGGTGGTCAAGGCAACAACTACAAGAGAGGTGACAAAAGTAATGTGAAGTGTTTCAATTATCAAAAGCTTGGCCATTTTGCAAGAGAATGTAATGCAAAATCGAAAGAAAATCATGGAGATAATGCCAAGGTTGCTAGGCAAGAGGTAGAGGATGATGATATGCTTCTTGTCATGATCACGGAGGAGAATAATGTCTGCAAAGAGGGGCTGGACAGCAACTCAGTACTGTGTCGAGGGCTGGACAGCAACTATAACAGTGCAGAATTTTCTACACAAAGGCGTTCGGAGCGAAACGCAATGGTTACCGTTCGAGGAGGAGACCAAAGTAGTGATGAGTGGTACTTGGGTTCAGGTTGTTCGACTCATATGACGGGTAGAAAGGATTGGTTTGTGAAGATCAATCAAGCCATGAAGAATAGAGTGAGATTCGCGGATGACACCACTTTAGGAATGACACCACTTTATTGATTAAATTATTAGTTAATTTTATCAAATAAAAAAGATTTATTCTAATAATTATTTTAGGATTTGGACTTGTATTGTGTGATTTAATTATTTGTTTATATCTCATGTGCTTGTATGAATTATCCACATATGTACACCTCACACACTTAATACAATTGATTCCATTATCTCTTTTGGTTCTTATACCAAATTCCAAAAGGGTCTCATAGTTGAGAATGGGCATGGCCATTCTCACGAGGTTAATCGAATACCTAGTATGCATTGATTAACCATAACCCGAATAAACATTGATCCATATACCAATTATCCATGCACAAGGGTTTCATAGTTGGGGGTAGGAGCACCTATCCTCACGAGATTAATTAAGTCCATATACTTGGTTAATCATGACCTGATTCCATTCCCACCTTCGCATAAACCAAATGCTAAAACACTTTCATAAATCAAAAGTTACAAACCTTAATCCAACATCGAGTGGCTTTTCAAAACTCTTTTCATAATAAATTCCGAGTATTTGAATTGTTGGTTGCTAGACCAATCGTTTAAAGACTTGTGCAAAAATGAACTTCGAGTATTTAAATCGTTGTCGCTAGACAATTGTTTAAAGACTCAAATTTAATAAGCGTGAACTTTGTTTCACTTCACCTTTTTCATAAGAAATGTTTTTGGGATGATAGACGACTCTTTGAGCCTCGGTGCTCCTCTGGTTTCTAGTATTTGAATCGTAGGATGCTAGTCATATTGTTCGGTACTTTTCACTCACTTAAAATCAACTCAACTCACTCAACTATTTTTTTCCGCTCATATGCGATCATCAAACTCTTTTTTTTAAAAAGAGTGTGCAATAGTCATTCCAAATAGGAACAAAGACTTAGCTTTCAAACAAACTAAACAAGTCGAAGTTCAAATATTTGAAACGTCTAAACGCACAAAACTTTTCTTCTAAAATCAACACAATCAACTTAAACATTTTCAAGAAGAACTATGGAGTTCCGATTTTCCCATTACACGGGGGAATACGTAGGCACAAGGTTTTGAAACCGCGGCGAACTCAAAATAATCTAAAAATAAACCTCTTTCTTCTTCCTCTCTTATAAGATCACAATTAACACTTAAACACACACAAATGGAATGGTTCTCATCGAGTACGATGGATGTGAGGGGTGCTAATACATTTCCCTTGCATAACCGACTCCCGAATCCATTTCTTTTGATCTCGTAGACCGCCTTATTCTTTTTTGCGGAATTTATCTATATTTTCTTGTTCCTTTGAAACAAATAAAATTAGATGGTGACTTCATTATTTTAAAATAAACAATAATTTTGAAAAAAACCAGTTATCAAAATATATATGTAGCACTCCAGTTGTAAGATAAAAAAAAAAAACATACATAAATTCTTTTTCTTAACAATGATACAATTGTAACTGTAAGACAATGATATACTTGTAACTGTAACATAAACTCTTTGAAAAATACAGTACTTTAATTTTCAAAGAAATTTTAAATTGTAGCAAATTGTTTTGTAAAATTGATATTGTAATTGTTTTGTGACATAGTTTGAAAATTGAGTTTGAAAATTGATACTGTAAGTTTCAATTGGTTACAATTTGAAAATTCTTTAGTAAATAAAACTCTTTGAAATTTCCTTTTATATGTAAATGATCATTTGAAAATTTCCTATTATATGAAAATTCTTTACAATTTGTTACAAGTTTCATTCGATACGGTAAATGAAGTTAATCTACTGGGATTCTAGAGTCTATATCTCATATTATATCAACTCACCATCACTATGTAAACTTCTAGCACTCATTTCCTCAAAACCCAAAACAAATTCATACCAAAATAAAACCAACTTTACACATTGTACAGAAGCTCATGGATAATTCTAATTCAGACCAAAATAAAAAGTGATTCTCTTTAAGATTCTTATGACACTAACAATTTCTCGAAATCAATCCCAGACCAAGTTAAAAAATCATAGATCGTATGATAAGAATTGAAAATAAAGCTGAAAAAATTGGAAGGTTACCGGAGAAGAAGCTCTAAAATGGAAGAAAATTTGACGGAACTTCTTAAAGAGCAATTTACTATTCGGAATTGAAAATAACCTAAAATACATTCACACGATTCACGTGTTACACAAAAAAAGTACTAACTCAAAAAAATTTAGGATTCTTAAGGATTTATATTTTAAAATCAACACAATTACACAATTAGTTACAAAATTAATATCTTTATTTTATCTTTGCTATCAATGTTCAGTCTCCACTCTCCAAAGATTTTTTTTATCTTCTCCTTTTTTATTCTATTATGGATTTTTAGTGATTAATGCTATATACAATTCCTAATAAATTGGAGTATTTAAATATAAATATGTGTATATTTTTTGTCTCTGCTTTGTGTGTGTATTTTCCTCTATGGCATCATCACTCTATCAGCGTGTCTCTAGACTAATTTGGACCATCTACTTCCACGGCATCACCATTCGATATTCTTTTATGCTTTTTGTATTTTTATTCCAAATGATATGATTTGTATCATTTTATTTTGGTAGATTTATGTCTTTTTTTATTAATTGAAAGTATTAAGTTTAAATAAACAAAAATATGTGCTTCTCATTTTGAACTCTTTATAAATTATGCTCATAAATTGCATTATTATATTAAATATATAAAATATATTTAGTCGTGTCCGTGTCCTATATTTTTATATTAGTAGAGTCCTCGTGTCCGTGTCCGTGTCGTGTCTGGTGTCCGAGTTTGGGCTTTATAGGAAACAACAAACAATCATCTGCACATAAAAAATTAATTTCTAAAATCAAAACAGTGTCAATTTTGTTTTAATTTTAATTTTAATATATATATATATATATATATATATATATATATATATATATATATATATATATATATTCGGACCACCGGTTTATAGGAATTGTCAGTTTAGCGGTCCGACCCGATTTTTTTCATTTTACACCAATTTTTTTGGCAAAAGCGGTCCAAGTATTGGACCAGACAGGTTAGTGGTCTAGTTCTCGATCCAACTGGTGTGTCTGACTAATTCGGTCTGGTTTTTACAACATTGGAATTTGAATTGTACATGGGCCACGCTAGAAAACAAGTGAAACAACTCCTATTGGAGTTACTCTTAGAAATAGTCTTTCCATAAGACTTTATATGATTAATCAATCGTGTAATTCACGTCACGTAATCGTTGGTCGTCTATTTTTCTTCCACTTGATTCAATTCAAATTGAAATTTGTGAGCGTAACTTCACCACCTTTGCCTTATCAGCCCCAACATACGTCTTTTTCAAGATTTCCCCTTCTTCCTTTGAGGACTCACAATCACTAACTTTCTCAAAGTTGTCACTATCCTCACATTGATGGATCAAGAACAACACTTTGTAACATTTCTTCTTTTCTTACTTGTGTGTTGCTCGATGTCCATCTGTTGCACCTTCGACAAGGAGATTCACCACATTCTTGATCACTTCAAGAACATTTTGGTAGCCAAACAACGCCTTCATTTGCTTGCACCATTTGTCATAGTTCTTCGCATCAAGGGTTGATAAGTTTGTAAGGACTCTATCATCGGAGACATAATTCATGTTGCATAATAGGGGTTTGTGGATCAGAATCAGACTGTTGAGGCCAAATATTATAACATACAATCATAATTGGCATACAATTGAGTATGTGGAGAAAGAGATAACCAAAAAAAGAGAGTTAAAGAGAGATTATTGAAGGTGGGAATATTATTTTGCATTATTATCTTTGATGATGATGTCTGCAAAACATTTATATAAACAATTTTAAAGTGATAGACACAAAACACACAATGCAAAAGCAAGAAAAAACAAAAAACAACGTTTGTAACCGATTACAGAAAAATTATAAACAGATATAACTAATACAAAATAAATAATACAAGTATGTTAATCCAACTCCAAAAATACTTTTTTTTCTTCTTCTAAAAATGTTTTTCACCAACATCCTATATTAACTAATTCCAACCCTTAAATTAATTAATTTTCTCTTAACAAAAACAAGGGGTGAAGTTATCATAAAAATGAACTCTCAAATCTAACACATGTTCGTCACACAAATCTAACAAAGTTTCATCATAGACAGAAACAAAATTACATGTAGCCAAAAAGACTAAATTAAATACAAGAAACAAAAACTAATTACATACAACAGAATCTGTTGAAACATAGACAAACATTGCAGGATCTTGGTTCAAACATAGATCAATACAAATTACAATATGCTGAGTCGAAAACAATGATATTTCTTTTCATTTATTAAAGAAACCTCCAGCAGCCTTAGCAAAATCACCAAGTCCATGCCCATGTCCACCTGATTCTCCACCGTCGGTTTTGGCAGCAGTATGATCGCTTTTGTGGTGATCTGGTTTGGAAGTTGAATGATCACCGGTAGCGGTGGTGGTGGCGGTTGGATGATAGTGATGAAGATAATCAGCAGCCTTATCAACGTACTGTCCTAACCCTTTCTGATCATCCAATTTAGCATAATCACCAAGTGCATCTAGAAGATCTCCAGCTGCATCAGCCACCTTCCCTTTGTCTACCGCCTTGCCATCAGCTCCTGGTCCGAAACCTGACTGTGCTGCCTCTGCTACCAGTTTTGCGCTTGCCATAAGCTCGCTCGTTGAATGCTTCTTCGCTGCTCCCCCGCTCCCTGTGGTATGGTGAGATTCTGAAGAAGCCATTATCGTTTTGGTGATAATTTAATTTAGAGTTGGATTCTGCAAGATTTAAACAGGTTTTCAATTATTGATAAACTATGGGTGAGTTTTTCCGGGAGAAATATCTATGGAAATTGTGGTTGAAGATCTTAATGGCGTCTACCTTATCCATTCAGACATGTATAAATACAGTGGGATATACGTGTCGTTTGAAACACTGTTTGAGGTAAACCGTGCTCTTTTAATCATGATGTCTCCTTCTTTCTCTCTCCATCTCACAAAATGAATAATTATGAATCATATTTAAATTAAAAATATTTTTTCATAAAATGAATAATATTTTGAATTTATAATATAGTGTTGATTAAATAATGATCATACATAAAAGTCCTAGCCGAGATGTGAGGTCGGGATCGGGTTTGTAGGGGTCCGAGATGGAGCCCGACTGGAAGTATGTGATTGGAGTTTGGGGTGTATCCCGGGAGAGGGGAGAGGAGCCGGTGTATGTCCCAGAGATATATTCCGGTTATGCGTCTTGGGAACCAGCTCGGATTGAGTACGTACGTTACGGTTTGGAGGAGTAACTGGTGCATTGATTCAGCGTTGGACATTACGTTGAGAGGTTACATTGCCTGAAACGGTTGATGCTTCATCTTCAAGTTATAGTTAATGTGCTGGGAGTCGTTACTGATAGAGGAGAGGGAGACTCATGGAGTCATTCGTATAAATAGGGCTCCCGCCAGCGGGATAAGCAAGACAATCATAGCTTGGAGTTCAAGATATCACACTTGAGCTTCCAAATCTCTAAATACGTTTATAAAGGTTTTTCCTGCAAGAACATTTGCGCCCACCATGGGGCATCGGTGAAATTAATCCCAGGCCACCGCATTACAGACGTTATAACACAATGTCAACAACTTCACCAACTGATCCACCAAATTTGACTCAGTTGTTGGCTATGATCGATGACCTGCGTCAACACAGTGACACTTTACAAGATAGTGTACAAGCTCTTCAGCAGAAGAGTTTGGACGAAACAGAAGGCCAAGAAGCAGAGCTCTTGGAACCACAACCCCTGTCCCAAGCTATCTAGGAGGATGTTTGGTCGCGACTTTATCGTCTATTATAATCGAGAGACTGCAAGTATACAGTCCTATCGTGTAGTTTTAAAAGATATCGAATCCATAGGGACTATAAATCGAACTACTGTTATCCTAAGTTACTGTATATAGCTAAGACCAATAATTCTTTTAGATGATGATTAAAGAAAAATATAAATTAAACGGATATCGGTACGTGATTCGTCTAACCTAAGAGGATCCGAATTTCCACTGGCTTATTTCTCAAATTGATAAAAATCCTTTTCAGCAAACAATATTCATCTAAAAATCCTATCTCAAACTCTCGCTCTATTGAATCAGATCATGTAATTAAATCCTAACGTATGCTCTCGCTATCCCGCCGAATTTAAAAATACTTTTTAAAATAAATAAGGTTTAATCAGTTTTAAAACGCTTTCGCAGTCTTTAAAATTAATACCTAGCATCCACTATCCGGTTTAAACCTCAAACTCTCGCTCTGTTGGTTTCTAACCTTAGTCCAATTTATTTAACCTCAAACTTTCGCTCTGTTGGTTTTTAAACCTTTTAATGAATAAATCTGGATACCCAAGTCAGAAAGAGTATTTTTAACAACATAATATTATGCCAGTTTATTTTGAATTCCTTTGGTTCGATTAATTTACATACCGATACCTACTCGATTTAGCCAGACATATTTATTAATTCGGACATGCATAAATAATAATATTCAATACATTTAAACATCTCCATAATCAAACAAATAAATATCATGCAACAATATTCTAAATAAATTAAGACAATTAGATTAAAAACCTGAAAATAAGAATACTGCAATAAATCTTGTTCTTTGAAATAAACGAGCACTCCACCATAAGTCGGCTGGATCTGCTCGGAGACTTCTTGAATCGAAAGGAAATACGACAAGAAATAAAAAGATAAAACTGCTTAAAACTAAAGAGAAAAGAAAACCTAAGACTAAAAATAAAATAAGAATGCTGGGAAAATATTGCAATGTTCGGTAAAAATGCCGACCCTTTCTCTGAGACTTGTACGTTCCTTTTATATCCTCCCCGTGTAACTTCTGTTTCCTCTATGGTAGGCTTGTAGGAAAATGGTCAGCGTGAGGAAATATTGCCTAAAATGTAGGAGACGGACGCCTTGAGTGGGAGCACGAGATGAGCGTGCGTCTCAACTAATTTACGTGGAAAAGAAAAGGTGGGCCTTTGGATGGGAGGCGGGCACCTCCAAGCCCATGAGACGAGCGTCTCAGCTTGCATGTTGGGCTGGGCTTTTGCTTGCTCTGTTGTGTAATTATTCCTCATCTTGTTATCTCCTCCTTATTTTCTATCACACCCCTCTTTCATTTCTCTAGCTTTTTAATTAGATTTCTCCTTAATTTCATTTCTTTGCTCAATTAGTCTTTACTTAATATAAATACATGAAACATTAGAAATACCAACGTAATACAAAAATAAAGTAATATAATTAAACAAAAATACTAACATTATCCATGAAAATTAAATTAAATATGCTATATAAATTCGCGTTATCAATGTTGTTCCTGAGAACTTTAAGCCTCCCGTCTTGGCAACGTACGACGGGAAGTCTGATCCTCAGGAGCACACCATTTCGGTTAATAATATGATGGCAATAATTAGAGAGACAGATTCCCTCAAATGTAAGTTAATGGCTGGCACGTTCAGGGAATCCGCTTTACGTTGGTACATGGGGTTACCGCGACTTTCTGTGGTTAGCTATCAGGATTTTAATAGGAAAGTTATTCAACAGTTCTTAGAAAATCACCATCGTAAGGTGGCCAATACTTCTCTCTTCAATGTTAGGCAGTGTCCGGCAGAGTCGTTGCGGGACTTCATGGCTAGGTTCAACGAGGAGACCATAAAGGTTTCACACCCTAACCAGGAAATCTTTGTGGCGGCATTTCAGCATGGACTCAAAGACGGCCAATTCAATGAATCTTTAGCTTAGAAGCCGGCTAAGAGTATGGACGAGATCATCACTCGGACAGAGTGTTATGTGAAGGGAGAGAAGAGTAACATGGAAAAGAGAGCCCGGTATTCCAAGGAGAAGGGTGTTGGGCGAGATGATAGAGCCGAGCAAAAGTCTCGGCCACAAGATCACACGGCGGTCAGAGAACGCACCCGTGAGAAGCCCCTACAGTCCCAGGGGTATCCGGCCACAAAGCCCGGGGAATCTTTTACACCCCTGAACTCCAGGAGAGAGGACATTCTCTGTGACGTAAACCATTTGAACTTGCTTCCCAGGCCTTGGAGACCTCAGAAGGCCAATGTTGTGATGGGAAATGATTTGGAGGCTTAGTACGAGTACCATCGCATAAGAGGACATACGACTGAAGCTTGTGTCCATCTGCGGAGAGAAATTGAAAAATTAATCCAAAGGGGTAAGTTGTCGTCCTACGTGAAGGATGACGCTGAGCAGGCTAATAAGCGTGGTCCATCTCCAAAAGGTGAGCCGGCTTCTGATTCGCAATCTAAAAAGCGGGGAAAGGTTGTGGAGGAAGTTAAGGAAGCAAGAGCAGCCCGGCATACGCTTAATACCATCTCTGGGGGGTTTGCTGGTGGTGGATCTACCAGTGCTGCTCGTAAAAGGTACGTACAGGGGATTGGACATGTGGCCCGGATTGGGTCGTCTAATGAGGAGCCCAAGGTGATAACTTTTTCACGTAAAGATGCCAAGGAGGTCTTGCCTCATGAAAATGACCCCATGGTTATTGAAGTACAAATTAGAGACTAGGGGTGAAGCGAGTATTGATTGATCCGGGAAGTTCTGTTGATGTCCTTTATTGGGAAGCCTTCAAGGGGATGGGTTTTGACCCAAAGGAGTTGTTGCCTTTTAGTGGGACCCTGGTCGGCTTCTCCGATGAGCAGGTTCAGGTGTTGGGTTATCTTCCAGTGCTCACTACTTTTGGGAACGAGGAAAACGCTAAGGGTTTTCGAGTTCGGTACCTAGTAGTCAATGCTTCGTCACCTTATAACATCATCATTGGATGTCCTTCGTTCAATGCGCTTGAGGCGGTTTGATCAACTTTGTACTTAACAATGAAGTATCCCTTGGGGAATGGTCGCGTTGGGGTCACCCGGGGTGACCAAGGTTTAGCTCGGAAGTGTTACAAGGACAGCATGAAGATTAAGAAGAAGTTAGTTCCAGCGGAAGATCCAGCCGACCATGAAGTCAGCATGGTCGATATTGATCCAAGAGAGGACTCCAGAGAAGATAGTTTGACTCCTCATGAAGAGACCAAGGAGGTTCGGATCGGGTCCTTTCCCTCAGAGGTCACACATCTAGGGACACAACTTTCTGCAGAGGAGGAAGCCGAGATAGTTCAGGTTCTGAGACAAAATCTAGATCTCTTTGCCTGGAAACCTGCAGACATGCTCGGAATAAACCCGGATGTCATGTGTCATCATTTGGCTCTAGATCCAGAGGTGAAGTCGGTGTCTTAGCGGAAGCGTAAGATGGGTGAAGAAAAGAGGAAAGTTGTTTCAGACGAGGTGGAAAAGTTGATCAAAGCAAGATTTATTAACAAGGTGCAGTATCCGACATGGCAGTCCAATGTAGTTATGGTGAAGAATAAAACCGGCAAATGAAGGATGTGCGTAGACTTCACTAATCTCAATAAGGCGTGTCCAAAAGATCCTTACCCTCTTCCGCATATAGATCGTTTGATTGATGGATCCTCCGGGTTTCGTCTTTTGAATTTCCTAGATGCTTATTTTAGGTACAATCAAATCAGGATGAACCCGACTGATGCTTCGAAGACGGCTTTCATGACAGATCGTAAGAATTTCTATTATAAAGTCATGCCTTTTGGGTTGAAGAATGCTCGAGCTACTTACCAGAGGCTCATGGATATGGTTTTCGCTCCTTAGATTAGGTGGAACATTGAGGGCTATGTGGATGATATGGTGGTGAAGACTGGGACAGGAAGTAGGCATGTGACTGATATAGAAGAAACCTTCATTGTTGTTCGGAAGTATGATATGCGCTTGAATCTGGATAAATGTACGTTTAGGGTACAAGTCGGGAAGTGCCTTGGCTTCATGTTGACAAGTCGGGGAATCGAGGCTAACCCGGATAAATGCCAGGCGGTCGTTGATATAAGAAGCCCGACCACAATCTGGGAGGTGTAGCAATTAACAGGTCGTTTGGCTGCTTTGTCTCGTTTCGTATCTTGTGCAGGAGACAAGTCAATCCATTTCTTCTCGGCTATCAAAAAGAGAGCGGAGTTTGAATGGACTGAGGCGTGTGAGAAAGCATTCCTGGAGGTAAAACAGCTCTTGTCATCACCTCCAGTGTTGACTAGGCCAAAGGAGAATTCGCAGTTGGTATTATACCTTGTTGTGTCAGATTGTGCAATCAGCTCAGTTTTGGTTCAAGAGACAGAGGCGGGTGAGCGCCTGGTGTATTTTGTCAGCAAGGTGTTAAAGGGAGCAGAATTCATGTATCAGAAGATTGAGAGGTTGGCATTGGCTCTTGTGACAACTGCTCAGAAGTTAAGGCATTATTTTCATGGGCATCCTGTGTTGGTGAAAACCAATTTTCCTTTGAAACAAGTATTCAAGAAGCCGAATCTGGCAGGAAGAATGGTGCCTTAGGCTGTGGAATTGTCAGAGTATGATATCAACTTCAGTCTGCGAACCAGTGTGAAATCCCAAGCTTTGGTCGATTTCATGGTGGAGTTCACTTCCCCGCTGATGGAAGATTCGTCTCTGAGGTGGATCCTCTCTGTTGATGGTTCATCAAATTTGAAAGGGAGTGGCGCGGGAGTAGTTCTGGAGGGACCTGGAAAAATAGTTTTGGAGTACTCGTTGCAATTTGGTTTTCAGACGAGCAACAATCAGGCCGAGTATGAGGCTCTTTTAGCTGGTTTGAGGTTGGCTTTGGAGGTCGGAGTGACCCGCTTGCTAGTCCGGACAGATTCTCAGCTTGTTGTCGGACAGGTGGGTGGGACTTTTCAAACAAAGGACCTCATTTTGATGAATTTTGTGCAGCAAGCGATGTCGTTGTGTAAGAGGTTCGAGGTTTTCGAGATTTTCCATGTTCCGAGGGAAGAAAACACTCGGGCCGACCTCTTAGCTCGTTTGGCTAGTACTAAAGGTTCTGCTGTGAATAAGTCAGTGATACAAGAAATGTTATCTTTGACCAGTATTGAGAGGGAAGAGTCCCTAGTGGTTGAGGAAGAGGATGAATGGATGACACCAATCATACGGTATCTTCAACAAAATATGTTACTGGAGGATAGGGAAAGAGCCAAGAAAATTAAGAAGATCTCGGCCAGGTTCGTGATGGAGTCGGGCAAGTTGTATAGGATGAGGTGAGCAGCTCCGATGCTGCATTGTGTGTCTGAAAATGATGTTGTTTTGGTGTTAAAAGAGGTCCATTAGGGTGTCTGTGGGAATCATGGAGGTGGTAGATCTTTGTCGAGCAGAATATTACGAGTTGGGTATTACTGGCCTACGTTGATGAAGGATTGTATTTCGTTTGTTGCCCGTTGTGTAAAGTGTCAGACGTTTGCGCCTGGTATCCATACTCCAGCTGAGTTATTACATATTGTCTTGATCCCATGGCCTTTCTATCATGGGGGGCTGACATCCTTGGGCCGTTCCCAGTGGCGCCGAGACAGTTAAAGTTTCTCATTGTAGTTGTGGACTATTTTACCAAATGGGTAGAGGCTGAGGCTGTATCTCGGATATCAGCAAAGCGCGTACGCCGTTTTTATTGGAGAAACATCATCTGTTGTTTTGGGCTGCATCGGGTCATTGTTTCCGACAATGGTACTCAGTTCGCAAGTGATTCGGTTGTGGAGTTCTGCAGGGCGCTCGGGATAACAAATAAATTCATTTCTGTAGAACATCCCCGAACTAACGGACAGGCGGAGTCAGCTAATAAAGTAATTCTGAATGCAATAAAGAAGAAGTTGGATGATGCTAAGGGTTATGGGAGCAGTACCTTCATGAGGTTTTGTGGGCATATCACACCAAAGTCCACTCAACGACTCAGGAGACACCTTTTAGAATGGTTTTTGGTACTAATGCCATGATCTCGGTGGAGGTCGCTTTACCATCCTGGAGGCAGGAACATTTTGAGGAAGAGATAAATAATTGGGGGTTGGATGTTGAGGCCGATCTGGTGGAAGAAGTGAGGGACTCAGTATATGTTAGGGAAGTTGCTGCTAAACAGAGGATGGCGCGACGTTTCAATTTGAAGGTGAAGCAGCGTGGGTTTGAGGTTGGGGATCTGGTACTTAAGAAAGTGACGGATCTGACCAGGAAGGGAAAGTTAGATCCCAATTGGGAAGGCCCGTTTAGGGTGTTGGAGAAGTTACGCAATGGAGCTTACAAGTTGGAGACATTGGAGGGTGTTGAGATACCTAGGATCTAGAATGTAGCTAGTCTTAAGTTGTATTTTAGTTAAATTATATGTAAGAATAATGGTGTACTCTTTTCCCCTAGGCAAGGGTCGGGGTTTTTAATGAGGCACCTTAAAATTATTATCTAGCTTGTAAAATGTCTGGAAGGATAAATATTTATGGGGTACTACACCTCGTCAAAGGTTACAACCTTGCCAAGGCTCTGTTCCGACTCAGATCAACCTGCTAGGGGCTCTGTACCTAAGGCTTCAACCTCGCCAAGGCTCTGTTCCGACTCGGATCAACCTGCTAGGGACTCTGTACCTAAAACATAAGGGTTCAACCTCGCCAAGACTCTGTTCCGACTCGGGTCAACCTACTAGGGACTCTGTACCTAAAACATAAAGTCTCAACCTCGCCAAGGCTCTGTTCTGACTTGGATCAGCTTGCTAGGGGTTCTAGGGAAAATACTTGGATCAAGAATGTTTTGTTTAGAGGAGGTCCGGCTTGAAGCCATGAGGCGGCTAAAAGTCTGGGGTCTTCTCCTGCGTGAATAACGGGTTATGTGCTTAAAAGCCTTCATGGTTTTCATGGTGAACCATTTGGCTTGAGGGGCTAACAATATGGCATAAATCCGTTCACGAGGTTAAACATACAGATAAGCATTTTTGACAATAAAAAGCATGCAGCATTAATAAAAACCCAGAGGGTAAATGTTAAGAAGTTTTACAAAATGCATCCTTCAAAGGGGATGACTAACTACAGATTGAAGTAGAAAAAATAAAGGGAATTAGGCGTTAGGGTGAGGGGTGTCCATGACGGCGTTTTCTTCGCTCAGTGTGGCATCACTGTCGCCATCATCAACTTCCACTAACTTCCCATCAATAATAGACTTGAAAAAATCAACCTCCGAGATGTCAAGATCTGGGTACAAGCAGGAAACTTGAGCCTTTGCTCGGTCGAAGGCCATATCTCTGGCATTCAGCACGTCCATCCGGGATTTGTCCAAAGCTTCTTGTAGTTCAGAACGATTTATCTCTGAGGCTTGAAGTTTGTTGGACAGCTCGTCTGTCGAGGTTTTCATCAGGGAAATCTCCTCCTCTAAGGCTTTGATCTTGTCATTAGATTCAAAGGTTTTTTCCTCTAAAGCTTTGATCTTTTCATCAGATTCTGAAGCTTTGGTTTTAAAGAAGGAATTTTCCTCGTTGAATGATTTCTCATTCTCTTCCAGCCTTGTGATTTCCTTTTCCAAATCGAAATTCTTCTTTTCTGCATCGTCACCAGATTTGAACAGACTTTGGGTTAGTACTGCACATCTCATCAAGTATGAGCTTAGGTGTTGCGTGATCTGTTGGGGGCCTAGATTTCTCAGTTTGTTAACATCTTCTGTGGCGTTGAGATGGTCGTACAGAAATTTGATACCATCGAAGTCGGCAGACCAAAATTTGTTTCCAGTTGAGGCTCGGTTTGAACTATTGCTAGGACCTTTCAGCAGGTTGGAAACTTCCCAGTCTGATTGGTTTATTTCATTCCCCATTACAGTTTTAAGCTTTTTTGGAGATTGTTCACTTGTTGGCTCAGGCTCGGAGGGACACTTGACCGGAGTGGCTGTTATCACAACAGTTTCCAGCACATTCGTTTTGGATTTTGTATTTTTCTTCTTTTTTGGGGCCCGGGTTTCCAGGCCGGCCAAGTTTGATTTGGTCTCGGAGGGACCTGCAATGTTCATCTGGGCAGCACGAGCCACCGCCATTAACTTTTTATGCTCTTTTACGGACATGTCAGTCATTTTGTCTGCAATCAAAGAGGAACATAAAGGAGTTAGTTAAATAAAATGAAATCTATTGAAAGGAGTCTAGTAAAGGATGCTTACCTAGGAAGTCAGGAACTTCTTTCTGGGGTAATGCTAATAAATCTTTGACCCTGATTGGCCGAAAGGAGTCCAAAACTCCCAGAGAAAGGGTCTCGGATTCGCTCAGACTGTCATAGTCAAAGCCAGAAATAGGTAACGGGTTATTGGTCCAGTATAGGGGGAACTTGTGGTGCCCGTCGGCACCATAGATGATCTGAGGACACCGGGGACCACACCTAACTCGGAGAAAGCGTTCTTTGTAGCCTTTAAAATTGGATGTGTAGTCCTGTAGAAAACTCCTCTTTGGGATACCGTTGATGGCAACCCAGCATCCGGGATCATCAATTTTTATTTCAAAGAAGGAATAGAACAGACCAACGGTTGGGGTTATCATTAGAGCTTTGCAAATTAATTCGAATACTCTTATAAACCCCCAACTGTTGGGTCGGAGTTGAGAGGGGGCGACATTCATTGTTCGCAGAATGTCAGTTTCGAAGTCAGAAAAGGGGAATTGTATGTTCAGCTCCTCTACGACCTCATCGTAGAAATAAAACCATTCAGGATTTACCCCTTTGGGGCGGGACATGCAAACATTTTCTCCAATCTCGCAGGGTTCCAAGATAACATCGTCTTCATTCCCCGTGGAGGAGATGTTCCAGAGGGAGCGTAGGGTAGCAATTTCCATATCTTTTATCAGACTTTGTTTGAAGCCTAGGGCTTCTCCTTTGAGCAGTTGGTTGGTTTCCATTATAAGCTCCACAAAACTTGAAGAGTCAAGGTCAGAATCGCTATCAGAGGTTAGAACTTCAGAGTTAATCTTGTTCATAACCCTCTCTAGTTCTTCTACCCTTTGAGTGTCTCTCATTTCTTGCATGCAATCTTCCCATAAGATTCTACGTTCCTCGCTACTTAAGTGTTTTCTATGCCCAAGTTCATCGCACTCTCTAATGATCACCATTTTAACTGGAAAAATAGAGAAAGAGAATAGAAAGGGGAATACCTGAGTGAGTGATCGAAGAACTCGTGAAGATTTGAAATGGGCAAAGCAACGACAGGAAGGCAGAGAGGATTAAATAAGGAAATAGGGTTTTTTGAAGAGGAATGGGCGCGTTATAAAAGGAAAAGGTGAGGAGGAAGCGTGTAGGTGGTTATAACCTACTTAAAGGTAATTATTACGCCTATGGGTGACTGTTCAGTTGGAGAGTGTGGTCACGCTCCGGAGGTCGATTTGTCGAGGTACATCTCGTCTTTGGCTTATGGTTTTCAATTATTTGATCATACGATCTCAAGATACGAAATTGTATGTTTAAGGGGCTTATGATCATACATAAAAGTCCTAGCCGAGATGTGAGGTTGGGATCAGGTTTATAGGGGTCCAAGATGGAGCCCGGCTGGAAGTATGTGATTGGAGTTTGGGGTGTATCCCAGGAGAGGGGAGAGGAGTCGGTGTATGTCCTAGAGATACATCCCGATCATGCGTCCTGGGAACCAGCTCAGATTGAGTACGTACGTTATGGCTTAAAGGAGTAACTGGTGCATTGATTCAACGCTGGACGTTACGTTGAGAGGTTATCATTAACTGAAACGGCTGATGCTTCATCTCCAAGTTACAATTAATATGCTGAGAGCCGTTACTGATAGAGGAGAGGGAGACTCATGGAGTCATTCGTATAAATAGGGCTCCCGCCAGCGGGATAAGCAAGACAATCTTAGCTTGGAGTTCAAGATATCACACTTGAGCTTCCAAATCCCTAAATACGTTTATAAAGGTTTTTCCTGCAAGAACAAATAAAAATTACAGTAAATAGTAATAAACCAACCATTTCTCCTCGTCATAAACATGGAGCAAACAGAATCCAAGTATCATTCATCGTTGCACTTTACTCTTTCTCTCACAGTCACCATAATATTTTATTCTGCAAATATTTTTGCAACGTTCCTGAAACTGCTGCTGATGTTGCCCTGCATCCTGTTGTTATTGCATTCACTTTCAGTGATCATAACCAAGAGTGTATTCTCTTCATCAACCTATGCCTCATCTCCTTGAGATCCCCTCTGTTTCGTGTTGCATTCTCTTGCAAAATGACCGAACTTTTGACAATTGAAGTATTATCCTGACTCATGTCAATTTTCCCCCTCCCACCTCTAAATTTTCTTGCCACCATTTTCGTTGCAGTTGCTCTCGCTCTTTTGACAAGTCGAATTCTTCAAATTTTTAGACTTTTTTCCACCAAAATTTTGAAAAATCCCTTTACTTTTCATGGGTCATTTTCCTTTTGACTTCTTTTTCTTCTCATTGGGTTGAGCTTGTAAAGCAATCTCTGCTTTTTCCTTGTCGTTATTTATCTCCTCCATCTTTTGCTCATGAGTCTCTGTTTACCTTTGTTAAACTTCACCTTATAGGATTTACTAAATACACAAGGTTCACAAAACTCCAGTTTTTCGACCTTGTCACCACATAGAAGATTTTGATTTGACAATTCGACCAGGCCTCTTTAACTAACATGGCAAGTCTCTTGTGACATAGCTCAGTCTTCGACACAGGTGTTATGGATGCCACATCTGCTGAACCATATTGCCTTTTGATGCCTCTCAAGACGCCTTCAATCTCTTCATTAGCCTAAGAATGTTTTGTTCTCCTTTGAAAACATATCCTTTCTTGTCGAGTTCTCTTAGAGAAATTAAATTTATCTTAAGATCAGGTTCATATCTAACATTAATCAATAGCTTATTGACTCGTCATGAAGCTTGAATTTGATAGATCCAATTCCTGCAATTTTGTAGGATTTGTTGTTTCCTAGCAACCCTGATCCACCATCATGATCACATAATTCCTCAAACATTTTTTTAGGAGTCATATGCCAAGTGGAGCATGAATCCATATTTCATTCCTTGTTAGAAATCGTTAAAAACCACCAGTACATTAGATGATTCATAATCATCTTGAACAATGATTCCATTGATATTGTCCTTGTCATCGCCATAACTCTTCAACTTGTCAAGACACACTTTTCTAGTATGACCTTCCTTCTTATAGTGATAACACATAATAGTATGAGCATCACCATCATAAGACTTATGTGGACCTTTACCATTTTTCTTCTCCAACTTCCATCTTCGAGAATTTTCGTTTTACGGACGATTCCTCATCAACAGATGGTGGTTTGTGCTCCTTTCTTTCGTTCAAATCTTCTAATACAAGATTGATTTAACTTCTTCAAAGGTCATGGACTATCTTCTATATAAGATGGTTTCTTTGAAGTGAGCATGAGATCTTGGTAAAACACACAACAACAACGACAACAATGCTTGATCTTCATCACTCATTGTAACATCAATATTTTTTAGATCAAGAATCACCTTATTGAACATATCAAGTTGTTCAGTCAAGACTTTGTTTTCACTCATCTTGAATGAATACAAAGCCTGTTTTAGGTATAGGAGATTGACCAACGATTTGGTCTTGTAAAAACCTTTGAGTTTCTTCCACACACCAACTGCAGTTTTCTCCTTCGAAACCTGTAAAAGAACCTTATCACCAAGGCTCAATATAATGGCATTGTGGGATTTCTCTATCATCATCGTCTTCTCCTTCGATGTTATGGCATCATCCATCTTCTTTGATCATTTCAACGCTTCTAACAAACTTTGTTGAACAAGAAGGACTTGCATCTTCAAGCGCCATAGACTTAAATTATTTTCTCTAGTGAATTTTCAATCTAATACTTTATAGACGATATCTTCTCCATACTAATCGCACCATTTTGTTATAATGAATGCCATCTATAATAAACGAAAGTATGAGAAAAATTAGGCTTCTTAAACAAACACAAGAAAACTATGTTGATTTATGAAAGGGAGAGAGAAGAGGGAGGAAGAACAAGAAGAACAAGAAGAAAACATTATTGGTTATAACTAATTTACTATTTACTTACTTGATTAGGGTTAAAAGATTACTAGTGAATAAAAACAATCAATTACTAACAAACATAATATATTTCGACAACTGCATGTTTGAACGAACTTCGACTACAACATGCATAACTTCGACTGTTATCGAACTAATATTTGTCGAGACTAGAGTTCAAACCAATTACCACAAACTCTAACTCTTAAAAGTCCCATATTTTAACCCGAACACAGTAGAATGGAAAATCATATAATATTTCTATTAGATGGTATATAATGACGTTTAATTAAAACCTATTAAAAATTGCAGGCGTCAAAATAAAATTTAGAAAAGATTGATGTAGTTTTGTTTATAATGTTAACTACAATGTCGGTAAAAATTCAGAAAAAAGTTAAAACCTATAAATAATTGTAAAATTTAGAAAACCTATTAAAATATAATGTAATTTAATTAATATCTATGAAAAAATTGAAACGAGTGAGGTGTTGAATATAGTGTAAGTCAATTGTATGTTAAAAGCTTCAGAAGTTGTTTTGCAAAACAGCTTATTCAGAAAAGTTGTTCTACCAACTGTAGTAGAAAAGGAAAATTTGAAGAAGAAACTGGTTTCTAGTTTTGAGGAAACCGGTTTCTGCTGCGAAACACAGAATTTCAGTTTTGCAGTTTTCCTATTTCTTTGGTTTTGTTTGTTTTTGCTATGTGTTTTGAGATGCTTATATATAGCTCTCCCTCTTTTGTAATGTGTCAGAGTTGAATGTCATTTGAATAATAAAACAATTTTCTCCTCAATTACTCTCTCTCTCTCTCAATTTTCCCATTTTCTCTCTAAACTTCATCTTCTCCAATTTTACCATCACCATTGATTCACCTCAATTGTGTATGTTCCAACATTTGGCATCAAGAGCACTGGTTTTGATCCATTAATTCGCTGTAAACATGACAGCCACCAATCGAATCCATACCAACCTCCCAATTCTTGATTCCAATAACTATGACAAATGGTGCAAACAAATGAAAGTTTTGTTTGGGTGTCAAGAAGTCCTTGAAGTGGTGAATGATGGAGTCACACCACTTGTTGCAGAGGCTACAGCTGCACAACAAGCCACATTCAAGGAAGAAAAGAATAAAGACTACAAAACTCTCTTCTTTATACACTCTTGCGTCGACAACGACAACTTTGAGAAAGTTGGTGATTGTACGTCGGCAAAGCAAGCTTGGGAGATCTTGAAGAACAGGTATGAAGGTGCCGACAAAGCAAATGTGGTGAGGTCACAAACTCACAAGAGGTAGTTCGAGTTGATACAAATAGAAGATAAGGAATCAATCAACGACTACATTATGGGTATAACGCGTTTGGTGAATTAAATGAAGGCTTGCGGTGAAACCGTTACTGTACCAAATGTAGTAGCTAAAATCTTATGTTCTTTAACGTCAAGATTCAATAACATTGTGGTAGCCATAGAAGAGTCAAAGGATATTCTCACTATAATCAAGGAGGAGATTCAAAGCTCATTGGAGGCACATGAGCAAAGGTTAGATGAAAGAGGAAATGAAAAGGCCAATGCGGAAATTGTATTTCAAGCAAGGTTCAATGAGAAGAACAAGAGATCGAAAGACAAGTGGCCTTCGAAGAGCAAGGAAAATGTCCACAGAATTCAAGAGGTTCCATGGCTCAAAGAGGAGAAAGCAGCTCCAAAGGTGGTGGTCAAGGCAGCAACTACAAGATAGGTGATAAAAGCAATGTGAAGTGCTTCAACTGTCAAAAGTTTGGCCATTTCGCAAAAGAATGTAATGCGAAATCGAAAGAAAATCATGGAGATGAGGCCAAGCTTTCTAGGAAAGAGGTAGGTGATGATGATACGCTTCTTGTTATGATCACGGAGGAGAATAATGGTAGCAAAGAGGGGCTGGACAACAGCTCTGTAGTGTGTCGAGGGCTGGACAACAACTCTAACAGTGCAGAATTTTCTGCACAAACGCGTTCGAAGCGAAACGCAATGGTTACCGTTCGAGGAGAAGTCCAAAGTAGTGATGAGTGATACTTGGATTCAGGTTGTTCGACTCATATGACGGGAAGAAAATATTGGTTTGTGAAAATCAATCAAGCCACGAAGAGTAGAGTGAGATTCGCGGATGACACCACTTTAACGGCCGAAGGTGTGGGTGATGTTTTGATCAACAAGAAATATGGAAGACATTCTTTGATCAAAGATGTTTTTTACATTCCTGGAATTAGGTGTAATCTTTTGAGCATTGGCCAATTACTCGGGAAGAATTACTAAATTCGGATGAAAAACAAGATTCTGCGCGTTTTGACCAAAAAGTTGTTTTAATCTTGAGAGCACTCATGGCTACAAATTGTACTTTCAAAATAGAGTTGAAAGTAATAGAGCACAAGTGTCTTGCTACAGCGGCAAGTCGTGATGAGTGGTTGTGGCACTACCGTCTTGGACACCTCAATTTTAGAGACCTCGACACGTTGCAAAAGCATGGTATGGTGACCGAGCTGCCCAAGATTAATTTTCCAACTGAGTTGTGTAAAGAGT
Source organism: Vicia sativa (assembly GCA_021764765.1). Classification (NCBI taxonomy): domain Eukaryota; kingdom Viridiplantae; phylum Streptophyta; class Magnoliopsida; order Fabales; family Fabaceae; genus Vicia; species Vicia sativa. The sequence goes on along the minus strand of CM038793.1, from coordinate 196,429,573 downwards.
GTGTGCAAGGGAAGAAACACAAGAACAATTTTGACAAGGATGTTGGTTGTAACACTCATTTTCTACCCAACATTTATAATAGAATCAGAGTGCCAAAATTTCAAAACATAAAACAGGTGTCACATTTCAACTTATTATCAAACACTTGTATTTCATTAATATAGATACATAGCATTCGGCCTTCACATCTTATAAGTCATATACAACTTTATTCAACTAAATCAAAACTTTAATTTATAATTATTCGAGAATTATTGTAATGACAACAATTAGAATCAATTCCAACAACAGGTAATAACAATTATTCATCATCTTATAATCACAACACATAAACATCCCCCCGAGTGCTACGTATCAGAGCAAGACCCTTTGACTTATCATAAAGTGACATACAGACTTCAAGAATTAACTCTGACATCCACAACTATGCTTGAGTACCTGCCCATTTCCCATGGTAGGGGAAATATCAGCAGAAGGGATGAGATCTCGAAAAATATAAACAAAAGTATGATAACTAATATATTAGACTAGAATCATACAATTTCACTTCTTCACACAACAAATCATACAACAACTACTAGGAACAACTTAATAGCAACAACAACATGTATTAAACAACAACTTGTCAAGCATCAACATAAACATCGACAACGACAGCAACAACTTAAACATGCAAATCGGATGCGACTCAACTATGCAAATGCATGTAGTACCATTCGGAGTAAAACTCCCAACTTAAAATCATTTCAGGTTATCAAGGCAATCAACAAGGCATAAGCCTTCAACATGGTGCCATTAAGGCCAAGGCATAAGCCTTCAACTTTCAACATGGTGTCATCAAGGCCAACTTAATCATGCAAATATTATGTATGAGACAACAACCACACATCAACAACAACTTAAATGATAACAACTTAAACAACAACAACTTAATCATGCATTAACTGCATCAACTTAATCAACACTGGTCATTTAGACCTACAGCTCAAACAACACAGCAACTTTCAACGTTGGCTATTAATCCTCCAACATAAACTCGTCCATAATTTGGAAAATTCATTTATTCGACTGTACCTGCAACTCAAGCATCCGATATAAAATTCAACAAAATAAACCAACCACAATTACCTACTATTATATACGGACTACTACGACAAATTTCGGTTAATTCCAAACAACTAATTTTTACTGCTTAATTTACCAACCCGGTTAATTCGGCACTGTTTTTAATACTCTGTTATCAATACTAAGTAACTTCTACCGTTCTGCTATATATACATATATATCACTGACATAATATTTTTCTGCTACCAATTCTTTCATTGTCATCAAGGTTACCTGCTACAAAATACCAGCATTATTATATTATTATAACATACCCTTCCAGCACCTACATCTTTAATATACTACTAGTGTTATGTTATTTTTGTTTTTATTCTTCTTCTACTTCAGCCATGACGTCCGTCTCTCATGTCATCACCATTATACTTCATGATTATGGCACCTCCAGTCATGTAACTATGACCCAGAAAGAGTTAAATTAAGTATAGTAGATATATATGTATCAGCGAAACAACCATCAGCAAAACAAAACAACGTGGCCACCATCCACTACAAGGGCGGTCGTCCCACCCCCTTACACACAAGGAGGCGTCCGCCTCCTCCCTTCCTTGCCACTGGAGACGTCTGTCTCCCTCTCTATAGCACAAGGGAAACCTTCTGGAGGCAAGTGTCAGAAGTCTCTGCTTCTGACCATCAGAACTTCTACTTCTGACCATCAGAACTTTTGACCAACACAACTTCTAACCATCACTTCTGCCAACAGAACTTTTGATCAACAGAACTTCTATCCAACACTTCTACCATCAGAACTTCTGACCAACACTTCTGCCATCAGAACTTCTGACCAACACAACTTCCATCGACACTTTTGTCCAACACAACTTCCGTCCAACACAACTTCTGTCCAACACAACTTCTGTCCAACACACTTCTGACCAACACAACTTCTGACTAACACAACTTCTGACTAACACAACTTCTGACCAACCCAACTTCTGACCAATCCAACTTCTGACTAACACAACTTCTGACCAACCCAACTTCTGACTAACACAACTACTGACCAACCCAGCTTCTGACTAACACAACTTCTGACCAACCCAACTTCTAACTTACAAAACTTCTGACCAACCCAACTTCTGACTAACACAACTTCTGACCAACCCAACTTCTGACTAACCCAACTTCTGACCAACCCAACTTCTGACTAACACAATTCCATCTCCTTCCTACTAGGCTAAATTGACCATAACATGTTAATTTAGTGCTACTAAATAATCATAAACTCAATTAATCCTCATTGACTCGTCATCTCCTATATTCAATCTTTGTCAAATAATTCCACTACACAATTAAACTACTAATTATTTCTACTACCGAATGCACTTTCTCTACTTAATTAACATTCTGCAAATTCATAACCCAGCACCTAGTATTATTATTCATTAGAATTTAATTGAATTACTCATATTATTATTATTATTACACTACTTACACTATAATACTAAGCTTACTTTATAATATTAAGTTTATTAAATCATCACTTAAATGCCAAGATAGTTAGTGATTTAAAATCACATGCGGTACTAATTTATCTCTACGATGGCACAAACCCACGCAGCAACATAAACGCTTCTCATTCAGTACGATTTCACTAACAGCAACTATTATCAGAAATCAAAAACCACAATTTAATACAGACATCATAGGTTCATTTAACCCCAACCCCACATATCAATCATCATATTCCCGGTTATATAATTCGAACTCCACCCTTACCTGGATTTAACGGCAGTTCGAATTCCCCGATCACATCCTAATTTCCGGTCACATTTTGATTCGGCTTTTCGATCTGCAATCTTCTCCGGCGGCTAATTCCCAAACCTTGTTCCTCTTCTTTTTCCCACGTACAGAAACCTCCTTCTTTTCTTTATTTCCCAACCTAATTCCTTATATTTTCTTTTTAATCCAATAAATCAAATAATAATAATATAATTATTATTATTTTCTTAATGGGCTTATTATATTCACACCTCCATTTTGATATTTGCTACTCATAATACAACTTGATTTAATTAAACAAAATATCAAAATAAATAAATAATATTATTCTTAATATTATTCCTCTAATTTAACCGATTAAATCCAACTTTAATTTAATTAATCCAAACACGCCTCTTAAATAATACCGACCAATCCAATTATTCTGATAAATTCTCAAACTTCGTCTAAATCCAATAATTAAATCCTTATATAATTTAATTAAATAATTAATTAAATTCGGGGCGTTACATTGGTCATAGGACCAAGGAACACCTTGAGGTGGTGTATTCCGATGTGTGCGGCCCAATGCAAGTCGACTCGTATGGTGGAAATAAGTATTTTGTCACTTTCATTGATGATTTTAGTAGGAAGTTGTGAATTTACCTCATAAAGATGAAGGATGAGATTTTTGATGTGTTCAGACGTTTTAAGTCCATGGCGGAGCAGCAAAGTGGTCACAAGGTAAAAATTCTCAAAACGGAAGGTGGGGGTGAATATACCTCAAGTGAATTTGGGAATTATTATGATGATGAGGGTATAGTACGTGAGGTTGTTCAACCCTATACGCCTTACCAAAATGAAATTACCGAAAGGAGAAATCGCTTAATTATGAACATGGTTCGTAGCATGTTGAAAGCGAAGAACTTACCGAAGGAACTATGGGGAGAAGCGATCTCTACAACAGTCTATTTGTTGAATAGGTGACCTACTAATAAGCTTGACAAAGTTACATTGGAAGAGGTATCGCCTGGTCACAAACCGAATTTAATGCATTTGAGAGTTTTCGGTTCGATCGCATTTAGGCACATTCCGGGTCAACTTCGAAAGAAGTTGGATGATAAAAGTGAGGTAATGTTACTTGTCGGATATCACCCTATTGGAGGAAACAGACTGTTTGATGTGAGTAGCAAGAAGATCGTGATTAGTCGAGATGTGGTAGTGGTGGATGAGCTGAAGTTGTATGACAGTAGAAAAAATCTAGTATCAGCAGCAGAAACTGGTTTCTCAACAAAAGGAAACCGGTTTCCCTCGCGAAAAATGCAGTCTAGAAGCTCTGAAATTGAATTTTTGGATGCAGAAATTGGTTCCCCTGATCCTGGAAACTAGTTTCCACCAGAAAACACAGAAATCAGCAACAATAGCAGAATACAGACGCTGTTCCAATTCCGATTGAAGGTGGGAATGGGGATTCCAATAGAAGACCGATAAGACGCAGAGGTCTACCTCAACGGCTCCAAGATTGTGAAGAATTCTATGATAATGAGATTGATAATGATGGTGATCTAATTCACTTTGCACTAATGGCCGAATCCGAACCGGTGAGTACAGAAGAGGCATTGAGCAATACAAAGTGGGTGTGTGCAATGAAAGAAGAACTAGAATCGAATGAGAAAAATAGTACTTGGGAGTTGGTTGATTTGCCGGAAAGAAAAAGGGCAATCGGAGTAAAGTGGGTCTATAAGGTGAAGGCAAATCCTAAAGGCGAATTGTCAAGCATAAGGCTCGACTAGTAACAAAATGATTCTTGCAGCGAGAAGGCATAGACTATGATGAGGTGCTTGCTCCGGTAGCTAGATTGGAGACCATACGATTGGTTGTTGGTATCGCAAATAGAGAAAATTGGAGAATGTACCAAATGGATGTGAAATCCGCATTTTTAAATGGTCCACTTGAGGAGGAAGTCTATGTAGAGTAACCCCCCGGTTTTGTGATAGATAACCAAGAGTGAAGAGTCTACAAGTTAAGGAAAACACTATATGGTTTGAAACAAGCACCTAGAGCTTGTAAAAAATACATAGATACTTTTCTTATTGAAGTTGGCTTCAAGAAGTGTGTGTTCGAACATGGCGTTTATGTGAAGTCGGATGCAAGCAAAGGTGTGATTATACTCTGCTTATATGTGGATGATCTTTTGATTACGGGCAGCAATTAGGAGTTTATTTCCAAGTTCAAAGGTGAACTCATGGAAGAATTTGAGATGAACGATCTTGGTATCATGACATACTTCCTTGGCATAGAGTTTCACAAGTCAAAGTTGGGACTTCTCATGAATCAAAGAAAGTATGTGTAACACAGTGGGAGAACTGACTTGTTTTGTTTTGCGTTTGATCGCAAATGTTGTGGATAGCAAGAGTCGCCACCGACTTTTCTTTTATCCAATTAAGGGAAGGTGAAAAGAACAGGAAAAGACCTTTGTTAGATTCTGAGTAAGGGAGGTGATTATGAAAAGGGAAGGTATTAGAACCCTTTCCATCTGTAGTTATCTACGGGCTCTTAATTGCTTTAGCTCATTTCAAAATTGCTTTCTGTGTTTGTGTTTGAAAATATTTTTGAAAAGGCATTTCGCTTTGACTTCGTAACGATTCACGTTGGAATGTATACGAAGTGTTTGGAAATGTTTCGTTTTGGAAAAGAAACTTTGTAATGATTCACGCTGGAATGTATACAAAATGTTTGAAAATGATTTTTTAAAAGTGTGAGGTGTGAAAAGTTTTTTGATAGAGCAAGCAATTAAGAGTCTATTACCTACTTAGAACGGTCGTTTCCGAGTTATTTTACTTTCCTTTAGAATGGCGATATCCATACCATTAGTTGGTAGGTAACCCTATTCGTTGGATGTAAAGGGACATTCGAAGGGACGTCAGATGGTCATAGAAGGCAACTTGTAGGAGTATCCTTGCACATTCGTATGGACGATCATCACTTTTCGTAGGCAACAATCGAGGGACTAGATCATGTATTCGTAGGCAACATCGAGGGACTATGATCTTTACTTCGAAGGGACTATGATGATATGTTTGTAGGCAACAGTGCTAAGATACCCCTACGTTCGAGGGACTTGACCATTTGTTTGAAAGGCAACGAGAGAGAATACCCTAGGGGGTGTATGTGTGAAAAGAGTGTGTTGAGTTCAAATAATTTTATCTTGTGATTAGAGTTAGCTATGTTGATTTTATCTTGCCATACACGCCTAATTTACTAACAGTTTATATGGGTGCGGAAAGTAAATTGCGGAAATATAAAGTGCAGAAAGTAAATCATACGCTATTACATGACTTTATGGCAGATACATAATATAGGAGTGCGGAAAGTAAAAACCTAATTAAACTATTACATCCCATAAGCAGTTACATAATATTGGGAAAAAAAGAATGCGAGAAAATAAATAACGGAAAAGAAAACAAATCCTAATATTTTTTTGGATTTTTTTGAAATGTGGAGAATAATCCTAAGTCTAGTTGATTTTAATTAATTCAAAGAAATATTAGTTAATACTGACCCTAAATTAATTAATTAAAATAATAGAAAAAATTAGTGGAAGTTGTCTAATTAATCCTAATTATTTAACCTAATTACTAATTTTTTAAATTAAATAATAAAAATAAGCAAAGTAGTAAAAATATGGAAAAATAGTAATAAAAAAAATGCTGAAACGCTTCTGGAAGAAGCCGTCCCAGAAGCTGGAGCTTCTGGGAAATCCTTTGCTGGAGGTACCCAGAAGTAGGCACTTTTGGGGGTGTTTTGCTGGAAGTGGATCCAGAAGCTGGAGCTTCTGGACGTATTGCCTCTGAAGGGATCCAGAAGTTGGAGCTTCTGGACATGTTGCTTCTGGAACCTGAAACATAAAAAACGTTAGGAGTTTTGGGAAAAGGCAGGGTTCGAACCCATGCCTTCTAGGATGAACGCGCGCTGCCTCTGCCATCTGAGCCAACCTGTTTCGGTGTTAGACATATGAAACATAACGAACGTAAGGGAAATTGATTTTTGGGAATCAATTTAAAATCAGAAAACGCGTGCAGCCTTCGTCTTCTTCCTTAGGACATAGACTTTTAACCACGGCTTTTACCTACAGATTACTTCTGTAGCTATATCCCTGCAAAATCATAACTTAAGTAATACGCAATATAAATTTACATGAAAGGCATGGATTGATTGCTTTCAACCTCCTAAACATGAATATGCCTCTGGTTTTGGCTAATTTTGTCTTAAACGAAAAGCCCTAATCCAAGGTCTCAAACCCTAACAATGGTAGATTCGTGTACCTGTACTGAAAACTTAATCAAACGACACAAAAAGCTTGCAAATAACATCATGAACCTGAATATGTGATCAAAACACGTTTAAAATGCATGTAACTATGAATTCGATTTTAAAATTTTAAGAGCAAACCGTGATGTGCAATTTCGTGATTCTGGACGTCTGGATGCGTGGTGATGATTGGAATAGGTTCCTGGGACCTTGAGGATGCTCGTTCAATCCTCCAAACTCCTTGAATTGGCCTCCAAAGTTGAAACCGAAATTGCTTTTCTTACAAGTTTTCTTGAAAAAATTTTAGGGTTCTTGAGGAAAGAATTTCGTCTCTTGTGCATTTGGAATCATTGTGTATTTATACTATAGTGATTTAGGTCAAGAATTGTCAAAGAATATCATGCTAATCAATGAAAGATAATTTGATTTGGAATCAAACCAAATATTTCCTTTTTGAGCCAATTTCAATCAAATCACTTGTCAATCTTAATTATTTCGAAATAATTAGACTTAATTGGCTTGCTTGAACCTCAAGGATGAGAGAAAATCCATCTTGCATTTAAAATTTGATTTTATATCTTTTATTTTAATTAAATTGGTTTTTAAATGAATAAAATCCAAAATAAATAAAAAATAAAGGATAAAAACGTGGCCTTGGGCTTGGAGGTTCCAATTCACATAAGGAACATGTTTGAATCAAGAAAGGTTGGGCCCATTTGGAAATTTTTTGATTTTCTCAAGTATTTCTCTTTGTGCACCTCCTCAAAAATGCTCAACTTGCATCATGTGTATCTTGCTCAATTTTTAACATTTTTGGGTGTTCTTGGACTTTTTAGAAAGCTCAAGATGTCTTCTAAACATCCCTTTTAGTTTCATATTCATTGAAGTTTCCATGCTCATGAACACTTCTTTGCAAAAAGTTGACTTTTTGTTGACTTTTAAAAGGACCTGTAATGTTTTGATCCATAACTTCCAAATGAAGCATTTTCTGCCCAAGCTTATAAGACGTGAAGTTGTAGAGAATTGAATTCTCTTCAAAATGAGCTGTGGTGGAAAAATTTCTGATAAAGTATGTGAAAGTTATGCCTGGTCAAAGTTCTGTTGACTTTTTATGAAAAGCCCTAATTTAGAAACTTTGACTTTTGATCAGATCTTGACTTTTCTTGAGGAATCATGATCAACCCTTGATCAAATGATGAATATTACTTCAAAATATTGGCATTGACCAAGAATTATGAAGTTTGACTATATGTTGACCACAGTTGACTTTTTGTCCAATACAGCTGATTTTCAATCATCTGAGCAGTTAACTGAGCAAACTTGACTTGTAAGGCTTGAAACTTGACATGGTGATTCTTTGAAGAATATGATGAGGTATGATGACCACTTGAAGCATTAGAAGTCCATCTTGACTTGAGAATAGCAAAACCCTAGCTTGGGTTGATTGCTTAGGAGAGGGTTTGTCTGGTCAACCCTTGTGAAATCCTTGAGTATGGATATGTGAATTGTCTTGAGAAGTGGGAGGGAAAATTTTGGGGTATAACAGTATGCTTGTGAGATATTGAAGAGGTGTGATATGAAGCATAGCAATGCTGCAATTCACCAATGGAACCAAAGTTGTAGCTGTCCAAGAATGAGGATGAGGGTGATGTTAATCCAACTCAATATAGAAGGTTGATTAGATCATTACGTTACTTATGCAATACGCGGCCGGATTTGGCATTTAGTGTCGGTATTGTGAGTAGATTCATGGAGAAACCAAAGGTGACTCATTTGGCAGCGGTCAAGAGAATCCTTCGTTACATCAAAGGTACTCTTGGCTGCGGAATTCTCTTTCCCGCGGCTGATGTGGGCAGTATGTGTGAGTTACTCGGCTATACGGATTCCAATTGGTGTGGAGATAAAGATGATAGAAAGTCTACAGCCGGTTATGTCTTTATGTTCAGAGGAGCTTCAATCTCTTGGTGCTCAAAAAAGGAACCTGTGGTGGCACTCTCTTCTTGTGAGGTTGAGTATATCGCAGTGTCTATGTGTGCATGTCAAGCCCTGTGGCTAATGAATCTACTTAAAGAGTTGGACAACATTGAGGTAAAAGCTATCACACTCTTTGTTGACAACCTCTCGGCTATTAATCTTGCAAAGAATCTCATAGCACATGGGAGAAGCAAGCATATAGAGATGAGATTTCATTACTTGAGGGAGCTGGTGTGTGAAGAACAGCTGAAGTTAGCTCATTGTCGAAGCGAAGAACAACTTGGGATTTGTTGACGAATGCGATAACAAACGAAGTGTTCAAGAGGCTTGTGAAGAAATTGAGCTTGAGGAATGTGGAGCGCTTGACTTAAGGTGGTGTGTTGAATATAGTATAAGTCAAGTGTGGGTTAAAAGCTTCAGAAGTTGTTTTGCAAAACAGCTTATTCAGAAAAGTTGTTCTGCCAACTGTAGCAGAAAAGGAAAATTCGAAGAGGAAATCGATTTCTGTTTTGAGGAAATCGGTTTCTGCCGCGAAACACACAATTTCAGTTTTGCAGGTTTTCCTGTTTCTTTGGTTTTGTTATGTGTTTTGAGATGCTTATATATAGCTCTCCCTCATTTATAATGTGTCAGAATTGAATGTCATTTGAATAATAAAACAACTTTCTCCTCAATTACTCTCTCTCTCTCTCAATTTTCTCATTTTCTCTCTAAACTTCATCTTCTTCAATTCTACCTTCACCATTGATTCACATCAATTGTATATGTTCGAACCTGAGGTACCTACTGTAATTATAAGTGTGGGCAATGAATTCAGAAAAAATGGTTGTTTTGGCTGTAATTTTTAGTTGAGAAATGATGGTATTATAAAAATGAATTCTCAAATCTAACCTATAACATAATATGTCATCAGATACCTACCTACCCCAGTTGAGAAATGATGGTATTATAAAAATGAATTCTCAAATCTAACATATAACATATTGTCATCACATACCTACCTACCCCTCTCAATATATATCAAATCCAACATTTAACTAGGAAACCATTCCTCACAACACAACAATAACCAATTAGCTACAATGACTGATGAATCTTCTGTCCATGTTGTCATGTTCTCAAGCGCAGGAATGGGTCATCTCACACCATTCCTAAGACTAGCTTCCTTACTTCTCACCAACAACAACTGCAAACTCACTCTCATCACTCCTCTTCCCACTGTCTCTCATGCCGAATCGCACCTCCTCTCTCAATTCCACTCTTCTTTCTCTCAACTCAACCTTCTCCCATTCCACCTTCCACCACCACACTCACCTCCTCCCTCCGTTGACCCTTTTTTCCACCGAGTCCAAACCCTCCGTAACTCAACTCACCTCCTCCCTCCTTTGATCTCTTCACTCTCACCACCCGTCTCTATCTTCATCTCTGATATCTTCCTTGTTACCCCTCTCGTTTCCATCACTCAAAAACTCTCTCTTCCTAACTACACGTTGTTCACTTCTTCAGCTGCCATGTTCTCTTTCTTCTCTCACTTCCCTACTATTGCTCAGTCAAAACCTGATGCTGATACTCAGATTTCATTTCCAGTTCCAGGTCTTCCGTTTTCACCTTTACCATATTCATCTATCCCCCCAATTCTTTTCCAAGATACCATATTTAGAAACATTATGATGGAAGATAGTCCTAACCTCACAAAACTACATGGTGTTTTTCTCAACACGTTTGAATCACTTGAATCTCACTCACTAAAAGCTCTTAACAATGGAGAAGTTGTCAAAAATATGCCTCCTGTTTACGCTGTTGGTCCTTTCATTCCTTTTGAATTTGAGAAGAAAAACACGTCAACACCGTTGATTAGTTGGCTTGATGATCAACCTATTGGATCTGTAGTTTATGTTTGTTTTGGAAGCAGAACTGCACTGAAAAGAGAACAGATGAGAGAGATTGGAGATGGGTTAATAAGAAGTGGATACAAATTTGTGTGGGTTGTTAAGGATAAGATTGTTGACAAACAAGAACAAGAAGTAGGGTTAGACGAAGTGTTAGGTGTTGAGCTTGTGGAAGGAATGAAGGAGAAAGGGTTGGTGATAAAGGAATGGGTGGATCAAAGTGAGATTCTCAGTCACAAAAGTGTTGGAGGGTTTGTGAGTCATTGTGGATGGAACTCAATAATGGAAGCAGGTTTGAATGGTGTGCCAATATTGGCTTGGCCACAACATGGAGATCAGAAGATAAATGCAGGGTTGGTTGAGATTAGTGAGTGGGGGATTTGGAACAAGAGTTGGGGTTGGGGTGGGGAACGTGTGGTGAAAGGAGATGAAATTGGAGATGGTATAAAAGAGATTATGAAGAATGAAGTGTTGAAAGATAAAGCCATGAAGGTTAAAGAGGGGGCAGTGAAGGCTATAAGTAATGGTGGAGATTGTGAAGTTACCATTCAGAAGCTAATTCAGAAATGGAAGACTAATGTTAACAATGTTTGAGGTTTTTTTATTCATGTTGTAGTGTTCTTTCTCCCATGTTTTATTTATTTCAAGATTTAGTGTGTCTCAAAACATTTAACAAAGAAATAGAAGTTGCAATATTAGTTGAAGTTATTCGATGAAATTATTTTATCAATGTCATTTTTAGCTACTATTTGTTTTATGGGAATAGAGAAGCAAGTTGTGTTAAATTATTCATAGGAGGTTAGGTAACCTTAATTTTCCTACCAACCAACCGAGACTATTCTTTTCTAATACAAGCCTCAAAATATGCAAGAAGCTTTTCCATAAGATCCCAAAATCTGTTTATCCTCGTCTCTTCAAGGTAGCTGATCCTGAGCCCTTCCTTTTCCAGTATGTCTGAATTTTTTTTTTCCCACATAAAGTATGGTAGTTGAATCCAAAACTCTTTTGTACTCCACGCACATCTTATCTTTTAGAATCTTTTTAGAATAATATAACTCTTGCAAGCATTATTTTAACGTATATATATCATGTTATTTTGAGAATGTGTAAAGCGGATAACTTTTCATGATTTAAAATTTATTAATATTCAATTGTGATAAAATAAAATTTTGTAAAATGTTTGTCATGATTAAATTAAAATTAAATAAGATTCGTCCTTATTTTGTGTGTGCATGAAATATGAAATATGCTTTGGATTTCAAATGTTGTCATTTGTTTAGATAACTAAGACAAATTTTATAGATTTTTTGTATCTTTATTTGATTTTGTATCATATGGGGTCTGTGTTAACTAAGAATGTAAGAATTATAATAGTTGTTGCTACTTTAAATCTTGTTAAGTTTTGATTTAAAATGATTAAATACACTTTTAGTTTTCTTATTTTCACATTTTTTAAGTTTTAGTCTCTTTGTTTTAAAAGTTAATTTTTTGGCCTTAAATTTTATCTCACGTTGAATTTTATTGATCCTTCTCTTGTTTTGTATATTGTATATGTGGCGTTTTTATTGATGATATGATATTGTTATAGTAACTCCTTATTAGATGAACACATATTGTAGGGAGTTACTATGACATTGTCATGTTATTAATAAAGGCGTCATATATGTAAAATTATAGGGGTTCAACAAAATTTTAAATAAGATAAAATTTAGAGATCAAAAATTAATTTTTAAAATAAAGAGAAAAAGAGACTAAAACTTAAGAAATTTAAAAATAAAAAGATCAAAAATACATTTAAATCAAATATAAAATATGAAATATTCTTTAGATTTCAAATGTTGTCATTTGTTTATTTAGATAACTAAGACAAATTTATAAATTTTTATATCTTTATTTGATTATGTATCATGTGTGTGTTGTGTAATAGTTATAGTTGTTGCTACTTTAAATCTTGTTAAGATTATGATTTAATAAGTCAGTTTTGAGAATACATTTTTTAAAAGCAATGTTATGCTTATATCTATTTCTTATACCAAATACTTATATTTATATTGTATGTATTGTTTATTGTATTTATAAGGTGAATAGTATTTTTTAAAATAAAAAATTTATTTTTAAACAATGACGTAAACAACGTGAACATTGACATGTGTGTAAATAGTGTATGAACAATGATTTTTAATAATAAAATAAAATTGATTAATAAAATATAAAAAATTGATTAATAAAATGATGAAGTTTGTTAATAAACGTTCGGATATTAAAAATAATTTAGTAGTTAAACAAAGTTGATTAATAAAAAGTAAAATATTGGTTAAAAAAGTGATGGAGTTGGTTAATAAATGTTCAAATATTAAAAATATTTTTTAGTTGTAAAATAGAGTTGGTTCATAAAAAGTAAAATGTTGATTAATGAAGTTATGAAGTTATATGTCTATATATTAAAAATAATTTTTAGTATTAAAATAAAGTTGATTAATAAAATATAAAATGTTGATTTATAAAGTTATGAATTTGATTAATCACACAATTTTATATTGGTATTCATTATTTAAAAAACAATTTTTTAAATTTTTATTTTTTTTAAAATATATTATTATACTAATATATATCTGTTCAGTGTATTGTAACGAGTGAAATTTGATGTAGTGTATGTGTTTGGCGTAAAAATAACATTTTTTTTTAAATTCGTGAAAGTATAACACCAATTACTATCTTTCTATATCTATTGTTATTGATGTCGTTAATATTAAGATTATCATTAGTATTTATTGTTAGTTTTATTTAAAGAATGACACTTTTAGTATTGACAAATTTATCGTTCTTATGAATTTTTAGTTAGTTAGATAACTAGGTAAAATATATGCACTAGTTTAAATCATAAATTTTAAGTTCAATTGGTATTGGGGCTAGTTTTTATAATGACTAGAATAAAGAAGAGGGTAAATTAGAAATTGACAACATAAATTAAAAAAGAAAGTGAGGCGGAAAAAACCTAATAAATAAATAAATAAAATAAAAGAAGTGAAGAAATACGTGAAAAAGGAGTATAGAGAGAAAGAATAAGAAAGAGAAAAAGATGGAAAAACGAGAGGAAAAGTGCAAGAGAACGAGAATGAAAGATAAATTTATTTTTTTAAGGTAATGCTAACATGTGCCTTTAGAGCACTGTCAGAATTTAGTAATTCATTATTTTATTAGGCAAGTATGTATTCGACAACATTGTATTTGATCTAGTTGAATTAATCATAGACAATAGAGTCGAACTTAATTGAATAGAGTTACTTGTATTCGATAGAGTCGAATATAATATGTAATTATCGAAATATGTCAACATGTATTTGACAAAGTTGAATACTGCATTTAGCAAATAATGTGTAATGTTTGTTTGTGTATAGACATGTGATGATGTAAATCAATTGAAAGATTAACAGTGAATTCTAGGGCTGCGCAACGGACGGATACAGATCGATCCGCATCCGTTTAACCGGATATCCGTTCAAACGGATAGGAAGATACTCGATCCGTTATCCGATCCGTTTTGAACGGATTGGATACGGATAAATCCGCTGACTAACGGATAAATCCGGCGGATATCCGTCATCCATCAGAGTTAAACAAAAATTACTCTTATCACAAATTCAAGATTACATATAGGGCATGAACGGACACGGATCGATCAACATGAAATGAGCAGCCCTAATTACATATTACAAATTCAACATGATTCAAATCCATAATACCATTACACATAGTGACATAAATTCAATACATAACACATGATTTAAATTCAAATGTCCAAATCGAAAAGTAAATAAAACAACTTGTAGTCTTGTTCAACTTCATCAAGTAGAAATCCAGTCAATCATTTACCGACTCTTCATCATTAAGTCGCATTTGAGACAACTCTGAACAAATATAAACAAGAAATACATTAGCAATATAAACAACCAAATTCAAGAAGTTTAAAACACACAAAAGTTGTAAGTTACCATTATCAATCTCTTGAATTATTTCAAACTCCTCCTCATCCGTCAAGATACGTCCATGGCGAATCCAATCTTGTGTGCATATCAAGGCCTCCGCGGTTGAAGGGGTCATTGAAGCTCTATAGTCATCAATCACACGACCACCAGTGGAAAACGCCGACTCAGATGCAACTGTAGATACAGGGATAGCATATACATCCCGAGCCATTCTTGCTAAAATAGGAAAATCCCTCTTATGATCCTTCCACCACTCAAGAATTTGAAACTCACAAAAGTCATCTGCTTCTTGTTTATGTAAATCAGCAGCTAGGTATTTCTCAAGCTCGATCGTGTTGCAATATACCCATAGTAGCTTGCAAATTATTATAAATGACATATTCGGCTTCACCAATTTAGAAGATTTCTTACCCACCCACCAAAGTCGGAAGAAGATGAACCCCGAATTCCTAGTGCGATTTTGGAATGAGTAGTTTTCTTGTAGTCTTGGAACAACTCTTTCAAACAATCAAATGCCAAATCAGCCAAAGGCTTTCCCAACTCCTCGCCAAACATATGAATCAAACCTGACTTCACCAAGTGAAATTTATATCGTGGATCGAGGATACTAGCAACATAAAATATCAAGTTAGCCCTCTCATTTTCCACTCCCCAATACTTGTCAAACTTCTCTTTCATTTTTTTAGCCAACTCCACCAAACACTCATTTTCACTTCCTATCCAATCCTTCAGGTAGTTATAAATAGTTCCAATTTCATCCATTAAAATATTAGAGGTGACATAAGAAGTACCGGATACGAATGGTAATATCATGAAATGGTTCTAGAATTTTCTCCATAAAATCTCCAACAAATCGACTCCTCGAAATGCATTTTCACCAAGAAGTGGAAAATCCCCACGCAGAAGCATCCTCATCCCTATCTCTCAAAACATTCTTGTACAGATTAGCCCTATGCAACATCAAATACGTAGAGTTCCATCTTGTAGAAACATCACCTGCTAAAGACTTTTTTGTTTCTACGCCTTCTTTTCTAGCAAACTCATTGAACTTAAGCAATCTAGCAGGAGAACCTCGTACATACTTCACTAAGTGGCGTATCCGCTGAGTTGACTCATTATGTTTTTTCAAGCCACATTTCACAATCAAATTTATTATATGAGCAACACATCTAACATGCAGATATTTCCCACCAGCCACAGAAGTCCCCTTATTCACAAATTTCTTTTTCAAGTAAGCAACCGTCTTGTCATTTGCAATTGCATTATCAATATTCTGAGAAAACATTATCAACCCCAAACATTCAAAAGTTCCTCTATCAATGGACCAACTTCCTCCCCTTGTGACTAGGACATGCCATGAAGTTTATTATTCTCTTTGGAGCTTCCAATCATCATCAATAAAGTGAGCATCAAGCACATGTAAGGGTTCGATTTGATGTCCATAAATCGATGGTGAGGAAATTCTTTGTTTGGATTTTCAAAAAGGTTTTCAAAGATTCTTTTCAACCTTGTACAATGCTAGACAATCTCTTCCAACCTTACTTCTAGATGGCAAGCGAATAAAGGACAAGCAACGAGATGAAATACTTAAACCCTTCATTTTCAACAAATCGAAAAGGCAACTCATCTATCACAATCATCCCGATTAAGGTATCCAAGACAAGTTTCGATCAAATTTAGCCAAACCAGATATCTCTTTTTTCGTTCCCCACTATCGTTCGCTCGACAAAAATCCTCAATTTGATGAGACTTCTTACGATTATCGATTATTTTGCACTTGTGCATATGACTTAACAAGTTTGTAGTTCCCATACTAGAAGGACCATACACATAATTTGGACAATAATTGCATCTACATCTCGATTACCATCTTCCATATAAAGATGAAAGTGATCCCAAACTCGACCTTTTCTTTTCTTTGGTGAACCGCCACTGAGTCTCCGTAGTATTGCTTCCATTGTTATTAGCAACACTCTCCGAAGGTGTGGGTGTCGACATTGGAGGTCTGAAAATTCCAAACACACAGATAAAATTGAATCAGAGAATGATAATCAAGTCAAATCTTTGAGAGAGGAATTGAAAATTCAAACTGAGAAATAGGAAATTACAAACCATTGAGAGAGCAGTGAAGAATCAAAGTTAGGGCAACTTGTGAGATGGGCGGAGATTGGAGAACGAGAGAAGTGAGATTGGCGGAGGAAATTAGGGCAACATGTGAGATGGGCGGAGATTGGAGAACGAGAGGGCGGAGGAAATTAGGGCAACATCAGTGAGAATGAGAGTGAAAGTGAAAGGAAATGTGGATAAAATGAATATATGGATTAAAATTGAACGGATGACGGATATTCGCGGATATCCGACGGATATATCCAAATTATCCGTTTTCTACGGATAGAAAACATTATCATCCGTTATCCAATCCGTTTACCAACGGATTGGGTCGATCTGATCCGTAAAAGCGGATATCCGGCGGATATCCGTATCCGCGAATGAAATGAGCAGCCCTAGTGAATTCATAATAAAATCCCCCCTTTTACATACAATACTCTCTCTCTCTCTCTTTATATATATATATATATATATATATATATATATATTCTTCTTTATTTTTCTTGAATAACCTAATTAATCTAACAAATTGGTATAAACGAGCCCGGTTGCGATTTAGTGAATCTGAAATGGCAAACAACAATACAACATCAATACAATTTTCTCCAAATATACCAGTTTTCAAAGGTGAGACTTACGAGAGGTGGGTTTCACAAATGAAGGTCATCTTTTGATTTCAAGATGCAGATGAAATCGCATGTGATGGAGTACCTGCATTGGAAGAAAATGCAAATGATGTTTAGAAGGTTGCACACAAGGAACAAGGAAAAAAGTTAGAAAAACTCTTTTCTTGACTCATCAATGTGTGGATCCTAATGTGTTTGAGAAGATCATTGAAGATGAAATGTCTAAGGAAATGTGAGACAAGTTGAAGAACTTATATGGTGGAGTTTAAAAACTGAATAAGGTGAAGTTATAAATGTTAATAAAGCAATTTTAGATGATTCAAATGAAGGAAGATGGGCCAGTTTCATAATTCTTTTTATGTTTGGCGCTTCTAACAAACCAGATGAAGGCTTATGGTGAATCAGTCAATGATTTTGCAGAAGATTGAAAAAGTGTTAAGATCCCTGACTACAAGTTTTAATTACATTGTTCTGTCTATTGAAGAGTTCAAGAACCTAGATGAGATAAAGGTGGAAGAATTTTAAACTTCATTGGAGGCTCATGAGATGAGACTCAAACAAAGGAACTCGAAAAGGGAGAAATGGCATAACAGACATTGCAAGCAAGATTCACCAAGAAGTCTGGAAAAGAAAAGGTGACACAAAGAACTATTCTTGCTAATGATGTGAGTTCAAACAAGAATCCAAAGAATCACGCTTATTAAATCAAGAAAGGCATGGTCAAAAAGTATTCGAGGAAGAAAGTTGACATGAAAGATGTGCAGTGCTACAACTGTCAAGAATTTGGCCAGTATGCAAGAGATTTTACGACAAAGAAGGAATCAAGAGAAAAAGATAATGAATAAGTGCAATATGCACATGTTGGAGAAAGTGACTTTGATGATGTGCTAATCATTTCCAATACTTAGTCAAATAAAGAATAAACCAATATGTGGTGACATGATTCAAGATGTAGTAACCGCACAATTTATAATAAAAACTAGTTCACCAAACTAGATGAACCAGTTAAGAAAGTAATCATATTTGCAGATGGCAAAAATGTTATATCAAGTGGAAAAGGAAACATAGATATGGTTAGAAGAGATGGTTAAAACGCTAGTATTACTGATGTATTATATGTACCTTCTGTGACAATCAATTTGATAAGCATAGGTCAATTACTTGCAGAAGGGAATAACATGAACTTGAAAGAGAATCAGATGATGTTGTATCATTGTGAAGAATGGATGATCCTGAAAGAACCATTGGAAGATAACAAAACCTTCAAGATTAAGATTGATAATGTTGATCATAAATTTATTGCCTCGACTGTTGTATAAGACAAGAATTGGCTATGGCACCACATGTAGGGCTTACCTCAAGTGAAGAAACCAAGTCAGGTGTTTGAGGAGTACTGTAAAGCAAAGCCGGTTAGGAAAGCGTTCAAACTTGACATGTTCATAAAGTCGATACAAAATCTAGAGCTTATTCACTCTGGTGTGTGTGGACCTTTTGAAGTAAAATCAAATTGAAGTAATTGTTATTTCCTAACTTTCATAGATGAATTCACCATATACATGAAGATTTATCTTATTGAAAATAAGAGTGGGGTATTCGCACAGTTTCATAAGTTTGTACTAACAGAAAAGTATGGGTGTATGTGTGTGACCCCCTACAAGGGTATGGAGACTTAAAGGCCATAATATGTATATTACACGTTTGAGGTGAGGGCTAGCTCACGGCAGCGACTTGTCATGTACGATGGTTTTTTAGGCTATTTTAGGGACCAAGTCACGTGAGGTGAAAGACCTTGCTATTGGTCGGGGCTGTTAGGTTGAAGACATGAAGTTGGAGTGATGTTATTATGGTTACTCAGAGCATAGTGATATTTGAGTGATGTTTGAATGTGTGTAAGTAAGTAAGTATTACTTAAAAGTCGTCCTTTTTTCCTTTTAAAGATGAGGTATTTCTAGAAATTTCTGATTCGTAGGTCTTTCTTGGAAAAGGTCACTATCACCCAATCAAAAGGTTGACAGCTGAATTCCTATTCCCAAGGGATGTGGGGGTTAATAACTATATTGCCTTTTCAACTATCTAAGATGCGTCTTATCCCATGTTTCCTTTCCCCGTGGACAATGATGTCCTATAAGTAGAATCAATACTATTTGTATTTATTATATTGTCTATATGTGTCCTATAAATAGAATCAATACTATTACATCAAATAAAATAATATAGAATGATTTCATCTTTCTCTCTTCCTTTTATTCCTTATTTCTACGTGTTTTATAAATAAAAAAAATGTCAATAAGAATGTTAAATTGTTGGCAACACGAAAATTCGTTCATTTTTTTCTTTTTATTAAATTAGTCTTAGTTGGTTGATACAACTTGTGTTACTTCGGTGTTACACTTACATGCACCTTGTCTTGTCTTTTATTTAATTTGAAATTTTTTATACTTCAATTGATTTAAATATGTTAGATGATGGTAGAGATATTTCCTTTTCTCGTTTGATTAATCATATATTCTTCATTCCCATAAAGTTATTACAAAATTTATATTTTTAATACCACCTTTGTTGTTATTCTAATACCACCTTCCTTTTTTTATCAATATTAATAATTAATAATAATAATAATAATAATAATAATAATAATAAACTTGAATTTCCAGTAATAAATAAAAATAGTGGATAATATAGTATTTAAATTTTCAATTGCAAGTTCACCGTTTCATGAACCAATCTATCATCATCAATCATCATTACTGGTACCAATCTCAATTATTCTCTCACAATATTCTTCAACCTTCCTTCATCTATTCTTCTTCCTCCCCTCTCAATTCCATCATCGATTTCAGGTTAATACCCTTCGGAATCTAACTAATTTTTTCAATTCTACCTTTTGTTATTCTTCAATTGAATTTTGTTACCAATTTCTTTCAAATTTTAACCTAGAATCTAACTTACTGATTTCATGCTAGGTTATTGATTGTAGAAGGTTGAGCAAGTGGATTGGTGCTGGAATGCAAAGGCCGGTGGCTGTTTCAGCTACACCTAGGGGTGGATTGCCGACTGACAGCAGCGACTCTGTCGTCACTTTAGATCAAGTTCCGCGGTGGAATGATGCTGATCAGTCGTTAGGGTATGAAAACGGAGAGGCTCCGTTTTCCAATTCTTACTTTCCTGATCCTTTAGCATCAACGTCTGGAGCAGATGGTGGTTCGTCTGTATCCAGGTTTCCGGTTGATCATGAAATTAATTCCAGGATTTATTTGTGGAGGGGGAATCCCTGGAATCTCGAGGTCGATGCTGTTGTAAACTCGACTAATGAGGTGGCCGTTTTCTTGCTTTTTTTCTTTAGTTTATTGTTTAAATTTGGATTGAATTATTTAGCATTCTCCTTTAGCAGGTTTCCTCTTTGATTAACTAAATGCTCTAACTTATTCATTAATGTAATATTGTTGAGCTGAAGCACTATCTCTGCTATAGACTGTAGTTGTAGGAAGTGTTTGTTATGTCATGAAACTTACACCCCAGGCCATTTATACATTATAGGGAGACCTTTCATATGCAAGTAACACAACCCATTTTCTAAGGAAATGCTTTGACTTTTTTCTTCTGAGCATATAGTTTTTTTTTTTCTTTTGATATTTAACAATGTCTTGAGGGTAGAAAGGTATAACTTATGAACTCGGATATACAAAATTCTTTGATGAGAATTTCAGCTTGAAGCAAATTCAAGATGAAAAGAGGAAAACACTTTAGTTGATTGTAAGAACAAGGGAGATATTATCGATTGTGCTAAACTGTAGATGGATTAAGTTCAAAAGGCATAGTTATGGACCTATGAGAAAATGTAATTAAAGACAGATTAAGAGAATAGTCTCATATTTCGGAGAACCATTTCAATATTATACCAGGCAGGTCAACAATGGAAGCAATATGCCTTAACAGAAGATCGAGAGGAGGTAAAATATGGTGCAATTAGAAATTGTCTAGAAAGCTTTAGAGAAGAAAGAATTTTGTGCCAATGCATGGTCTAGGGAGTGCATTGGTCACGATGGATGAAGGGAGAATGAGTGACAATGTTCTCATTGTTACTATGGTGGATGGAGGGAGTTAGGAGGTAGAAGGAAGAGGCTAGTTTTGGCGTTTGAATCGTTATTCAGCTCCGCAAGATGAAAGTTGTCCCCCAATTTTCGATGAGAAATTATGTTAGACCATATTTCCAATCTGTCATCATTTGTTTGACGTTGTCTCATTACCTGTTTTTAAATCAAATATAGGAACCATTATTTTTGCGCTTTCCAATCCTTCATTTTTCGGGCAAATCAAATGGTAGCTTAGTGACATTGTAAATGTCTTGTTGAGGATTTTACACATCATAGAACTTAATGACATTGTTTGGTCTATGTACCTGACCCCTACCTATTAGGTAAACCCTCTGGTTGTTATTAATATTGTTTAGGGGTACTTTTTGTGTAATTTAAAAGTCTATGTTGAAATGCAAATATGTTTTTTGGTATTTTAAAGTAGCAACTTTATAGGTCAACAATTATGTTTTTCTGATTCAATCAAACAGCATGGAGCCATTTTGGTCCAAATATCAAGCAAAAGAAGCATGGTCTTTATTCTTAAATAAATAAAGTTGACTAGTGACATTTTTTCCTCTTATCCCTTGATGTTGTATTACCTATGGTTACTTGCAACTGCTAATCAATCTATATTGCAAAATTTGTTTGCACATGTCATGAGACCTATTAATATTTTTATAATTTGAAATTTATATTGTGGATGTTATATTTTGACTGCATGAATATGCTCCCAAGTCCTAATGCATCTCATAATTGCCAAATCCAAAAGGTATTGATTGCATTTTCTGTTCTCCAGATACTAAAGTCACCCATCTTTTGATTTAATACTTGTTAACTATGAGAAGGATGTTAAACATGTTAGGACTGAGCAGCAGTAATAAAACGAAGATAGTAATATCTTATTTCCTATCTGGTTTTTATTTCGTATGGTTGCAGAATATGGATGAAGCACACAGCAGCCCTGGATTGCATGCTGCAGCTGGATCTGGTCTTGCAGAAGAATGTGCGACTCTGGTACAATTAATTATATAGTAAAATTGTATTATGTGCTCCATGTTGGAGGTTGATAATATGTGAGCTCGGAACATAAGATACAAATTTATTATTTTCTACTATGAGTTTTTTTATTTAAATATTATTTGAGGTTCACCATGTCCAAAACTTGCAAAAAGCAGCTCCAGTTAATTGTTATATTTCAGTAACGTGTTGGGGAACAAACTTTCTTGATACGATGCTCGAAAATATGAACTAATGCCATCTTTATTGTCAACAGGGTGGATGTCGAACAGGGATGGCTAAAGTTACCAATGCATATGACCTTCCTGCTAGGTTTGATTGCTGGCCTCCTTTCATTTACTTTTTCATGCTGAAGAAGCAATAGTCTCTGTTTTATTAGTAGATTAGTTCTACAATTAGTCATGGTTTACAGTTTTTTCTCTTGTTGGTGGAATAAACATTCTGAATGTATTTAAATATATGTTGTTGCATTGATTGAAAGGAGCTCTCCCATACTTTCTTTGCCGAGTGGTGGTTTTTGGGCATGTTACTTACATATTACTTGTAAATGTTAAACTGCATTTTTTTTCCTTCCTGTGGTTTGGACTTGAGATGTTTAATATGTCATGCTGCAAAAATTATGTTGTTGCATTCCACATTTCTATCTTCTGTTACTGAACTACATCATGAACTTTACGTTAATAAATTTCCCGTGTAGGAGAATTATCCACACCGTTGGCCCCAAATATGCTGTAAAGTACCATACTGCTGCTGAGAATGCTTTAAGTCATTGCTACCGTTCTTGTCTGGAGCTTCTAGTCGACAGTGGACTTCGAAGGTTCCCATCACCCCAATTGTTATATTATTTATTTATTTTTTTGCAACATTTATTCTTTTTGGGAATCTATTTTTTTCTAAAAGATGCACAACTTACTTATCTTAGTCATATGTTAATGTAGCATTGCTATGGGATGTATTTATACGGAGGCAAAGAACTATCCCCGAGAACCGGCTGCTCATGTAGCTATAAGTGAGATTTTCTTTTTGGCATGATTTTACTTTTTCAGTTTGTTTCTTGTCATATTTTGGTGATACATTAGTTACGTTAACTACATGCATTAATGCCAAAAATCTGAAAAATGAGTTGCTGACTTGATAATAAAGAAAAAAAATATTTGAAGAGAAGGAGAGAGTATGAAATAAAATGATAAATTGTTAGTCAATTCCTCACAATTTGCGGTAATTGATTTTCTATGTTACGAGATGGATGACAGGTGAAACCTGACTAAGAAAACAAAACACATGTGTGTGTCATATTTCTATTATTTTTTTCATTCCATAAGTCATTCTACTATAATGTACGAATTCCGAAGACTTCAAGTTAATTTATCATGTCCCTGTCACATGTGGAATGCATGTAGTTTATATTTGATTCCTGCTAAGCTGAAAATTACTTCCAGATGGTTGATGGATGACATTGTTACTCTTAGGCTAAATTTCCTTTCCTTTTTAATGTCTTTTATTCAGGAACTGTGCGACGGTTCCTTGAAAAGCAGAAAAATAACTTAACAGCTGTTGTATTTTGCACTACTAGCACAACTGATACTGAAATATATAAAAGGTATTTTCCGCATTTTCTCTTCCTTTCTATTTTGGTATCTGCAGTTTTATTTTCCTTTCTATTTTAATATCTGCAGTTTCCTTAAAACCAAAGTATGTGTTACTTATTTTTACCTTTCATCTTGTTTCATCTAGGCTGCTTCCACTTTACTTTCCTCGGGATAAACATGAGGAGCAAGTTGCATTGTCAAAACTTCCTGCAGATGTTGGGGATGAAAATGGCGAGACCATCATAGATGAGCGGAAAATCAGAATAAAGCCTTTGCCTAAAAAGAGTGTTTCAAGACCATCCGATGATGCAGTTGATCATCCTGTCAGTGATATTGGCCTAGTTCAAAAGTCAGTAATTTTTTAAAATTTTAAAAATTTCATTTGTTGATTTCCCGGCATGTTTCATTGTGAAAATAACTACTAGGAGTTAGGAGAGTCAAGATGCATAATCAATCCAAGCATATATAAATCTTGGTTGACCAGATTATATATTTAACATGTTCTATTACAAGTTTAAAAGCCCCTGAAGAATGCGTCTCTGAGCATATTTAGATTCACTTACCTGCAATTTAGTTGTATGTGCTTGAGTGTTTTGGTTGTATTTGACTAAACAGACCATCACACATTTTTAATATCACTTCTGATAGAATTTTCCTGATCTTTGTGTTGTAGGAAATCATCAAATTTAGATTCTTTTTTAGATCCCGCCTTTATGTCCTTGATTAAAGACCCTGATCAAAGGCGTCTGGAGCAGTGGGAGAAAACTGCTGAAGCACAAAGAGGCTTTAATTGTGCTAAGTTACTTGGATATGGAGACCTTGAGGGGCCTCCGTTGTCTGCTGCCGAAGAATATTCTCTTCACTCTAGATACCTTTCCAAAGCAAACTCTTTAAATCTTTCTGAAATAGCAGAAATGAAAATTGTGTGAGTATCCCTTTATTTCATCATCTGGTTTGTATTGTTGAGTTCTAATACATCAGTTTCATGTTTATAACATTTCTGTTTTCGTTCTTGTGAATAAAATTTAAATTTCATCCGAAGGTGGAGTTAGCTAACTCTTGCATGTGGGTTGCTTAAAATACAAGAGTAACAACTCCATTATGTATTTTCACTCAACAGCTTAAGCTTGATATCTGGTTTATGACAAAAATAATCTTATTGGATTTCAATCATCAGTAAATGCACAATGAAGTTTTGAGCTACTTAAAACTTTAGTTATTTTTGCTTTCCTTAGCCAATCAATCTGAATGCTTCATGCATTTGTTCAGATTGGTTTTTGCTTTTTCTCCCTGATGAAAAAATGTTCAGGGGGAGAAGTTGCCCCATTTCAAGGTTAGGGGCATGCCACATGTGATTTCTTTTTATTCATACTTGCATTTAATAACTGAAATACTTGTGTTTTCCAGTTATCGTGGAGGGGTAGACAGTGAGGGTCGTCCTGTCATGGTTGTTGTGGGGGCTCACTTCTTGCTTAGATGCCTTGATCTGGAACGATTTGTGTTATACGTGGTGAAGGTAATTCAGTTATACACTTAAGCTGGACATCTTATGCACTTATGTTTGTAATTTCTGAGCTTTGTTTTGTTCGTGTTGAACTTTAGGAGTTCGAGGCTTTAATACAAAAACCTTATACTATTGTCTACTTCCATTCTGCCGCATCTCTACAAGTGTAAGCGCAAATATTTGATTTCTTGGATGTACTGATTGGTCTGTTTTTTCATAAAATATAATATGTTTGCATTTTGCAATATGCCAAGGGTTGTTTTCATTGGAAAACATTTGAATGTGCAAGGAAAGATAGCTTATTGTTAAGGCCAGCTAGTTATTTTATGTGAATGGTGTGATCACTATGTCAAATGAATTAAAATGGTCCGGTAGCCTAAGTTTTTGTAATCTCATCTGCTTTTATATAATTAGAGAAGGGACCAAGACATGAAATATCAGTTATGACGTACACATTTACAATTGTATGTTGGTTTCCAAACTTATACTGTAATTGTAGTACTTTGCATAGTTCACAGAAAGTAGAAATATCTGCCTGGCCATTGGCTTAGGCCATGGGTATTGGATCACATGGACGAAACCTCTTAACTTTATGTAGTTACCAATACTTGATACAAAGCTGATTTGTCAAAAAAGACGTAATAGAAAGCCCGATGTTAAATTTGAGCAACCCTTTGGTTTGATTCAATGTGACTTTAAGCTAAGTATAAGTTTACATTTACGAGAAGGCAGTAAGTAAGGCAAGGATACCTTTTTGGATAAATAGTGTTAAAATGAATTGAAGTTATGCAACTGAAATGAACCGTGTGGACCTCTTTTTTTCATTCAAGCTAGTTTCTTAGTGAAGTGTGCATAATAACTGCATTTATTAGTTGGTCATGGTTTGTGTGCAAATCTCGTGATGTTTGTTTGTCTACAGTTAATTTTTATCTTTCTCATCCTTTTTTGGTTTTAGGCAGCCAGACCTGGGTTGGATGAAAAGGTTGCAACAAATACTTGGTCGGAAACATCAGCGCAATCTGCATGTATGTAGTATTTTTTTTAAAAGGATTGGTACAAATATGCACTATCTCTATTGCCCTAATAATGCATTAAACTCTTACACTCTTAGTTATGTATTCTCAATCTGTTGTGTAGGCAATATATGTGCTTCATCCAACTTTTGGACTAAAAGCAGCAGTCCTTGCACTTCAAATGGTTGTTGACAATGAGGTATATAGTGAAATCTAAATATATTTAAGAATCTCATATTCATCTATATTATATTATACATTATTAAAAGTCAATTTTCAGGTTTGGAAGAAAGTAGTGTATGTTGACCGACTTCTGCAGCTCTTTAGATATGTACCCCGTGAACAGTTGACCATCCCTGATTTTGTGTTTCAGTTGAGTCTTTGTTTTCACCATCAACATTTTTTCTAATGCTATTTTCTATAATGTTTTGCTTTCAATTTATGGGTTCTACACATTTGGAGTTGAAAATGTGCTAGCATATTGGGGATGGCCTTTGATAATAAGGTATCACCAATAGTAGGTGAGCTTACTAATCTATTGTATATTCACGCAGGCATGACTTGGAAGTGAATGGAGGGAAGGGTGTCATTGCAGATCCCAGAACAAAATTTGTGTATGATAAACCGTGACTCGCATGCTGTCTGTTCTTACCATTAGCTAAGTTAAAAGGGAATCCTATGTGCACTTTCCTCATTATTTGCCTCTTCCCTTGCTCTCTCCCTCATAACCAGGGGGCTACGTGTTTTTGTAATGTGTAGCATTCTTTTGATTTTATTCATTTGAAGTAAGGATAAGTTTCTCTGTATCTTATGCATATAATTTATCGTGGAAGCTAGATGGTTGCCTGTTATGATTGCTTTGTACATTCAGAGAAGAACATTTTGAATA
Source organism: Vicia sativa (assembly GCA_021764765.1). Lineage (NCBI taxonomy): Eukaryota > Viridiplantae > Streptophyta > Magnoliopsida > Fabales > Fabaceae > Vicia > Vicia sativa. Next base: position 196,401,767 of record CM038793.1, on the reverse strand, counting down.
AAATCATTGTATTATTATTACTTGTAAATAGGACTTGCGAATGTTTGAATGAGGTTTATTTCATTACTATGGTCAATTTTCTATAGTGTGGTTATATGGGCACACTCTGTAAAGTGTTTGTGGAAAAGAATTTTTAGGCTTATTAAACACACTTTTAGTCTATGATTGGGATATCTTAGATAGAATGAAATGAAATGGAATGACAATTCAATTATATTAAGAAAATTATACGAATAAATTTTAAGACGGAACAAATTCATATCCTCGATTTGAAATTGTGGTAAGTGATGGAATGAAATATGAATCACTCGTCAATCCAAACATAACTTCTGAAAACAGCAAGTTGCATTTTTAGATTGTCATGAAAAAAAATAGAGAATTTTTTAATCTACCCTATATTTTTTTTATGTATCAAGTAAAATTTCAAAAATACCTTTAAAAATCGAAAATATATTTCAGGTATGTACTGTTTTTAAATCTATAATATAAGAAAAGAAATCGTTGTAGAAATCTCAATCTTATCCTTAATTGTATTTTTGACAAATCACTAAATTGAGGGTAATTTGTGTCCAAAATTTACTTTTTCCAACCAAATGTTACTATTAATTCTAACTCAAACATACTTTGATTTGTGTACAAATTAAAAATACTTTTTGTCATAGTAGTTCAAATACAACAAAATGGTAACTAAAAAGTACATTTTTTGGATTGTCAAATCTATTATCTATTTATAAAAATCAAAGTACTATAAAATCTACTAATTACCCTTTGATTAAAATTACCAACTAAACTAATTGCAATGGGCAAATTAGATATTTTGTAACACTACTATCACCATATTGATTTGACATTTATTGCATCTAATGTGTCAATCCATTACATTTTCATACAATATTTTTTATTTATTAATATAATCACAATATTATTAATATTTCACAATTAATGCTAATTTGAATTCTTTGAACCTAATAATCAAGACTTAAATTCACAAATTCACGTACATGCATAGATGTAAAATATGAAAAGTCATATTTCAAATAATCTCAGGTGCAACTTTCAACAAAACCCTTGAGTGCTTCCACCTTTCAAAGTTGAACTATTATATAAATCCAGCGTCTCTTCATTTTTATTTCACAAAACTGTTCATCCGAAAAAAGGTGAGGGCTTTAACACAGAATTTTTCTTCTCTCTTTCATTTTGTGGAATTCTTTCCAACGTCCATTGTTTCATATCTCTCTCTGTGCTACGCCTTCTTCCATCTCCATCACCTCTTATCTTTTTGTGATTTCGACTTTAATCTAGATAAATGTTTTTCGCTCTTATGCATATTGGAAAAACTATGACAAAAGAGGGAAGATAATTCTACACGGATCTTTTGATAGTGGGTTGCAGAATATTTTCATGCAGGTTACTGCTTGGAAGTTTGATCTCTATGGTTTGAAGCTTGAGGTATTGCTGTTATCAAAGGATGTAAGTTGGATAAAGCTTCAGCAGCAAAAAAAAAGCTTTTAGGATATTGTTAAAATTATTTTAATTAGAATCTGAAATGAGTTCTGGAAATATGCTGCAAATAGCCGTTGGAAATAATTTGAAAATAAATTGTTGAAGCAACTTGTTATAAAGTGATATAAAGTGATAAATTGTTTAAGAATGCACTCTTAACATCCATTTGATATAAAGTGATGTTATTTTGAACAGCAAAAGAAATTAATAATCTAATAGATTCTAACTTGGCGATTGAGACAAAGGTTTCATTATAATCAATTCTTTCTTGTTGACTATAACCTTGTGCAACCAGTCGTGCCTTGTTTCTGACAACTTCTCCTTGCTTATTTAGCTTGTTTCTGAATACCCATTTTGTTCCAATGATATTGAATCCTTTAGGTCTTAGAACTAGATCCCATACGTCATTTCTGGTAAATTGATTAAGTTCTTCTTGAATAGTTATAATCCAATCATTGTCTCGAAGAGCTTCATCTATTGAGGTTGGTTCAATCAGAGACACCAATCCAAACAATGATTCTTCATTATTTCTAAGAGAGGATCTTGTTCTTATGAGGTCATATTTCTTTCCTATAATCACATTTTCTGGATGTGTTGAAGTGATTCTAGGAAATCTTTTCTGTGAGGGTTCCTCATAAATTCTTAATTTGTCCAGAGCATTGTCAATAGGAGGATCTTCTGATTTTTCTTCAGACTTTTCAAAGTTTATTAATTGAACTTCTGTACCTACAGAATTTTCAGTCTGCTTTGGCTTTTGATGGCCAAGCTTGTCATCAAATATGATTTGATTGATTCTTCAACAATCAAAGTTTATGTATTGTACACTCTATAGCCTTTTGAGCGTTCATTGTATCCAAGCATAATACACTTTTGTGCCTTAGAATCAAACTTGTTCAGATGGTCTTTAGTATTTAGAATATAGCAAGTACATCTAAGAGGATGGAAATATGAAATGTTGGGTTTTGTGTTCTTCCACAATTCACAGGGAGTCTTTTCAAGAATAGGTCTTATAGAGATTCTATTTTGAATATAACATGTTGTGTTCACAGCTTCTGCCCAGAAGTGTTTAGCCATATTAGTTTCGTTGATCATGGTTATGTCCATTTCTTGCAATGTTCTATTCTTTCGTTCTACAACTCCATTTTGTTGGGGAGTTCTAGGATAAGATAAATAATGAGAAATGCCATTTTCTTTAAAAAAACTTCAAAAAATTGATTTTCAAATTCTCCTCCATGATTACTTCTAAACTTTATGATCCTAAACTCTTTTTCATTTTGAACTTGATTACAGAAGTCAAAGAATACATAATGTGACTCATCCTTGTGTTTTAAGAACTTAACCCATGTCCATCTGTTGTAGTCTTCTACTATGACCAATCCATACTTCTTGCCTCTAATGGATGCAATTTTCACTGGTCCAAATAGATCAACGTGTAGAAGTTCTAATGGCCTAGAGGAAGAAACAACATTTTTTGATTTGAAAGAAGGTTTTGAAAACTTTCCTTTATGACATGCTTCACACAGAACTTCTGAGTTGAACTTCAAATTAGGAAGTCCTCTGACCAGATTGAGTTTGTTAATTTGAGATATTTTTCTCATGCTAACATGTCTCAATCTTCTATGCCAGACCCATTGTTCATCGTTAACAGACATAAGGCATTTTACATTTTGAGTTTTAAGGTCAGAAAGATCAATTTTATAGATGTTGTTCTTTCTCTTGCCAGTAAAAAGGATTTACCCATTTTTTTGACTAACAGCTCTACATGACTTTTGATTAAAGATTATGTCATAACCATTGTCACTTAATTGACTTATGAACAATAAGTTATGCACTAATATTTCTACTAATAGAACATTAGATATAGAAGGGAGGTTATAGTTTCCAATGGTTTCAGAACTAATAATCTTTCCTTTCTGGTTACCTCCAAACTTTACATCTCCTCCGAATTTAAGCTCCCGACTTTGGAACATAGACTTTCTTCTCGTCATGTGTCGTGAGCATCCAGAGTCCGGGTACCATGACTAGTGTTTCAACTTTGCTGTTAAGGACATCTGCAACATATATTATTTTCTCCTTAGGTACCCTTATCTTTTTGGGTCCTTTTTTGTTAGAGTTTCTAAAGTTTTGTTTGAACTTTGGTTTAGCATGAAAATTTTCAGAGTAAGATGTATATTTGATATCATGTGTGTGAACAAAACTAAATTGTTTGTGTAGTGGTTTATATGTGATAACCATTTCATCAACAGGTTTAGATTGATATGTTTCTTTTCCTCTGGGAGTTTCATATCCAATTCCTCTTCTGTTGTTTCCACTAACACCATAGATCATTGAAGTCATTTTGTTTTTATCTATGCTTTTAGCAATAAATTTTTGAAAGCTGGAGTCATATTCTTTAAGAATATCTTTTGAACTTGAAGCAGTATCTGAACTAGAAACTTTTTGAACATTTTGAGATTCCTCTTTGAGTTTAACATTATTTTCTTTTAGTTCAGATTTTTCTGCTTTGAGTTGCTCAATTTCAGATACAATACTCTTTTTGAGTTTATTGTATTTGATTTTGAGTTGACTGTGGTTTTCAAGAAGTTCTGATAAACTATCTACAAGTTCAACTCTAGTAAATTCAGAGAATACCTCTTCAGATTCTGATTTAGAGCCAAAGTCATCTGTTGTGGTAGCCATAAAGGCTAAGTTGGCGTGTTCATCCTCTGAGTTAGATTCAGCTTCAGAATATTCTGAATCATCCCAGGTGGCCATCATACCTTTCTTTCTTCCAAAATTTTTCTTTGGTTATTCTCTTTGCAGCTTAGGACAATCACTTCTGAAGTGTCCTGGTTCTTTACATTCATAGTAGATGATATCTCTTTTGCTAGACTTGTTATGTCCAGAAGATTCTCCTCTATCTTCTGATATTTTGTAGTTTCTGAACTTCTTTTATCTGTGCTTCCACATCTGGTTGATCCTTCTGGAAATAAGAGATAACTTATCTTCTTCTGATGCCGAGTCTTCAAAGCTTCCTTCTTCAGCCTGAAAAGCGTTAGTTTCATATTTTTTAGTAGATTTAAGGGCAACAAACTTACCTTTCTTTTGGGGCTCATATTTATCAAGTTCTATCTCGCGACTTCTTAGTGTATTGATAAGTTCTTCTAGAGATACATTACTCAAGTCCTTTGAAACTTTGAATTCAGTGACCATTGGTGCCCATCTTCTAGGTAAACTTCTAATGATCTTCTTGATGTGGTCTGCTTTGGTGTATCATTTGTTCAGAACTCTCAGGCTAGTAGTCAGAGTTTGGAATCTTGAGAACATTATTTCAATGGACTCATTTTCTTCCATCCTGAAGGCTTCCTACTTCTAGATGAGAGCCAGAGCTTTAGTTTTTTTACTTGGGCATTTCCTTCATGAGACATTTTGAGAGAGTCAAAAATGTCATGCGCAGTATCTCTGTTTGTGATCTTCTCATACTCCATTTTTGAAATGGCATTTAATAGGATATTTTTGGCTTTGTGGTGATTTTTGAAATCTGTTTTCTCTTGCTTATCCATAGTCTTTCTATCCGTATTGTTTCCTTCTTTGTCTACCAGATGTGTGTATCCATCTAAGGCTATATCCCATAGGTCAGGATTAGAACCTAGAAAGAAACTTTCTAGTCTGTCTTTTCAGTAGTTAAAATATTCTCCATCAAACACATGAGGTTTTCTGTTGTTGTTATTGTGATCAGTTGTCATAGTGTTTTCCTTCTGGATATTTTTCTAACACAGTTAAGTGTTTGCACCTAGAACCAAGAGCTCTAATGACAATTGAAGGTTAAGAAAACACTTAGAATGGGGGTTGAATCAAAACACTTAAGAAAACACTTTTGCCTCTCTCAACGAATACTTAATTCACTATAATCAAAACTGATTATAATTGCACATCCAACTATCGTGACTAACTATACAGTGCACAAGCCAACTACAAGTGAATAACACCTCTAAGACTCTCTAGTCCTAGCCCTCTTGAGAAATCTGACCCAACTGGTCTCTCAAGGAACAATTACAAAGGTAACTTCTAACAGTGTATTAGTTTGCTTCTAAAAAGCTTTATCACAACTGTGATGTTTTACACTACGTTTAAGCTCAATACAAAAATGATAAACTCAAAGTATTTCTTTGCTAGATTTTTGTTCAGCGTAAGTTTTCTAATGATAGCTCACTATTTTCTTCTTTAAATGCTTGAACTTATATATAGCTTCAGAATTTTTCTGTTGCGTGTCTTGAACAAAGAGAGCGCATTTAATGTTGCTTATCTGCTTGTACTTTGTGTTTTCCATGTACCTCGAACTATGTCCCACTTGAGTACTTCGGCCGTCTTACCTTTCATAAAATAACGGTACTGTAGCAGAACTTGTCTTAGAAGATGACATCTTGATAACTCATTTTTCTTTATCTTCTGTAAGCCTTTGTTATCTTAACTTCTAACAGAGGTTGCTTTAACTTGCTCTTATCAGAGGTTGCGTTTGCATGCTTCTTTTAGAAGTTACTTTCAGCGTGCGTGTTCAGAAGTTTCATTCATCTTTAGAACTTCTAATTCTCTATCTGCTCAACATAATTTGATATTTCACTTTTTAGAATGCTTGAGTCAGAACATCATCTTAAATGAAAACAATACTTATCAGAGTATCATATTTACTATGCAAAATTAATTTCACTTGTTATCATCAAAACTCTAAGATATGATTAGAACCAAACTATGTTCTAACACAAATGCTCTTGCAAACCTAGGTCTTACTATTACAGATTACATTAAGTATCATTCTGTTCCTTTGTTTTTTAAGAGCAAATTTTGTAAATAATGTGTTTGGAATGTCATTCTTTAGATTTGTTACTTCTTGATAGGGTTTTGGTTGATGTCCCCCTATCCTTTTTGTACATTTTCCCTTTTATTAATTCCACATCATTTAAAAAAAAGTTGCGGTGATTTGCACCACTAAAAATCTAAAAATATATTTCGGATATTCATATATGAAATTTGGATATTGAATTATTTCGGATATACATATCTAAATGAATCCCCATTTTTCATTTTTAAGGAGATTTCAGATATACATAATCCTAAATAATCCACTATCCCAATTTTATTTTGAAAATATATTTATATGATATTATTGTAATATAATTAAATTAAATTATTATTAATACATAATAATTTAAGTTTATTATTAAAAATTAAATATTAAAATAAATTTGTGATATGAAATTAAACAATAAATGCAATAATTAAATTTCTAATTATAATGGTAAAATGTAACAATTGATATATTTTATAACAAAGTAAAACATAATTAAATAATCTCGATGTTATAGACCTTGTGTTCATGTGTTTCTGGCATTCACGCGACCTAACGTAAAAAACTCAATTAATTTTATTGTGTCATATCCGAGCGCACCTTATTTTTTCGTAAAATTTGGATATGCAAATCCGAAACCACTTTTTTCATAAAAAATGAGGTGTCTTCAAATATATCATATCTGAAACCATTTTTTTCGTAAAAAATTAAATGCGTTCGGATATGCATATCCGAATTCTTGAGGTATTTTGAGTTTTTCGTTGGAGATCTGGAAGAAGAATATTAGGTGTGGAAAAAAATTCCCTAATATACTAAATCGGACCGGCCGGTCGAACCAGGAACCGGCTAGATAACCGGTCTGGTTCAATTGCTGGATCAGATATGTCGTTGAATCGGCACGAACCGGTGAAAACCAAAAAAATCGACGATTTTCTAAAATCGGTGGTTCAACTGTTTTTTTTTTTTTTTACTCAATTTTTGTTTTAAAAAAATTGCAGTTTAATTTTTTTATTCATTTTGATTATTTTATTGAAATATTGTATTTAAATAAAAAATTAAAAATTAAATTAATTAATATTATTGACAGAGAAAATGTTGCAGATGCGGTTGATTTTGTTGCAGATAATTTTGATATTGAAGAAGGATATCTCAATATTAAAACAATCTTTATTCCTTGAAAGTAATTTAATAGATAATAGGTTATTTTGTTATAAATTATTCAATTGTGTATTATATTGCAATTAGACTTTGTAATTTTTAATTATTTTATTTTATATGATACCTTTATTTAAAATTTAAATTTAAATTATCAAATTGTAATTTATTTCTGATGTGATATTTTTAAAATGCTTAAAATTTAAATTTAAATTATCAAATTGTGAATTTATTTATGATATGATACTTTTAAAAAATTGAAGTCTTAGTTATATTTTGTAAAGATTGAGTTATTCGATTCGGCAAGTTTTATACCTATATAATTTTGTTAGAAAGACCGGTCTATTCAACCGAATTATTCGATTTAATCCGGTTTAGTTATGCAGTTCGACCAATAAACTATTAACTCAATACCTTCACCAGTTTGATGTCCCGTCTAATTTTTAAAACAAAAGACTTTTTGATTTTATAGGTCAATTGAACATCAAAGTGATTAACTCTTGCACTAGTTGCCACCTTTTTTGTTTTTTCTGGCTGCTAGCAAAACATTCTGAACAAAAGAATCATGGTGGAAAAGGGTACAAGTTCTAAAAGACAGAACAACTATCAAAAGTCTTTTTCAACTAAGTGGGGTTGAGTATATAAATCAATCAACTTTGAGAAATCATATGAACCGTTCTTTTTAAAATCAACAAAAATTTAATTAATAAAACGTGAAATATATAATGGTGAATAAACAACAGATGTATCAAAGTAAATTGGACTAAAATAACTTTCATAAATAAAGACATTCTTCTCCCAAGTCATTTCAGACACAGTACGACAAAACAAACTATAACAGTAAAGACAAATAGTCAGTTATAATATGTTTCCAAGTAAAATACCAAAAAATGCAGAAGACAATGCCAAATAGCTTTGCACCTTGTCAATACATAACTATTTTACGAGAGGTATACAAAGAAAACTCCTAGAGGTAGGCGTCTAAATGTAAACACACGGAAGGAATTTTCTCAGAAGAATCATTATCGCATTCGCGAAGCAGCACGTTTCATCAGAGCTTGTTACTTTTGCTCTAACGCCTATGCTACCTACGGTTTGGTGTATTCCAGCAGAAAGAGCTCACTTGAACTAGCTTTTTTAAAATTATGAAAATCCACTTATTGTAGAAACCAGTATTTGTTGAGCATGACTATATCAATCTACTTTTGGCTTTGCATCTAGTAAACTCATACCGTCATGTCCTAGAGTCGATCCTACAATGCTCCATGAGTTTACCTACGCTTTCGAGCTAGACAGCCTTGCTTCTACAGCAAGGTCATTTACCAACTTCATGCCGACCTTTTGATCACCTTATCTCCTCGAACCCATCAGCTCTTGCCATGCACCTTGAGTCTTATGTTCAACCAGTTACCTTCAGTTTCACAAGACTCGTTTCAGAACTTTCACATCTCTGGCAGGATTATCATGAAACAAATCCAACCACTTGTTAAGCATGTAGTTTTGCTTTACGATCACAAAGACAGTAAGATCAAACCGCGACATTTGCATATGTACTATTGTTGACATCCATCTCCACTAAACTAACACCAGGGTCCTTGTTCAATCCTCTTTGCTTTATCATCTTTCTCACCTGCTTGACCATGCCCCATCTTCCATCCAAAGCATACAGGTTTGAGATGAGCACATAATAACAAGCTTGATCAGGATGCAACTCCAACATTCTCTTAATTGCCACTTCTCCTAATTCAAAATTGGAATGAAGTCCACAACCATGAAGAAAAGCTCCAAACACACCAACACTGGGTTGAACACGCATGTTGTCGATAAAATTCAATGCCTCTTGGAGGTTGCCAGCACGTGCCAACAGATCAACCATACATGCATAGTGCTTCATGGATGGAACAAAGTTTAACTCCCTGCACATAAAATCAAACAACCTCAATCCTTCTCCAACCATCCCTGAATGGCTGCAAGCCGCTAATAGAGTTGTGAAAACCACTTCATTAGGCACAAGTTCCTCTTTCAACATATCCTTAAAGAGAGCAAGTGATCCGACTCCATCACCTTGCATGCCACACCCACCAATCATTGCACCCCAGGTCACAGCATTCTTCTCTCCCATCTCATCAAACACCATGCGAGCTGACTTTGCATCCCCACATTTTGCATAAAAGTTGAGCAACGCAGTGCCAACGTAGATGCTACAGGATACCAAACCATACTTGAAGGAAAAAGCATGAAGGGATGAACCAACTAGATGACCACCAACAGAAGCACAAGCCGAGAGAACTCCAACAACCGTAACCGCATCCGGCGAAAACAACTCCAATCTCATCCTGTTGAAGAGATCAAGAGCTTCATATGCAGAACCACTCTGTGCATAACCAGAAATAACCGAGTTCCAAGAGACAACGTCCTTATCAACTGAAGTTTCAAACACATATCGCGCATCAAAAATGTGTCCACACTTTGCGTACATATCAACAAGAGCATTTCTCACCGAAGTATCATCCAATCCATACTTAACTACCAGAACATGAAATAACTTTCCCAAAACAATATTTTCCAGTTGAGCACAAGCAGAGAGCAAACTCGCAAGCGTAACAGAATTCGGCAAAATCCCATACCATTTATTATCAGTAAACAACTCCAACGCAGCTCGAGGATAACCTCTCTGAGTATACCCAACAATCATAGCAGTCCAGAAAACAATATCATCACTACTAAAACTTGAAATAGAAAATTCATCAAACACGGAACGAGCATCTCCAATGTCCCCACATTTAACATACATATTCAAAAGAGAAGTAGCCAAAAAAGAATTAATCTCAACCCCATTCTTAACAGCATATCCATGAACCCATTTCCCCTGATGCAAACACCCCAATTTAGTACAAGCAGTAACCAAACTTCCAACAGTAAACACATTCCCATCAACAAACCCTTCCCTCATTCTATTAAACAACATCAACCCTTCCTCAGCACAGTCATTTTGTACATAAGCAACAATCATCGAAGTCCAGGACACAACATTCCGGTCAGGTATTTCATCAAACACCTTACGCGCATAATAAAGTTTTCCACATTTAGAATAAGCATCAACTAGACTAGTGAGTACAAAGCTATCAGGAGGTTTGGCTTTGAGAATATGACAATGAAGCCGTGTGGTGAGCACAAGGTCGCGTAACTGGGAAGAAGTTTTGAGGAGGATGGAGAAAACGACGAGGTCGTTGAAGAGGCCGAGGGTGAGTCTAGCAAGGTGGTAGAAAGAAACGACATGGGAGTGGTCGTCGTTTAGGAAATGCCAGCGGATGATGAGTTTGAAGGAGTGGAGATTTGGAGAAGGTAAAAGGTGGAAGAGGGTTCGGGCATGGCGGAGGGAGCGGAAGGAGGCGTAGAGGGAGATGAGATTGGTGTCGAGAGGGAGGCCGTGGATGAGGAGGGAGGCGTGGAGCTTCTTGAGGGTGTGGAGGTTTGTGCAGATATGGGAGAGGCAGAAAGTTGGAGGGAGTTGAAGTGGTTGATTATTATGTTCATGGCTGTGGTGGTGGTGGTGATAGGTGAGGGACCTCCAGTTTTTGCGTTGAAGACGAAGCACAATCCTTTGTACGTTCAACATGCTGTATATTTTTCTTTCATTTTTCACTTATCCCAAAAGAGCAATGCTACTTGACACCAACTATAGGAAGAATGTATCTTTATTAACATGACAAATTGAAAAATGTGTTAGAATTTTAATATTGTTGCTATAATATGATGTTTGAGAAAATTGTTTTATATTGAGAAAATGTTACACCCTATTTGAGTAATTATTTCCAATATTTTTATAAATTAAGTGTTTGAGTTTATAGTGTTACAGAGTTTGTATAAGAGTAGGTCAGTCTATTCGACATTAGTTTTGTAACTTGTTTATACCATATTGTATGATATGTGTAAGAAACACTGCTGCTTACACTCTTTTTCCTTTAACCATTATCCAACGGGAGGCCACATGTGGGAATGAATTAAGTGAGGGAGAATATGTTTGGGGTAGCATGGCGTGGGAGTTATAGAGCCGGGTAAGGGAGTATCTTATTTAGAGCGGTTTTATTCAGGTAATTTTCGAAGACAATTTTTTAAAATTGAGAAGAGTTTTAACACCTTGATTTTTGTAGAAGTCAAAAATTATGATAAATTATAATTAATTATACTTTTATTAGTGTAACATTTTAATTGAATTTAAAAGTAATTAATTTAATTAGAATTTTTGAGATTATTGATTTTATTTAGAATTATTAATATTTTTAGTTAATTAAAAATAATAGAAATATAAGAATATGAGTTTTGAGGTGATAAATAGATATTTTAAATAAGGTGGGTAGAATTATTTGTGAATGGAGGGGATATAGTGAGAATTAATAAAATAAAAGAGAAATCAGGTTTTATTTAATTATTTAAATAAAGAAGTTGGGAGATAATTAGTTACTACGTGAAAAGTTGAGAAAGATGCAAAAGAAGAGAAATCCTATGAGAACTTTTGGAAAGGGAAGAGAGAAACCTTCATTGTTAAAGCTTCAAGTTTCTTAGAATTCGAGGAAAATAGGGTATAATTATTCATGTATGAGTGTTTATGAAGATGGATAATGAGGTTTCCTTACCCTTCTGCCTTCTTCTCTTTTAATTTTCTCTTTGATGATATTTAAGGTCAAAGAAGATTTGTGCAAAACCTTTTTAAGGAAGTTGATATGTTATTGCTTTCATGATTGTTGAGTCCTGATTTGTTGTTTGATCAAATGTGATGGTGTGTTCATGTGTTGAAGCCTTTTCATAAGGTGCGAGTTGATCTGATAATTTGTGTTGATGTCTTTTAATAAGGCAAATATTATGAATTTATAAAATATGTTGAATCCTTATGATAAGGATAAAGTAAAAATGTTATATTTGATAAATTATATTGTAGCCTTATGATAAGGCGAGAGTATAAATATTTAAGTGATAGAATATTGAAAATTGTGATGTGATAAAATTCTGAATTAGTGATGTTTGAATCATATTGTTCTTGTTTATGTTTATCTTGTTCATCTTTATGTTTATCTGTGTGTATTTGGATGGTAGAGACTCAAACATGCGAGATTTGGATCATCTCAATAAAAAGAAAAATGAAAAAAAAATGAAGAAAGACATATAATGGGATTGAATGTCTTGTTTCACGTGTAACTTGAGCTTCATAAGTTTGTTTGAGGCATAATCAACTGTGTTATAAAGATAACACAATAATATTATTTTGAAGTGGGTCATTGGGTCTATGATCTCTACAATAGTAGCAGTTATCTAGATTTTTATACTAGAGGCTTAGTCAAATTTTAGTCATGTGTGGGTCATCTTATTTCATGCATATTTAGAGTTTGATAACTCCGATCAAAATGAAATCAACTGCGTTTGAAAGAGGGCTTAAAGTAATTTTAAACTAGAAAATTTCATATTTATATCGTAAATATAGAATTTTTGGTGCTATTGTGAAGTTAGATATTATGTTTTAGAGTTATGCGAGAAATATTGTGATATTGATGAACAAAAAGGAATAAAACTGGAGTTTCGTAACTCCGAACGAGATGCTATCAATTGTGTTTGAAAATGGCTTTAAAGAACTTCCAATCTATAGATTTCATAAAATTTTCATAGACCTATAATATTTGGTGATATTGTAAAGTGAGACAATTTTAGAGTTAAGTCTGGAGTTTTGGAAAACCCTTTAGAGATTTAAGAAATTGAATATATTTATAAATAACTTTAATGTGGGTTATTTGATGTGTTTTGAGTTATTTTATATATTAGAGTTATGTTTGATTATTAAATGAGTTGAATTTGAGTTATTGATGTTAGATTTAAAGTTCATATGTTTAGAGTTAAGTATATTTGAGTTATTTGATTTGTTAGAGTTGACTTTAATATGGTTCTGAGTTGAGTAAGAATCAAATGAGTTGAATTTTAATTAATCTAGCAGCTTGAGTTGAGTGTGACATTTTTAGAGTTATGAGTTAAATTATTTAAGGGTAGAGTACGTCTGATGACTCTTCATTTTGAATAAAGTGGTAGAGTTATTGTGAGTTCTACTGAGTTCTGAGTAAACTTGTTGAATATTGATGGTTATGTGTAATGATGTTTTACCTATTAATGTGAAATGTTGAGTAATTAAAATTATATAAATGTATTATTGTACTGAGTATTTCATGGAGAGGAAAGTGGTTGAGTTATGTTGATATTGTAGTTCAAAGAGGAACTACTTTTGTAGCCTTATATGGCGATGTTCATGTTGAGTTTTAAGTTCAAAGAGGAACTAGTGTTGTAGAAATTTGGTCTAGTGTTGTAGAACTTTAGTCCAGCGTAGAAGGACTTCAGTCTAATGTGGTGATTGATAAGTTATAAGGGAAGTATAAGGTTTGGAAGTATATTGTTTGCATTTGTTTGTAGCATCGTGTCTAAGTATATCAGATATAGGTATAACTTCGGTCCCAATGTTGTAGGAATTCAATCCAATATTAAGGATCCCTCAGTAATATAACTAAGATATTCATGGTTGTAGGACTTTAGCCTAGTGTTATAAGATAGTACCACGTGCATGAAAGTAGAGGAAATACACATTGTAAAATGACTTCGTATATTGTACATATATGTTAACTAAATATGTTTGATATGTGTTATCTCTGTTGTTTTATGCATCATTAATAGATTTGAATGTATTCTTCTTTGTTTTTTCTATGTGTTGTCTTTACACATGTGATGCAGATACTCAGGTAGATGAGCTTGTGTTGGATGATGGATTTGTTGGCCTTCTTCGTGATTTATCCTTTTGTGTTGTTTAGTTTATGTGTGTCGATCTGATAATGTAACACTGATTGAGATTATTTGATTATGTTTTTCTGCGAGTTATTTAGTTAGTCTAATTAATTGTTTTATGATTAAATAAATTGATTTTCTTTTTATGAGAGAAATTGGAAAATGTGTTGAATTTTAATATTGCTGCTATAATATGATGTTTGAGAAAATTATTTATATCGAGAAAATGTTACACCCTTTTTGAGTAATTAATTCCAATATTTTTATAAATTAAGTGTTTGGGATTTATGGTGTTACATAGTTTGTATAAGAGCATGTCAGTTAATTCTGCATATGTTTTGTGAACTTGTTACCCTGGTGTATGACATGAGTGTGAAACACTACTGACACTCTTTTTTCTTTAACTACTATCCAACAGGAGGCCACAATTGGGAATGAATTAAGTGAGGGAGAATCCGTTGAGGGTAGCATGGCGTGGGAGTTAGAGAGTCGGGAAAGGGAGTTTCTTATTCAGAGATGTTTCCTTCAAATAATTTTTTTGGCTAATTTTTTTTTTTAAAGTTTGAGAGAGTCGTAACACCCAGGTTTTTGTAGAAGTGAGGGATTATCATAAATTATAATTAATTAGACTTTTATTAATGCAACATTTTAATTGAAATTAAAAGTAATTAATTTAATTATAATTTCTAAGATTATTGGTTTTATTTAGAATTATTAATATTTTTAATTAATTAAAAATAATAGAATATAAGAATATGAGTTTTGGGGTGATAAATAGATATTTTAAATAAAAAATGGAGGTGGGTAGAATTATTTGTGAAAGGATGGGAAATAGTGAAAATTAATCAAAATAAAAGTGAAATCAGGTTTTATTTAATTATTTAAAAAGAGAAGTTGGGAGAAAATTAGCTAGGTACATGAAAAGTTGAGAAAGAAGCAAAGGAAGAGAAACTTTAGGAGAGTTTTTGGAAGGGAAGAGAGAGACCTCCATTGTTAAATATTTAATATTTTTGGTTCAATTGAGGAGAGGGGAGGGAAGAGATGTTTATCAAGGGGGTGAGGGGAAGAGATGAGAGGGATTTTAATTACATATGTGTTTGGTTCAAAATATGAAAGGGGAGAGGAGCAATTTTATTTACAAATATGTTTGGTTCATAAGGGGAGAGAAAGAGAGATATTTTAAAACTAATTTACTTTTATATCTTTGTAATTTTACCATAAGACTCGTGATATTTATCATTTATAATTCAAACACAAATTCATTGACGAAATATAAATATTCAATCAGAGAACATCATAAAGATTTTATAAAAATGTAACGATTATAATATATAATTTTAAAATGATCATCGAATACAATAAAATTTAACAAAAATTATTATAAACAAAAGTATTACGATAATTAAAAATTAACATTAAAATATAAAAAATAAAAGGCTTAAATGCACTTTTGGTCCCCTCTAGTTTCAAAATTCTAAAGTTTAAGGCCACCTAGTTTAAAAGTCAGGTTTTTGGTCCCTCGAGTTTACCGAAGTTGGGATTTTTGATCCTCTCATCCATTGTGAGTTTGATGACTTGAGGGATTTTTATATATCATACATTAAAATTAAATAATTTGATATTATTCTAAAACATTAAAAAATTATATTAAAAAATATTAAATAGAATTGGGGATGAAAAGCGCCTAACATATTTTTTAATATAAACAAATAATTTTAATGTTTTTAGAATAATATCAGTATTAATTTAGAATGTATTATACTAAAAATCATCAAGCTCACAAATGGAGGACTGCATCTGGTTGAATGAAAAAAGGAAATAACTTTTTGTCAAATCTGGTTGAATGAGTACTTTAATCAGAATATGATATTATTGTGTTGGTATCTGTCACAGAGAGAGGGACAGACACAAAAACAACACAAACTCTCTCTCTCTAACACCGACAGGCCAGCGCTTCTTCAGTCCTGCGAACTACGTACGACACCAGATTCCAAGATTTCCTCATTCTTTACATGTCCCACTTCATATTTTTTTCTCCCACGCGCCTACCATCACACTGTTTTCACGTCATGTATCATCATATGTATCTCTCACGCCCCAACTGGATCACTCATACAGTATGTATTCTCTCTATACTAAAATAAATTTCTTTCTAACTACAAAAAAATTGTATTAATGTAATAAGTCTGTTTACTTTTTAAATACAATATTAATTATTTTTTATAATTTTATATCTTGTTTACACTCTTTTTCAAATTACTTTCTCCGCACTATTTTTTAAATAAGTTTATTTTTTAATATATCAATTATTCAATATATTACAATAATAAAATCTATTTATAAATCGTTACGAAGAGAATATGACCATCTATAACAATCAATAGTAATTAAGATAATTTTATTAAAAAATTATCTTTACTGACTCAATTGTTTTTTTTTAAATTTGTGTATGACAATTTAAAATGATTTTTATTTTGAGACGAAAGTAGTAATTAGTATTGTTGGTTCTATTGATTGACATCAATTTTGGTAAAATATTCTGTTTTATCTCTGGGTGAGATATAGGGAAGATACTTTTTGGTACAATGGACAAGGAAGAAATATTTATGAATAGACTACCCATTCTGGATGGTTCTAACTATGACCTATGGAAGTCTCGTATGGCAGCATACATAAAGTCCTTGGACAACAGGGCTTAGAAAGCTATTCTGAAAGGATGGACACATCATGTTATTATTGGAGCAGATAATCAACCTACTAGTGAGTTGAAACCTGAAGAAAACTGGTCAAAGGATGATGATGAACTAGCTCTTGGAAATTGAAAGGCCTTGAATGTTATATTCAATGGAGTTGACAGAAACATCTTCAGATTGATCAATACGTGTGAAGTGGCCAAGGATTCTTGGGAAACACTTAGAACTACTCATGAAGGCACTTCCAAAGTTAAAATGTCAAGGTTGCAATTGTAATACCCGAGTCCAAAAGAAGGCAGTGGGTGGTTACACTGCATGGAACACCTGAGACCAAAGGAGGCAAGGGTGGTCGTCACATCGGAATGAGAGGGATCCTAGGACTATGTAGGTATGAGACTGCATGGTTGAAGGAGGCTTATAAGGATTAATTGATACTACCTATACCAACAAGATGCATCTTCTTTTCGGTAGCCTAACCATAAGAACTCCATAGTTAAGCGTGCTTGACTTGGAGTAGTAATGGGATGAGTGACCTTCTGGGAAGTTTCCTGGAAAGCGTGCGAGTGAGGCCAAAGCATGCTGAAAAGACTCGTGTTGGTCTGTCTGTGGGGTCAGTCAGTAATCTCGAAGGCAGTCAGTGTGACACCCCGATTTAATTTAAATATTAAATAAGTGAAGATTTAATTATTTAATTAAATGAAGTCTTAAGTATTAATTTTAGTTGGATTAATTGGGTCATTTAATGAAGAAAGGATTTGAGGTGTAGGAATAATTAGTGAGTATGAGGAGTAAATTACTCTACCTTACTAATTATTATTATTTTATTTTATTGGAATAATTAAAGGAACATTAAAGGGAATATAAAAAGGAAAATAAGAAAAGAATAGGTTTTTTTGGAGAAACTGCTTTCACGTAGAATTGGAGAGAAGAGGAAAAGAGAGGAAAGCTGACGCCGAGAGAAATCGAAGAATCATCGCGAGGTAAGGGGTGATTTCATTCGGTTAATATGTTTTATGGGTTTTGGGAATCAACCGGGTAGTCGGTATGTTAGAGAATTGATCATAGGTTTATAGATTGAAAACCCTATTTTGTGTCGGTGTTTGGGATTAGGATCATCTAGTGTGTTGAATGAACAATAAGGATGAATAAACCATGTTGTTTGATGTTAAAATGGTGTGAAATGATGATGAAATGGTGTTCCTAATGTACCAAATCGTAGTAGTAAGTTTGGAAGTGATAAAAGATACATAATGCTGTCAAAAAGTAGTAAAAATGCTGTCAGAGGTCGTGGGAACCGGTTCCCTGTGGGGAGGAACCGAGTTCCCAGTGTTAAATTGCAAAAACTGGGAAAAATAAGCTCAGGAACCGATTCCTGTATGGGTAGGAACCGGGTTCCCATACAAAAACCAGGGAGCGCCTTTTTGAAAACTTTCAGGAACCGGTTCCTGTATAGGTAGGAACCGAGTTCCATGTGCATTTTTCCAAATTTTCTAAAACTTCAAAAATTCATATTTTCTAAACCGTAACTCCGATTCGAGTGCCGTTTTCGGCGTTATTTCCTAAATTTTAAATACTACCTTTTGAAAAGAGAAAAACATTATTTTGCTAAATTATTTTAAAAATGGTCGCGCTCCCGATTTTTGAAAAGAATGAGTAATTAAGGATAATGAGAGCTATTATGAATGGTATGAGTTACCTGATGAGGTATTGATGCTTACAGTGTTATATAATTGCTATTCATTTTGATTGAATGAGATACACTGGTGATTTGACATGATGTGATTTGTATTAATATCATGATATGTGAAATGATGATGGCATGCTTTTATGATGCATGCATATACATTTGTTGATTTGGTTCATTCCCATTGTGCGGAAGTGAACTGGTTGAGCCAATAGACTTACCCGGAGGTTGAGGTAGTGAGGCTGGATTCTTGACCCAATAGCTATGGGCGAATCATGAATTACACTGTCTATCCACATGTAAACGGAGCGGTGTGTGTGAACTCGGTTCACGTTTTGGTACCACATGCATAGAGTCTGCATTGCATATGGGATTGTAACATGCTAGGATGGTTTCCAGTGTTGCAATTTCCATTGTTTGATTATATACATATTCATTGTGTGGACTGCCTTGTGCATTGATTATGACTTGTGTTTGGTTAATAAATTAACGTATCTGTTTATTCTGTTGTATTCTAGAAACGTATAATGCATGTTATATTGAATTGGAATCTCACCCTTACTCAACAATTTCAGATCCGAAGTGATTAGCTGCATTGGAGTTGGTGAGGATAGCTCTAGCATTGAGTCAGTTGATTTAGTCCGCGTGTCAGTGTCGTGCTCTGGTAGATGTAACACTGGGGGAAACGGTTGTTTGATCCTTTAAATGGATACTTCTTAATAGTTTTTGAATTTTGTTGATTTATCATCCTGGAATAACTGTTGAATGATGTATTCAGGATTTTTGGTTATGTTTACATTTCCGCTGATAAACATGACGTTGAGTATGATTTATTAATGATTTTATCCCTCAGTGAAGGCATGACACATGTTTGGTAAATTTTTATGATTTAAATTGTGACGCCTCTTTAATTTGAATGGAACTCTGATTATTATTTATAAAACGCGGGTAAATAGAAGGGGGTGTTACAATAGTGGTATCAGAGCATAGTCGGTCTTGTCTTAGTGTCGTTATCCCTTTTAGTATGCAACTAGTGTATGTAACACTGTCGATACTGGTGTGCTGATGTAGGTTATTTTGTAATGTTACAGAACAATGGCTGGAAGAGGTAATGGAAGGAATGATGATGCTATTGCTGAGGCTTTGGGAATGTTAGCTGGAGTACTCGGAGGGAATCAGTAGGGAGCTGCGATTGGTGCTGACAGACAATTGGGGAATTTTCAGAGGAATAATCCTCCATTGTTCAAGGGTGCACATGACCCCGAGGGTGCTCAGAAGTGGTTGAAGGAGATCGAGAGGATCTTCAGAGTGATTGATTGTGCTGAAGGGCTGAAGGTGAGATATGGTACTCACATGTTAGCAGAGGAAGCTGATGACTGGTGGGTTGCTACCAGGACTGAATTGGAAGAAGATGGAATTGCATTGACTTGGGCTGTGTTCAGAAGGGCTTTTCTGAGAAGGTACTTTCCTGAAGACATTCGGGGTAAGAAAGAGATTGAGTTTCTGGAGCTCAAGCAAGGCAATAAGTCTGTGAGTGAGTATGCGACCAAGTTTACTGAGTTAGCAAAGTATTATGCTAATTATCCTAACGATGCAGATGGAGAATTTTCCAAATGTATCAAGTTTGAGAATGGTTTGCGTGATGAGATCAAGCAGGGTATCAGGTATCAGCGCATTAGAAGGTTTCCTGATTTGGTTGATTGTAGTAGGATTCTGGAAGAAGATCTTGCTAGTACTAAGTCGAATGCTCAGGGTTATGTTGATCGTAAGGGCAAGAGACACATGGATCGTGGTAAGCCTTATGATAGGAATAATCAGAAATCTGGAGGTTGGAAGAAGCCTAGTGGGGGAGACTCTGGTTCTTCTAGTTCTTCCGTAAAGTGTTACAGGTGTGGTGAATTGGGTCACCGAGCTCCTGAATGCAAGAATGATGCAAGGAAGTGCAACAATTGTGGAAGATTTGGTCACTTAGCTGCTGAGTGTAGATCCAGAAGAATAACATGTTACAACTGTGGTGAAGAAGGATACACTCGTCCGCAGTGTACTAAACCAAAGAAAGAGCAAGCTGGTGGGAAGGTGTTCGCTTTGTCAGGATCAGATGTTAAGCCTGATGATCGGTTGATTAAAGGTACATGTTTTATTAATGGCATACCTTTAATAGCAATTATTGATACTGGAGCGACACATTCTTTTATTTCTTTGGATTGTGCTAAGAGATTAAATCTGGAAATTTCTAATTTGGATGGAAGTATGGTTATTGACACTCCTGCGTCGGGTTCAGTGACTACTTCGTATGTTTGTAGGAATTGTCCTATTGTTATTTTTGATAGAGGTTTCGGTATGGATTTAGTGTGCCTACCGTTAGAACAACTCGATATTATCCTTGGAATGAACTGGTTGGTCTTCAACCAGGTTCATATCAATTGTTTTGAGAAGACAGTCTTATTTCCTGAAGAAGTTAAAGTGGAAGATGAGACTATGTCAGTCAAGCAGATGAATTCAGCTGTTAGAGATGGTGATGTGGTGTTTATGTTATATTCTTCGACGGAAGTGAAAGGAAAAGCTAAGAGTGGTGAACTGCCCGTGGTTAATGAATTTCCAGAGGTGTTTCCGGAAGATGTGAATGAGTTACCACCTGAGAGAGAAGTGGAGTTTGCTATAGATTTAATTCCTGGAACTAGTCCGGTGTCGATGGCGCCTTATCGCATGTCGGCATCTGAATTGTCAGAGTTGAAGAAGCAATTAGAAGAGTTATTGGAAAAGAAGTTTATTCGGCCTAGTGTTTCGCCGTGGGGTGCGCCGGTATTGTTGGTGAAAAAGAAAGAAGGTACAATGAGACTGTGTGTTGACTACAGGCAATTGAATAAAGTGACAATCAAGAATCGGTATCCATTGCCGAGGATTGATGATTTGATGGATCAGTTGGTCGGAGCTTGTGTATTTAGCAAAATTGATCTGAGGTTTGGATATCATCAGATTCGTGTTAAGGCGGGAGATATTTAGAAGACTGCATTTAGAACGAGGTATGGGCATTATGAATATTCTGTTATGCCATTTGGAGTTACTAATGCACCTGGTGTGTTTATGGAGTATATGAACAGGATATTTCATCCATATCTTGACAAGTTTGTGGTGGTGTTTATTGACGACATCCTGATCTATTCAAAGGATGATGAGGAGCATGCAAAGCATCTCAGAGTTGTATTGGAATTGTTGAAGGAAAAGAAACTTTATGCGAAATTGTCGAAGTGTGAGTTTTGGTTAAGCGAAGTGAGTTTCCTTGGTCATGTGATTTCTAGGAATGGTATTGCTGTTGATCCTACGAAAGTAGAAGCGGTATCTCAGTGGGAAGCACCGAAGAATGCTTCAGAGATTCGTAGTTTTCTTGGTCTTGCAGGTTACTACAGGAAGTTCATTGAGGGATTTTCGAAGTTAGCGTTACCGTTGACTAAGTTGACGAGAAAGGGTCAAGCATTTGTTTGGGATATAGATTGTGAGAAAGGATTCCAAGAATTGAAGAGGAGGTTGACTAGTGCTCCGATTTTAATTTTGCCGAATCCGGAAGAATCTTTTGTGGTGTATTGTGATGCGTCCTTGATGGGTTTAGGAGGTGTTTTGATGCAGGATAAGCAAGTTGTGGCTTATGCTTCGAGACAGTTGAAGACTCATGAAAGGAATTACCCGACTCATGATTTAGAGTTGGCGGCTGTTGTGTTTGTGTTGAAATTGTGGAGACATTATCTGTATGGTTCACGGTTTGAAGTGTTCAGTGATCACAAGAGCTTGAAGTATCTCTTTGATCAGAAGGAGTTGAATATGAGGCAGAGGAGATGGTTGGAATTTCTCAAGGATTATGATTTTGGTTTGAATTACCATCCTGGTAAGGAAAACATTGTGGCAGATGCATTGAGCAGGAAGTCTTTGCATATGTCAATGTTAATGGTTCGTGAATTGGAATTGGTGGAACAATTCAGAGACTTGAGTTTGGTCTGCGAGACTACTCAGAATAGTGTGAAGTTGGGCATGTTGAAGCTGACTAGTGGTATCTTGGAAGAGATTCGAAATGGACAGAAGTCTGATGTTGGTTTAGTGGACAAGCTGACATTGATTAACCAAGGTCAAGGAGGTGAGTTCCAAATTGATGAGAATGGTGTTATGAGATTTGGTGATAGAGTGTGTGTTCCGGATGTTGCTGAGATCAGAAAGAGCATCTTGGAGGAAGAACATCGAAGTGGATTGAGTATTCATCCCGGTGCTACTAAGATGTACCATGACTTGAAGAAGTTATTTTGGTGGCCTGGAATGAAAAAGGAGATTGCCGAGTTTGTGTATGCATGTTTGGTTTGTCAGAAATCAAAGATTGAGCATCAGAAGCCGTCAGGATTGATGGAGCCGTTGTTTGTTCCGGAATGGAAATGGGATGGAATTTCAATGGATTTCGTATGCGGTTTGAGGACGACGAAGCCGTGATTCTATATGGGTGATTGTCGATCGATTGACAAAGTCGCTCACTTTATTCCGATAAGAATGGATTACCCGATGGAGAGGTTAGCGTAATGTATGTCGAGAAGATTGTAAGTTTGCATGGTATTCCGTCTAGCATTGTGTCGGATAGAGATCCGAGGTTTACTTCTAAGTTCGGGCAGTTGCGGAAGCTCGGGTACTAAGTTACGATTGAGTTTTGCATATCATCCACAGACAGATGGTCAGACGGAGAGGACGATTCAGTCGTTAGAGGATTTGTTGAGAGCTTGTGTGTTAGAGAAAGGTGGAGCTTGGGATAGCTATTTGCCGTTGATAGAATTTACCTACAACAATAGCTTTCATTCGAGCATCGGTATGGCTCCGTTTGAGGCATTGTATGGTAGGAGATGTCGGACACCGTTGTGTTGGTACGAATCTGGAGAAAGTGTTGTGATTGGACCGGAGATTGTTCAACAAACTTCAGAAAAGATTAAGATGATTCAGGAGAAGATGAGGACTTCTCAGAGTCGTCAGAAAAGTTACCATGACAAGAGGAGGAAGGATCTTGAGTTTAATGAAGGAGACCATGTGTTCATGAGAGTTACTCCGATGACTGGTATTGGTCGAGCCTTGAAGTCAAAGAAGTTGACTCCGCGCTTTATTGGTCCGTTCCAGATTACCAAAAGAGTTGGGAAAGTTGCTTATCAGATCGCTTTACCGCCGTCACTTGCGAATTTGCATGATGTTTTCCATGTATCTCAGTTGAGGAGGTACATTGCGGATCCGTCACATAAGATTCAAGTAGATGATGTTCAGGTGCGGGATAATTTAACTGTTGAAGCACTGCCTGCGAGAATCGAAGATCGGAAAGTGAAGCAACTACGTGGTAAAGAGATAGCACTGGTACGAGTAGCTTGGGGAGGACCAGCTGAAGGAAATGTCACTTGGGAGCTGGAGAGTCAGATGAAGGACTCGTATCCCGAACTTTTCGTCTAAGGTATGTTTTCGAGGACAAAAACTCTTTTAGTGGGGGAGAGTTGTGACACCCCGATTTAATTTAAATATTAAATAAGTGAAGATTTAATTATTTAATTAAATGAAGTCTTAAGTATTAATTTTAGTTGGATTAATTGGGTCATTTAATGAAGAAAGGATTTGAGGTGTAGGAATAATTAGTGAGTATGAGGAGTAAATTACTCTACCTTACTAATTATTATTATTTTATTTTATTGGAATAATTAAAGGAACATTAAAGGGAATATAAAAAGGAAAATAAGAAAAGAATAGGTTTTTTTGGAGAAACTGCTTTCACGTAGAATTGGAGAGAAGAGGAAAAGAGAGGAAAGCTGACGCCGAGAGAAATCGAAGAATCATCGCGAGGTAAGGGGTGATTTCATTCGGTTAATATGTTTTATGGGTTTTGGGAATCAACCGGGTAGTCGGTATGTTAGAGAATTGATCATAGGTTTATAGATTGAAAACCCTATTTTGTGTCGGTGTTTGGGATTAGGATCATCTAGTGTGTTGAATGAACAATAAGGATGAATAAACCATGTTGTTTGATGTTAAAATGGTGTGAAATGATGATGAAATGGTGTTCCTAATGTACCAAATCGTAGTAGTAAGTTTGGAAGTGATAAAAGATACATAATGCTGTCAAAAAGTAGTAAAAATGCTGTCAGAGGTCGTGGGAACCGGTTCCCTGTGGGGAGGAACCGAGTTCCCAGTGTTAAATTGCAAAAACTGGGAAAAATAAGCTCAGGAACCGATTCCTGTATGGGTAGGAACCGGGTTCCCATACAAAAACCAGGGAGCGCCTTTTTGAAAACTTTCAGGAACCGGTTCCTGTATAGGTAGGAACCGAGTTCCATGTGCATTTTTCCAAATTTTCTAAAACTTCAAAAATTCATATTTTCTAAACCGTAACTCCGATTCGAGTGCCGTTTTCGGCGTTATTTCCTAAATTTTAAATACTACCTTTTGAAAAGAGAAAAACATTATTTTGCTAAATTATTTTAAAAATGGTCGCGCTCCCGATTTTTGAAAAGAATGAGTAATTAAGGATAATGAGAGCTATTATGAATGGTATGAGTTACCTGATGAGGTATTGATGCTTACAGTGTTATATAATTGCTATTCATTTTGATTGAATGAGATACACTGGTGATTTGACATGATGTGATTTGTATTAATATCATGATATGTGAAATGATGATGGCATGCTTTTATGATGCATGCATATACATTTGTTGATTTGGTTCATTCCCATTGTGCGGAAGTGAACTGGTTGAGCCAATAGACTTACCCGGAGGTTGAGGTAGTGAGGCTGGATTCTTGACCCAATAGCTATGGGCGAATCATGAATTACACTGTCTATCCACATGTAAACGGAGCGGTGTGTGTGAACTCGGTTCACGTTTTGGTACCACATGCATAGAGTCTGCATTGCATATGGGATTGTAACATGCTAGGATGGTTTCCAGTGTTGCAATTTCCATTGTTTGATTATATACATATTCATTGTGTGGACTGCCTTGTGCATTGATTATGACTTGTGTTTGGTTAATAAATTAACGTATCTGTTTATTCTGTTGTATTCTAGAAACGTATAATGCATGTTATATTGAATTGGAATCTCACCCTTACTCAACAATTTCAGATCCGAAGTGATTAGCTGCATTGGAGTTGGTGAGGATAGCTCTAGCATTGAGTCAGTTGATTTAGTCCGCGTGCCAATGTCGTGCTCTGGTAGATGTAACACTGGGGGAAACGGTTGTTTGATCCTTTAAATGGATACTTCTTAATAGTTTTTGAATTTTGTTGATTTATCATCCTGGAATAACTGTTGAATGATGTATTCAGGATTTTTGGTTATGTTTACATTTCCGCTGATAAACATGACGTTGAGTATGATTTATTAATGATTTTATCCCTCAGTGAAGGCATGACACATGTTTGGTAAATTTTTATGATTTAAATTGTGACGCCTCTTTAATTTGAATGGAACTCTGATTATTATTTATAAAACGCGGGTAAATAGAAGGGGGTGTTACAATAGTGGTATCAGAGCATAGTCGGTCTTGTCTTAGTGTCGTTATCCCTTTTAGTATGCGACTAGTGTATGTAACACTGTCGATACTGGTGTGCTGATGTAGGTTATTTTGTAATGTTACAGAACAATGGCTGGAAGAGGTAATGGAAGGAATGATGATGCTATTGCTGAGGCTTTGGGAATGTTAGCTGGAGTACTCGGAGGGAATCAGTAGGGAGCTGCGATTGGTGCTGACAGACAATTGGGGAATTTTCAGAGGAATAATCCTCCATTGTTCAAGGGTGCACATGATCCCGAGGGTGCTCAGAAGTGGTTGAAGGAGATCGAGAGGATCTTCAGAGTGATTGATTGTGCTGAAGGGCTGAAGGTGAGATATGGTACTCACATGTTAGCAGAGGAAGCTGATGACTGGTGGGTTGCTACCAGGACTGAATTGGAAGAAGATGGAATTGCATTGACTTGGGCTGTGTTCAGAAGGGCTTTTCTGAGAAGGTACTTTCCTGAAGACATTCGGGGTAAGAAAGAGATTGAGTTTCTGGAGCTCAAGCAAGGCAATAAGTCTGTGAGTGAGTATGCGACCAAGTTTACTGAGTTAGCAAAGTATTATGCTAATTATCCTAACGATGCAGATGGAGAATTTTCCAAATGTATCAAGTTTGAGAATGGTTTGCGTGATGAGATCAAGCAGGGTATCAGGTATCAGCGCATTAGAAGGTTTCCTGATTTGGTTGATTGTAGTAGGATTCTGGAAGAAGATCTTGCTAGTACTAAGTCGAATGCTCAGGGTTATGTTGATCGTAAGGGCAAGAGACACATGGATCGTGGTAAGCCTTATGATAGGAATAATCAGAAATCTGGAGGTTGGAAGAAGCCTAGTGGGGGAGACTCTGGTTCTTCTAGTTCTTCCGTAAAGTGTTACAGGTGTGGTGAATTGGGTCACCGAGCTCCTGAATGCAAGAATGATGCAAGGAAGTGCAACAATTGTGGAAGATTTGGTCACTTAGCTGCTGAGTGTAGATCCAGAAGAATAACATGTTACAACTGTGGTGAAGAAGGATACACTCGTCCGCAGTGTACTAAACCAAAGAAAGAGCAAGCTGGTGGGAAGGTGTTCGCTTTGTCAGGATCAGATGTTAAGCCTGATGATCGGTTGATTAAAGGTACATGTTTTATTAATGGCATACCTTTAATAGCAATTATTGATACTGGAGCGACACATTCTTTTATTTCTTTGGATTGTGCTAAGAGATTAAATTTGGAAATTTCTAATTTGGATGGAAGTATGGTTATTGACACTCCTGTGTCGGGTTCAGTGACTACTTCGTATGTTTGTAGGAATTGTCCTATTGTTATTTTTGATAGAGGTTTCGGTATGGATTTAGTGTGCCTACCGTTAGAACAACTCGATATTATCCTTGGAATGAACTGGTTGGTCTTCAACCAGGTTCATATCAATTGTTTTGAGAAGACAGTCTTATTTCCTGAAGAAGTTAAAGTGGAAGATGAGACTATGTCAGTCAAGCAGATGAATTCAGCTGTTAGAGATGGTGATGTGGTGTTTATGTTATATTCTTCGACGGAAGTGAAAGGAAAAGCTAAGAGTGGTGAACTGCCCGTGGTTAATGAATTTCCAGAGGTGTTTCCGGAAGATGTGAATGAGTTACCACCTGAGAGAGAAGTGGAGTTTGCTATAGATTTAATTCCTGGAACTAGTCCGGTGTCGATGGCGCCTTATCGCATGTCGGCATCTGAATTGTCAGAGTTGAAGAAGCAATTAGAAGAGTTATTGGAAAAGAAGTTTATTCGGCCTAGTGTTTCGCCGTGGGGTGCGCCGGTATTGTTGGTGAAAAAGAAAGAAGGTACAATGAGACTGTGTGTTGACTACAGGCAATTGAATAAAGTGACAATCAAGAATCGGTATCCATTGCCGAGGATTGATGATTTGATGGATCAGTTGGTCGGAGCTTGTGTATTTAGCAAAATTGATCTGAGGTTTGGATATCATCAGATTCGTGTTAAGGCGGGAGATATTTAGAAGACTGCATCTAGAACGAGGTATGGGCATTATGAATATTCTGTTATGCCATTTGGAGTTACTAATGCACCTGGTGTGTTTATGGAGTATATGAACAGGATATTTCATCCATATCTTGACAAGTTTGTGGTGGTGTTTATTGACGACATCCTGATCTATTCAAAGGATGATGAGGAGCATGCAAAGCATCTCAGAGTTGTATTGGAATTGTTGAAGGAAAAGAAACTTTATGCGAAATTGTCGAAGTGTGAGTTTTGGTTAAGCGAAGTGAGTTTCCTTGGTCATGTGATTTCTAGGAATGGTATTGCTGTTGATCCTACGAAAGTAGAAGCGGTATCTCAGTGGGAAGCACCGAAGAATGCTTCAGAGATTCGTAGTTTTCTTGGTCTTGCAGGTTACTACAGGAAGTTCATTGAGGGATTTTCGAAGTTAGCGTTACCGTTGACTAAGTTGACGAGAAAGGGTCAAGCATTTGTTTGGGATATAGATTGTGAGAAAGGATTCCAAGAATTGAAGAGGAGGTTGACTAGTGCTCCGATTTTAATTTTGCCGAATCCGGAAGAATCTTTTGTGGTGTATTGTGATGCGTCCTTGATGGGTTTAGGAGGTGTTTTGATGCAGGATAAGCAAGTTGTGGCTTATGCTTCGAGACAGTTGAAGACTCATGAAAGGAATTACCCGACTCATGATTTAGAGTTGGCGGCTGTTGTGTTTGTGTTGAAATTGTGGAGACATTATCTGTATGGTTCACGGTTTGAAGTGTTCAGTGATCACAAGAGCTTGAAGTATCTCTTTGATCAGAAGGAGTTGAATATGAGGCAGAGGAGATGGTTGGAATTTCTCAAGGATTATGATTTTGGTTTGAATTACCATCCTGGTAAGGAAAACATTGTGGCAGATGCATTGAGCAGGAAGTCTTTGCATATGTCAATGTTAATGGTTCGTGAATTGGAATTGGTGGAACAATTCAGAGACTTGAGTTTGGTCTGCGAGACTACTCAGAATAGTGTGAAGTTGGGCATGTTGAAGCTGACTAGTGGTATCTTGGAAGAGATTCGAAATGGACAGAAGTCTGATGTTGGTTTAGTGGACAAGCTGACATTGATTAACCAAGGTCAAGGAGGTGAGTTCCGAATTGATGAGAATGGTGTTATGAGATTTGGTGATAGAGTGTGTGTTAGGATGTTCTTGAGATCGAAAGAGCATCTTGGAGGAAGAACATCGAAGTGGATTGAGTATTCATCCGGTGCTACTAAGATGTACCATGACTTGAAGAAGTTATTTTGGTGGCTGAATGAAAAAGTTTGTGTATGCATGTTTGGTTTGTCGAAATCAAAGATTGAGCATCGAAGCCGTCGGGATTGATGGAGCCGTTGTTTGTTCGGAATGGAAATGGGATGGAATTTCAATGGATTTCATATGCGGTTTCGAGGACGACGAAGCGTGATTCTATATGGGTGATTGTCGATCGATTGACAAAGTCTGCTCACTTTATTCCGATAAGAATGGATTACCCGATGGAGAGGTTAGCAGAATTGTATGTCGAGAAGATTGTAAGTTTGCATGGTATTCCGTCTAGCATTGTGTCGGATAGAGATCGAGGTTTACTTCTAAGTTCGGGCGGGATTGCGGGCTACGGGTACTAAGTTACGATTGAGTTCTGCATATCATCCACAGACAGATGGTCAGACGGAGAGGACGATTCAGTCGTTAGAGGATTTGTTGAGAGCTTGTGTTTTAGAGAAAGGTGGAGCTTGGGATAGCTATTTGCCATTGATAGAATTTACCTACAACAATAGCTTTCATTCGAGCATCGGTATGGCTCCGTTTGAGGCATTGTATGGTAGGAGATGTCGGACACCGTTGTGTTGGTACGAATCTGGAGAAAGTGTTGTGATTGGACCGGAGATTGTTCAACAAACTTCAGAAAAGATTAAGATGATTCAGGAGAAGATGAGGACTTCTCAGAGTCGTCAGAAAAGTTACCATGACAAGAGGAGGAAGGATCTTGAGTTTAATGAAGGAGACCATGTGTTCATGAGAGTTACTCCGATGACTGGTATTGGTCGAGCCTTGAAGTCAAAGAAGTTGACTCCGCGCTTTATTGGTCCGTTCCAGATTACCAAAAGAGTTGGGAAAGTTGCTTATCAGATCGCTTTACCGCCGTCACTTGCGAATTTGCATGATGTTTTCCATGTATCTCAGTTGAGGAGGTACATTGCGGATCCGTCACATAAGATTCAAGTAGATGATGTTCAGGTGCGGGATAATTTAACTGTTGAAGCACTGCCTGCGAGAATCGAAGATTGGAAAGTGAAGCAACTACGTGGTAAAGAGATAGCACTGGTACGAGTAGCTTGGGGAGGACCAGCTGAAGGAAATGTCACTTGGGAGCTGGAGAGTCAGATGAAGGACTCGTATCCCGAACTTTTCGTCTAAGGTATGTTTTCGAGGACAAAAACTCTTTTAGTGGGGGAGAGTTGTGACACCCCGATTTAATTTAAATATTAAATAAGTGAAGATTTAATTATTTAATTAAATGAAGTCTTAAGTATTAATTTTAGTTGGATTAATTGAGTCATTTAATGAAGAAAGGATTTGAGGTGTAGGAATAATTAGTGAGTATGAAGAGTAAATTACTCTACCTTACTAATTATTATTATTTTATTTTATTGGAATAATTAAAGGAACATTAAAGGGAATATAAAAAGGAAAATAAGAAAAGAATAGGTTTTTTTGGAGAAACTGCTTTCACGTAGAATTGGAGAGAAGAGGAAAAGAGAGGAAAGCTGACGCCGAGAGAAATCGAAGAATCATCGCGAGGTAAGGGGTGATTTCATTCGGTTAATATGTTTTATGGGTTTTGGGAATCAACCGGGTAGTCGGTATGTTAGAGAATTGATCATAGGTTTATAGATTGAAAACCCTATTTTGTGTCGGTGTTTGGGATTAGGATCATCTAGTGTGTTGAATGAACAATAAGGATGAATAAACCATGTTGTTTGATGTTAAAATGGTGTGAAATGATGATGAAATGGTGTTCCTAATGTACCAAATCGTAGTAGTAAGTTTGGAAGTGATAAAAGATACATAATGCTGTCAAAAAGTAGTAAAAATGCTGTCAGAGGTCGTGGGAACCGGTTCCCTGTGGGGAGGAACCGAGTTCCCAGTGTTAAATTGCAAAAACTGGGAAAAATAAGCTCAGGAACCGATTCCTGTATGGGTAGGAACCGGGTTCCCATACAAAAACCAGGGAGCGCCTTTTTGAAAACTTTCAGGAACCGGTTCCTGTATAGGTAGGAACCGAGTTCCATGTGCATTTTTCCAAATTTTCTAAAACTTCAAAAATTCATATTTTCTAAACCGTAACTCCGATTCGAGTGCCGTTTTCGGCGTTATTTCCTAAATTTTAAATACTACCTTTTGAAAAGAGAAAAACATTATTTTGCTAAATTATTTTAAAAATGGTCGCGCTCCCGATTTTTGAAAAGAATGAGTAATTAAGGATAATGAGAGCTATTATGAATGGTATGAGTTACCTGATGAGGTATTGATGCTTACAGTGTTATATAATTGCTATTCATTTTGATTGAATGAGATACACTGGTGATTTGACATGATGTGATTTGTATTAATATCATGATATGTGAAATGATGATGGCATGCTTTTATGATGCATGCATATACATTTGTTGATTTGGTTCATTCCCATTGTGCGGAAGTGAACTGGTTGAGCCAATAGACTTACCCGGAGGTTGAGGTAGTGAGGCTGGATTCTTGACCCAATAGCTATGGGCGAATCATGAATTACATCTATCCACATGTAAGCGGAGCGGTGTGTGAACTCGGTTCACGTTTTGGTACCACATGCATAGAGTCTGCATTGCATATGGGATTGTAACATGCTAGGATGGTTTCCAGTGTTGCAATTTCCATTGTTTGATTATATACATATTCATTGTGTGGACTGCCTTGTGCATTGATTATGACTTGTGTTTGGTTAATAAATTAACGTATCTGTTTATTCTGTTGTATTCTAGAAACGTATAATGCATGTTATATTGAATTGGAATCTCACCCTTACTCAACAATTTCGTTCGAGTGATTAGCTGCATTGGAGTTAGTGAGGATAGCTCTAGCATTGAGTCAGTTGATTTAGTCCGCGTGTCAGTGTCGTGCTCTGGTAGATGTAACACTGGGGGAAACGGTTGTTTGATCCTTTAAATGGATACTTCTTAATAGTTTTTGAATTTTGTTGATTTATCATCACGGAATAATGTTGAATGATGTATTCGGATTTTTGGTTATGTTTACATTTCATGATAAACATGGCGTTGAGTATGATTTATTAATGATTTTATCCTCGGTGAAGGCATGACACATGTTTGGTAAATTTTTATGATTTAAATTGTGACGCCTCTTTAATTTGAATGGAACTCTGATTATTATTTATAAAACGCGGGTAAATAGAAGGGGGTGTTACAATAGTGGTATCAGAGCATAGTCGGTCTTGTCTTAGTGTCGTTATCCCTTTTAGTATGCAACTAGTGTATGTAACACTGTCGATACTGGTGTGCTGATGTAGGTTATTTTGTAATGTTACAGAACAATGGCTGGAAGAGGTAATGGAAGGAATGATGATGCTATTGCTGAGGCTTTGGGAATGTTAGCTGGAGTACTCGGAGGGAATCAGTAGGGAGCTGCGATTGGTGCTGACAGACAATTGGGGAATTTTCAGAGGAATAATCCTCCATTGTTCAAGGGTGCACATGATCCCGAGGGTGCTCAGAAGTGGTTGAAGGAGATCGAGAGGATCTTCAGAGTGATTGATTGTGCTGAAGGGCTGAAGGTGAGATATGGTACTCACATGTTAGCAGAGGAAGCTGATGACTGGTGGGTTGCTACCAGGACTGAATTGGAAGAAGATGGAATTGCATTGACTTGGGCTGTGTTCAGAAGGGCTTTTCTGAGAAGGTACTTTCCTGAAGACATTCGGGGTAAGAAAGAGATTGAGTTTCTGGAGCTCAAGCAAGGCAATAAGTCTGTGAGTGAGTATGCGACCAAGTTTACTGAGTTAGCAAAGTATTATGCTAATTATCCTAACGATGCAGATGGAGAATTTTCCAAATGTATCAAGTTTGAGAATGGTTTGCGTGATGAGATCAAGCAGGGTATCAGGTATCAGCGCATTAGAAGGTTTCCTGATTTGGTTGATTGTAGTAGGATTCTGGAAGAAGATCTTGCTAGTACTAAGTCGAATGCTCAGGGTTATGTTGATCGTAAGGGCAAGAGACACATGGATCGTGGTAAGCCTTATGATAGGAATAATCAGAAATCTGGAGGTTGGAAGAAGCCTAGTGGGGGAGACTCTGGTTCTTCTAGTTCTTCCGTAAAGTGTTACAGGTGTGGTGAATTGGGTCACCGAGCTCCTGAATGCAAGAATGATGCAAGGAAGTGCAACAATTGTGGAAGATTTGGTCACTTAGCTGCTGAGTGTAGATCCAGAAGAATAACATGTTACAACTGTGGTGAAGAAGGATACACTCGTCCGCAGTGTACTAAACCAAAGAAAGAGCAAGCTGGTGGGAAGGTGTTCGCTTTGTCAGGATCAGATGTTAAGCCTGATGATCGGTTGATTAAAGGTACATGTTTTATTAATGGCATACCTTTAATAGCAATTATTGATACTGGAGCGACACATTCTTTTATTTCTTTGGATTGTGCTAAGAGATTAAATCTGGAAATTTCTAATTTGGATGGAAGTATGGTTATTGACACTCCTGCGTCGGGTTCAGTGACTACTTCGTATGTTTGTAGGAATTGTCCTATTGTTATTTTTGATAGAGGTTTCGGTATGGATTTAGTGTGCCTACCGTTAGAACAACTCGATATTATCCTTGGAATGAACTGGTTGGTCTTCAACCAGGTTCATATCAATTGTTTTGAGAAGACAGTCTTATTTCCTGAAGAAGTTAAAGTGGAAGATGAGACTATGTCAGTCAAGCAGATGAATTCAGCTGTTAGAGATGGTGATGTGGTGTTTATGTTATATTCTTCGACGGAAGTGAAAGGAAAAGCTAAGAGTGGTGAACTGCCCGTGGTTAATGAATTTCCAGAGGTGTTTCCGGAAGATGTGAATGAGTTACCACCTGAGAGAGAAGTGGAGTTTGCTATAGATTTAATTCCTGGAACTAGTCCGGTGTCGATGGCGCCTTATCGCATGTCGGCATCTGAATTGTCAGAGTTGAAGAAGCAATTAGAAGAGTTATTGGAAAAGAAGTTTATTCGGCCTAGTGTTTCGCCGTGGGGTGCGCCGGTATTGTTGGTGAAAAAGAAAGAAGGTACAATGAGACTGTGTGTTGACTACAGGCAATTGAATAAAGTGACAATCAAGAATCGGTATCCATTGCCGAGGATTGATGATTTGATGGATCAGTTGGTCGGAGCTTGTGTATTTAGCAAAATTGATCTGAGGTTTGGATATCATCAGATTCGTGTTAAGGCGGGAGATATTTAGAAGACTGCATTTAGAACGAGGTATGGGCATTATGAATATTCTGTTATGCCATTTGGAGTTACTAATGCACCTGGTGTGTTTATGGAGTATATGAACAGGATATTTCATCCATATCTTGACAAGTTTGTGGTGGTGTTTATTGACGACATCCTGATCTATTCAAAGGATGATGAGGAGCATGCAAAGCATCTCAGAGTTGTATTGGAATTGTTGAAGGAAAAGAAACTTTATGCGAAATTGTCGAAGTGTGAGTTTTGGTTAAGCGAAGTGAGTTTCCTTGGTCATGTGATTTCTAGGAATGGTATTGCTGTTGATCCTACGAAAGTAGAAGCGGTATCTCAGTGGGAAGCACCGAAGAATGCTTCAGAGATTCGTAGTTTTCTTGGTCTTGCAGGTTACTACAGGAAGTTCATTGAGGGATTTTCGAAGTTAGCGTTACCGTTGACTAAGTTGACGAGAAAGGGTCAAGCATTTGTTTGGGATATAGATTGTGAGAAAGGATTCCAAGAATTGAAGAGGAGGTTGACTAGTGCTCCGATTTTAATTTTGCCGAATCCGGAAGAATCTTTTGTGGTGTATTGTGATGCGTCCTTGATGGGTTTAGGAGGTGTTTTGATGCAGGATAAGCAAGTTGTGGCTTATGCTTCGAGACAGTTGAAGACTCATGAAAGGAATTACCCGACTCATGATTTAGAGTTGGCGGCTGTTGTGTTTGTGTTGAAATTGTGGAGACATTATCTGTATGGTTCACGGTTTGAAGTGTTCAGTGATCACAAGAGCTTGAAGTATCTCTTTGATCAGAAGGAGTTGAATATGAGGCAGAGGAGATGGTTGGAATTTCTCAAGGATTATGATTTTGGTTTGAATTACCATCCTGGTAAGGCAAACATTGTGGCAGATGCATTGAGCAAGAAGTCTTTGCATATGTCAATGTTAATGGTTCGTGAATTGGAATTGGTGGAACAATTCAGAGACTTGAGTTTGGTCTGCGAGACTACTCAGAATAGTGTGAAGTTGGGCATGTTGAAGCTGACTAGTGGTATCTTGGAAGAGATTCGAAATGGACAGAAGTCTGATGTTGGTTTAGTGGACAAGCTGACATTGATTAACCAAGGTCAAGGAGGTGAGTTCCAAATTGATGAGAATGGTGTTATGAGATTTGGTGATAGAGTGTGTGTTCCGGATGTTGCTGAGATCAGAAAGAGCATCTTGGAGGAAGAACATCGAAGTGGATTGAGTATTCATCCCGGTGCTACTAAGATGTACCATGACTTGAAGAAGTTATTTTGGTGGCCTGGAATGAAAAAGGAGATTGCCGAGTTTGTGTATGCATGTTTGGTTTGTCGAAATCAAAGATTGGGCATCGAGCCGTCGGGATTGATGGAGCCGTTGTTTGTTCCGGAATGGAAATGGGATGGAATTTCAATGGATTTCGTGTCTGGTTTGCCGAGGACGACGAAGAACTGTGATTCTATATGGGTGATTGTCGATCGATTGACAAAGTCTGCTCACTTTATTCCGATAAGAATGGATTACCCGATGGAGAGGTTAGCAGAATTGTATGTCGAGAAGATTGTAAGTTTGCATGGTATTCCGTCTAGCATTGTGTCGGATAGAGATCCGAGGTTTACTTCTAAGTTCTGGACAGGATTGCAGGAAGCTCTGGGTACTAAGTTACGATTGAGTTCTGCATATCATCCACAGACAGATGGTCAGACGGAGAGGACGATTCAGTCGTTAGAGGATTTGTTGAGAGCTTGTGTTTTAGAGAAAGGTGGAGCTTGGGATAGCTATTTGCCATTGATAGAATTTACCTACAACAATAGCTTTCATTCGAGCATCGGTATGGCTCCGTTTGAGGCATTGTATGGTAGGAGATGTCGGACACCGTTGTGTTGGTACGAATCTGGAGAAAGTGTTGTGATTGGACCCGGAGATTGTTCAACAAACTTCAGAAAAGATTAAGATGATTCAGGAGAAGATGAGGACTTCTCAGAGTCGTCAGAAAAGTTACCATGACAAGAGGAGGAAGGATCTTGAGTTTAATGAAGGAGACCATGTGTTCATGAGAGTTACTCCGATGACTGGTATTGGTCGAGCCTTGAAGTCAAAGAAGTTGACTCCGCGCTTTATTGGTCCGTTCCAGATTACCAAAAGAGTTGGGAAAGTTGCTTATCAGATCGCTTTACCGCCGTCACTTGCGAATTTGCATGATGTTTTCCATGTATCTCAGTTGAGGAGGTACATTGCGGATCCGTCACATAAGATTCAAGTAGATGATGTTCAGGTGCGGGATAATTTAACTGTTGAAGCACTGCCTGCGAGAATCGAAGATCGGAAAGTGAAGCAACTACGTGGTAAAGAGATAGCACTGGTACGAGTAGCTTGGGGAGGACCAGCTGAAGGAAATGTCACTTGGGAGCTGGAGAGTCAGATGAAGGACTCGTATCCCGAACTTTTCGTCTAAGGTATGTTTTCGAGGACAAAAACT
Source organism: Vicia sativa (assembly GCA_021764765.1). Classification (NCBI taxonomy): domain Eukaryota; kingdom Viridiplantae; phylum Streptophyta; class Magnoliopsida; order Fabales; family Fabaceae; genus Vicia; species Vicia sativa. Next base: position 196,364,532 of record CM038793.1, on the reverse strand, counting down.
CTTTTAGTGGGGGAGAGTTGTGACACCCCGATTTAATTTAAATATTAAATAAGTGAAGATTTAATTATTTAATTAAATGAAGTCTTAAGTATTAATTTTAGTTGGATTAATTGGGTCATTTAATGAAGAAAGGATTTGAGGTGTAGGAATAATTAGTGAGTATGAGGAGTAAATTACTCTACCTTACTAATTATTATTATTTTATTTTATTGGAATAATTAAAGGAACATTAAAGGGAATATAAAAAGGAAAATAAGAAAAGAATAGGTTTTTTTGGAGAAACTGCTTTCACGTAGAATTGGAGAGAAGAGGAAAAGAGAGGAAAGCTGACGCCGAGAGAAATCGAAGAATCATCGCGAGGTAAGGGGTGATTTCATTCGGTTAATATGTTTTATGGGTTTTGGGAATCAACCGGGTAGTCGGTATGTTAGAGAATTGATCATAGGTTTATAGATTGAAAACCCTATTTTGTGTCGGTGTTTGGGATTAGGATCATCTAGTGTGTTGAATGAACAATAAGGATGAATAAACCATGTTGTTTGATGTTAAAATGGTGTGAAATGATGATGAAATGGTGTTCCTAATGTACCAAATCGTAGTAGTAAGTTTGGAAGTGATAAAAGATACATAATCTTTGTAAAAAGTAGTAAAATCTTGTCGGAGGTCGGGAACCGGTTCCCTGTGGGAGGAACCGAGTTCCCAGTGTTAAATTGCAAAAACTGGGAAAAATAGGCTCAGGAACCGGTTCCTGTATGGGTAGGAACCGGGTTCCCATACAAAAACCAGGGAGCGCCTTTTTGAAAACTTTCAGGAACCGGTTCCTGTATAGGTAGGAACCGGGTTCCATGTGCATTTTTCCAAATTTTCTAAAACTTCAAAAATTCATATTTTCTAAACCGTAACTCGATTCGAGTTCCGTTTTCGTATTTCCTAAATTTCAAATACTACCTTTTGAAAAGAGAAAACATTATTTTGCTAAATTATTTTAAAATGGTCGCTCCGATTTTTGAAAAGAATGAGTAATTAAGGATAATGAGAGCTATTATGAATGGTATGAGTTACGATGAGGTATTGATGCTTACGTGTTATATAATTGCTATTCATTTTGATTGAATGAGATACAGGTGATTTGACATGATGTGATTTGTATTAATATCATGATATGTGAAATGATGATGGCATGCTTTTATGATGCATGCATATACATTTGTTGATTTGGTTCATTCCCATTGTGCGGAAGTGAACTGGTTGAGCCAATAGACTTACCCGGAGGTTGAGGTAGTGAGGCTGGATTCTTGACCCAATAGCTATGGGCGAATCATGAATTACATGTCTATCCACATGTAAGCGGAGCGTGTGTGAACTCGGTTCACGTTTGGTACCACATGCATAGAGTCTGCATTGCATATGGGATTGTAACATGCTAGGATGGTTTCCAGTGTTGCAATTTCCATTGTTTGATTATATACATATTCATTGTGTGGACTGCCTTGTGCATTGATTATGACTTGTGTTTGGTTAATAAATTAACGTGCTTATTCTTGTATTCTAGAAGCGATAATGCATGTTATATTGAATTGGAATCTCACCCTTACTCAACAATTTCAGATCCGAAGTGATTAGCTGCATTGGAGTTGGTGAGGATAGCTCTAGCATTGAGTCAGTTGATTTAGTCCGCGTGCCAATGTCGTGCTCTGGTAGATGTAACACTGGGGGAAACGGTTGTTTGATCCTTTAAATGGATACTTCTTAATAGTTTTTGAATTTTGTTGATTTATCATCCTGGAATAACTGTTGAATGATGTATTCAGGATTTTTGGTTATGTTTACATTTCCGCTGATAAACATGACGTTGAGTATGATTTATTAATGATTTTATCCCTCAGTGAAGGCATGACACATGTTTGGTAAATTTTTATGATTTAAATTGTGACGCCTCTTTAATTTGAATGGAACTCTGATTATTATTTATAAAACGCGGGTAAATAGAAGGGGGTGTTACAGTCAGGGGCATTACAAATGGTATCAGAGCCAGACCTCTCCCAGTACGATGTGGTTCGAGGACGAACCATGCGGAAGCTGGTGCGCATGTTACACCCCCACTATGCAGGTATGAGATTGCATGGTTGAAGGTGGTTTATAAGGATTAATTGGTAAGAACTCCACAGTTAAGCGTGCTTGACTTGGAGTAGTAATGAGATGGATGACCTTCTGATAAGAGAAGCTGGAGGTAGTTAATTGGTTGAAGGAGGTTTATAAGATACCAGAAGAGAAGCTGGTAAGTAAGATTCTCAGATCTCTACCTAAGATATTTGACATGAAAGTGACAGCCATAGAAGAATCTCAAGATATCAACAACATGAAAGTGGATGGACTAGTTGGTTCTCTCCAAACTTTTGAGTTGGGCATCAATGAAAGATTTGAAAAGAAAAACAAAAATATAGCTTTCAAGTCAAACACTGAAGAAATAGACGAGGAATATGACCTGGACACTGATGAATGACTATCTAATACTATAGTCTTTCTTGGAAGACAACTCAATAAAGTGCTGAAGAAAATGGAAGAAGATTCAAGACCTAATGTCAGGAACATCTCACACGACTGTTTACTCTGGAAAATGGTAAACAACCGATGTTCCTCCCAAAGTCCTAAAACTAAGAGTCACTCGCAAGATCGACCAGTTGATCTTAAGACATGTGCTAAGATTTTTTGAGATTGTACCGACTCTGTTGGGATCCTTGTCCAAGAAACGATTTTCTAAGATCAAGGGAGCAAGTACAACGTCTTTCCACACAATAATCCAGGTTTGACCGACAAGTGACTCATGACCGACAGAGACAACAAACCTAAGTAACTTGACAAATCTGAATGTTCACTGTGAATTTGACCTACTACGGTGACTCGTGACCGACAGAAGGCAGTGTATCCAGTTCTACGCAAAATAAGGGTCGAATGACTCTTTTGTCAACTCGAAAATCGTAACAAAGAGAGTATCAACGTAGACGAAAACGCAAAGAAATTGCTGAAAGATAAATAGAATGCAAGTAAAAGCTTCAAAGTAAATGACTGAAAGATAAAGATTTTGCATTGAAATAAAAGTGGTGATTCGCGTACATCAAAGTCTATTGCTTAACTCTTTAAAATATAATATCTTCTAAATTATTATATTTTAAATAAATTTAAAATATTTATAATTAATTTTAAGTCTTTGTTAGATAATAAATTAGCCTTTTCAATATTTAACACAGCTAAAAACACTTTCATAGTTGTTATACTGTTTACATTTCCCTTCGCACTGTCATAACATTGGCCATAATTTTCCGACCTGTAAACTTGTTAAAGTGGACCAGGAGAAAATATTATCTAAGGAAAAGTATAAACGCATGGAAAATAAGTCTCAGAATGAGTATTTAAGAAAGGAATAAGTTGAATGTGAAAATGCTACATGTGTTGATAATAATCCTCTTTTAGGATCTTTTGATTGTTTGAAAACCACTATTGATGAGAATGTTGTGAGTATAGATGTGTTGCATCAAGGAGACTTGGGTGCCCAAGGTAATGAAAATTCACGTGGTTTAGCTGATATGGATACCAACGATCAAGGTAAAATTGACAAAGATTATGATGAAGATTCAGATTCAGATGCTCAATAAGCTATGAATTTTCTAAGTGAATTTTGGGCTAACATGGATAAGAGAGATGAGATTGTTGATTTGGATGAAAACACAAGTCAACCTTTTCAATTGGTGGTTCCAAGAAAAAAGAAGAACAAGAAGAAACTACCTGAGACGGGCAGAGGTTTCAAAGTGGGTGCATCTAACCGTATGATTTACTAGTTTCTCTGATATGAGTTGTCTCTCATGTGGTTTATTGTCTATCTTTCTATTTTTCTTTTTTTCTATGCTCTTCTTGAGGGTTTTGGTTTTGTCCCCCTCCTCTATGTACTATTTTTTTTGCTTAATATATTTTGGACCTTATTTAAAAAAATATCGCTATCTAGTGAACTGATTATATTTGTTAGAGTTTGGTGGTGAAATTAAACCATACTAAAATAGAAGGAGTTGAGATCCTCTCTATTTCTAAAAGAAATGGAGATGTCAATTACTATAGTTTTTATTAAATCAATGACATAATTGTAAATATTTTTGAAAAATGTGATATTTATTAGATATTTATTTAGGGTGGCAAATGGGCATGTCCGCCCCGTTTAAGTCCTCCCCACAAAAGTTCGCAAAAAAGGGACGGGGCGGGAAAACATATGTCCTCCCTACAAAAAAGTGAATGCGGGACGGGAAAAGTCCGCGGGCACTACACCTTTTAAGCTTAAAAATGCAAAATATTATGTTAATATGTGTGCCCGTAAAAGTTCGAGAAGAAAACGGACGGGGCGATCACATTAGAGGGTGAGAGCCTAAATTCTTGATTTGTCCTTCACTAAAGTACGGAAAAAACCGACATATCCAATGGACCGGACCCGTTTTTCCACTCCTACATTATTCACAAAAAGCATAGTAATGGAGATGTCCATTTATTTTAGTAAATAGTGAGGATCTATACTCAAAATAGAAGAAGGCAGGGAGTTGTACATTAAAAAATGCACCTAAAAATATCAAAATATCTTTGGAAAGAAAGGCATGAAAGATATAGTAACTTTAAGTCAATAATGTTCGTTCGATTAATCCCATGTACTATATTGAGCCAAGTGTCTTGTTCTTTATATTTTAATTTTTAAAAAACTTAAACGTGGATAAGGTTAAAAGAAATATTTGTTTGCCCAAGTCTGACGTTTGTCGTCGACCATAACTCCCACTGTATTGTCTCCACTCAAGTTCGGTGACGCCGTTAGAACTTGCTCTCTGTCATTAAGTGATAATTAACAATAAATTTATATTTGTCTTCATTATAATCTCTGTAATTAATAATGATTAACCATCACGAGTGTGTTTTAAAATGAGACGAAAATATACAAGGCAAATTGTTTTTTGAAATCATAAATAAGCGTCACTTGTGAAGTGTTGCAGTAAGTAGTTTGTATTTGCACTCAGAAATAGACAACACTTCTGAATTGTGAAACAATTCACTATTTGGTAAAAATATTGTTGTCTGCGAAACAATACAATATTAGATAAAAATGTTATTGTAGGTGAAACATTGCACAATTTGATAAAAATGTTGCTGAAAGTGGGTGTTTCATCAAGAGCTGCATCTTTGTAAAACAACACCGCTTTGACCTATAAATTGAGGATTTCAAATTCAGAAAAATACATTTGAAAAGCCTATTTTCACATAAAATTATGGATTTCATCTTTTCAACATTCGAATTTTCATCGGTCTTGTGCAAACTCGAGATACACTGAATTATCCTAGATATTCTTGTGTACAAACTCTAAGATAATTTGAAAATGCTTGAAATACTATAAAGAAAATAATTCGTTCACCATTCTAGTCTCGATCCATTTGATTTAAATTAATTTTTTTAAATAATAATGGTTACCTATTTCCAAATTTCATTCATCTGGTTGCCAGTGCTGAAAAATGTTTCTAACTTTTACCTGAAAAACATTTATTTTATGTTTTGTTATGTGATTTTTATGCAGTTGAATGTGTTTGATGTGATTTCAATCATACAAATAATGACAGAAAGTAGATCATTTTGGTGAAATAAAACTTTGACAATAAAAGAAGAAAAAGAAAGTAACCTAAGTTGTTGTTGGGGCGGTAGAGCTGTAAAAAAAAGGGTTAGTTCATATATGGATTGTCTCGACAAGCCTCCTGGAAAATCATAGGGCTGGGGTTTTAAGATTATAGCTATATTCTTAAGGCTTTTTAGTCCGGCCTTAAAAAGCTAACTACTCATTAGAGTTATCTTGTATGGGCTGCAGATAACTAACCTGTTATGTTAGTTTGATTAATAAATTCAAAAAATATTTATATTTATATTATTTCACTCCAAAATAACACATTGATTTTACTTATTTTACTATGTTTTATCTCTATTCTATTTAATTTTTTTTTTTTATAAATATTATACATCAGTATATTCAAACTAATATTTAATTATTTTGTGTTTTACTTCATAATTTCCTCATATTCTACTATTTCTCTTATATTAATATTAATTTTATACATTTTAGATATTATTAACCTATTATAGTTTTAATAAAAAAAAATATTGTATTTAATATATTATATTTAAAATAATATTTTTTATTGTATCTGTAAAGTATTTTAATTTTTTATGTAAAATAATATAAAAAATAGTCCGTTTAGGATCAAATAGTTCGAAGCCTATAAAAAGTTGGACTCGGATAGTAATTTTAGAGCCTATATTATAATTGAGTTTTTTTTGTTCGACTCTAAAAAGTTGGAGACTTGCCATTGCTAACTCGTTTAAGATTGAATAACCCATTTTGACAGTTCTAACTAGCGACACTTCAGGAAACGACTGAACAGATGGAAGGTGCAACGAGAATTAATTAAACATATAAAGGTTAAACACCTCTCTAATAAAATCGTCGCAGATCGACGTCAACTTGAAGAATGACAACAACATGAAGCAACGTGAAGGATAGAGACGACCACAACGACTTCAAAGCAATGGTTAAACCAATAGATCAAATGAGTTTACTTTTGAGAGTTATACAAATTCATTTACCTTTCTTAAAAGAAAAAAAAAAAAAGACTTAATTTAAATGTAACATTTATCTTACAAATGTGAATGACTTAAAGTCACTGTACCTTTCCTGCAATAAAATTACTGAACCCATTTCCAATGTCTTAGAGTTGTTTCATGGTTTTAAACAAGGATTGTAATAATAGATTTGATTATGAAAAGTTGGAGTTGTGGCCATTGTGTGATGTATGTGATTAATTCACTTTTTTTTTTATAACTGGCCATATTACTAAGCAAATTGAGCTGAAACCTTTTCCTAACAAGGGAATGAGGCACAACCAACTTTTGTTTCCTAATTCTTTGCCCACTCTCACCATATGGTGAGCTTCCACATTAATTGCGAACACCACTTTGATAATCCTGAGATCAGACGCAAAACACACGGCCTATATTAAAGCAAGAGCTTAGGCCACACCAGAAGAAACTTGCTGAAACTCCCGCTTACTAGTAGCAACCGTCACCTCTTTTCCATCTGACTTAATAATGCATTCCATCGCAATGACAACCTGCATTGGATTGGACCAAAGCTGGGCCAAAGGAAACAAGTGCAAAACTTTCAAAGTCAATTTGTTTATGCATGACATGTAGGTTAGCCATATTAAAATCAACAACAACATCACAAGTCTCTCTTGCCACTTTCAATGGGTCAGGAAGTTTAATTTGTACATATTAAACTTGTTTCCAATAATTTGAGTGGTGAATCGACAAAATTGGTTTCACCGAGTAAAATTTGAAGAGGAGTTTGATTATTTAATTGTGTAACACGATTGTAGATTTTTCTGATTTGGGATGGTATTTTAGTTGTTAAATGGAAACAAACAAGTCTTCAAGGTTTAATTTTAAAATAGGCTTAAAGAGTGAAAAATGATGTGAAAGATTTGCAACTCTGCATTAATAAATTTTGTATGATAGTGTGTGACCAATACAAACATTCTCATCTTAAATTTAACAAATCTTAACCATTAACATGGTCCGACGATTTAATTTAAATGACTCACTCATGAGACAAACTTAGTAGCTGGTAAACCGTAGACATCACTTATTATTATATTAAATTTTATATTGTAATTGATTTATAAATTTATTAATCTTTTTGATAATTTAGATTTATTAACCTATAAGTATTTACATCTATTATTATAAAGTCAAAATACTCATTTTGGTCCCTTAACTATACCCTTAGGTTCACATTAGTCCTTAACTTTTTTTCGTGTTATTTTGATTCTTTAATATTCAAAAAGTTTCATTTTAGTCATTTTTGTCTAATTAGCAAAAAAAAACTTTGAAATTTGTCGCTAATTAGACAAAAATGAAACTTTTTGAAAGTTAAGAGACCAAAATGACACGAAAAAATAATTAAGGGATCAATGTAAGCCCAAGAATATAGTTAAGGGATCAAAGTGAGTATTATACTTATTATAAATTATAATTAAAATGTGTTATTATATACAAGTTGGTTTTCTAAATTACTTTGTTATATATTAAAATGAAGTTTAATCTCATTGTTTTATTAGCTCGTTGGTCTATTTAACATAGATCAAGCAACTTATTTAAGTAAGTTTGTGAGAAATAAGTTTTTAAGTAGATTAATAAATCAAATCAAGCTTTTAAAAAGGCTAAATTAAGTCTTAAAACAAATTGTATGATAGGCAACATGTCACATTTAGGCTTTGAAGTTCTTGGCAGACCAAATTTGAGTTTTGAAAAGTCTAATTCAATCCAGTCTATTTTTACTCCTACTTAACATGCATATATGTGAGAAATTTAACTTAAAAAATCAATTAGATATATTTTTTTCTTGACCGCTTCTGAAAAGAGAAGGAATCACTCTAGGAACGCGTCAACGCTCTCATTATTAAGCGGACTCGGTATCTAGAGGAGCTCATCGAGGTAATCAATTTGTTGAGATAAATTCAAACTGATGTGCAAACTTACAGGTACTTGTTTACTGTGGAAAATGGTAAACAACCGTTGGTCCTCCCAAAGCCCTAAAAAGTAAGGGTTAGTCGCAAGATCGACCAATTGATCTTAAGACATGTGCTAAGAGTTTGAAAATACACTTGTTCTGTCAAAATCCTTACCATGAGAAACAATTTTCTATGAATAAGGGAACAAGCATAGAAGTTTTCCACACTATGATTCGACTGACTGACTGATGACTCGTGACCGATAGAAGGTATTCAAACGTAATAAAGTATTGAATTGTTCAGTAAACTGACTGACTGGTAACTTGTGACCGATATAAAGTATTGAATTGTTTACGCGAAGCAGAAAACAACGTAAAGTGATTGCTCAAAAGTAAATAGAAAGCAAGTAAAATATTCAAAGAAGACAACTGAAAAGTAAAGGATTTGCATTGAAATATAAACGGTGATTCACGTACATCAAACACTTCTTCACTCTTTGCTCCTTACACTCAGAATTACAGAGTTTTGACAAGTGATTTTGGTACAAGTGAACACCCGAAAAATTACACTGAATCTCTTTATTTATAGTGATTACAATGTAACTGCCTAGATATATAATCTACGAACATGTTTAAAACTTAAGGCAACTGCTCCACTAAATCTCGCCACCTATTTGGCGCTCAATCAGAACATAAACCGTCGGAAACTACTAGTGACTTCAAAATTCAAATCTTTCCGCTTCTGATTTGCTTCAACATTACCTTCTGGCAAGACTAAATCACTAGAATTCTTCTAAGTCTTGAATTCCTTTTGGTCGACAATATCAATTTCGGCTATTTCCGTATCCTTCATCCTTTGGTCAACTAGACCAATTTTCCAGAATTTGTTACCAGCTTTTCTCCTTTTGGTCGAGTTGGTCGACAAAGCCCAACTTCAAAATTTTGGCTTGATATTTCCATTGATCATTAAATTCTTTAGTTCAGCAAAGCCAAATCTCAAACACCGTAGCTTCAGTTTCCTAAAAACCCTTATTTCAGAAGATTACCCTTAGCTTATGGGAACATCTTCATTTACCACACATGCTTGAATACCTTAAGATTTTAAGGTAACAGTACCCTCACTTGTTGATTGAGAAGTTGCAATCACTTGTTCAAGAGATGAAGAAAGATGGCATCCTCACATTCAGTCGACATTGTCCACAATTAAGGCAATTCTTGCTGTAGTGAATGAGGAATTAACATCATGCCACTTGATAGAAAAGGATTTGAAGGTGTATCTAGTGAAGCTTAGGAAAGTTTGAAGAAGGCTGAGGAAGGTCTGAGGGAAATGCATCTCAAAAACCTCGAGTTGTCCAAAGAGTGCATAAATTTGATGGAAGATAATTTCTCTAATATGCAAATTTCTTTCAAAAATGCCTTGTAGTAGGTGGATATTTTTCATCCCACGCTGCGTATTTTACGAGAGAAAGTTTATCTTGATCAAGAAATGGTGGACAAAAAACTGGTATTTGTTGGGGACAAGTCGACCACATAGGTTTCTTTTTCATCCAATATGACCTTACCTAGTGTAGTATTTCTTGTAAGTAAATTATATAATTGTTTCTTCATGACATTGTCTTATTTGTTTTCACTTACCATTATTTCTACTTGCTATGGTGTCACTTTAGTTTCTTGAGTAGTTTCTCTAGAAATTTACAAACGTTTGAGGTTATGCTTGGAAGCTTTGTTGAACATCTTTGTGGTTGTGCTCGACCAAGGGTCAGTGCCCCTTCCATGCCCCTAACTTTGAGCATGTTTCTAGGACTATGTAGTAGGGACTCACTTATGCGCTCTATAGTGGCGTGATATCAATAGTGAGTGTGGCTAATCACCATTTTTTCATGGTTTGTAGTTTTTATCCATGTGACTTCTAGAAGGGTTTGGATTAATTTGGTCGTATGCTAGTAGCATTTATAGCAACACCCCTGGTTCGCCCACATCCTTTATGACCATAAGGAATAAAAATTTTGATAATTTTTTTATCTCATTGAAAAGGATAATAGAAAGATATTATATTATGATGCAAAGTGTCTTTTATGTATATAGCAAAATATATACTTAACCAAGAAACTAGGTTGCTACTTATTAATTTGTCGGTGTGATGGAGTGGTGCAACATGGCTGGCTTCACCCTTCATTCATAATCGTCATTTGTACCTATTGTATCAAAATGTTTCATGACACACTTGTTAGTATCTTCCTTTGAGATCTTGATCCCAACTTCTTATAGTTGCTTGGATAGTGATGTCATAGTGATTTCCATCATATTCTCTTTATCTTCCCCTTTGTTAATGTTGCAAGGCCTTGTGTATCCTACGTGTTGTAGACAAGTCGACGCATATCGTCACCTGGTCATCAAAAAGTTGTGATATTTCATTATTTGACAGGAAAAACCACCATGTACAGTGTCATCACAAAGGATTTTCCCAAGATAAAGTTGTAGACACTTCCTCAAGGTGACCATTAACTCAATGTATTCCCAAGGGAAAATGTTTGTATCGTTGAAAGCATGCAGGTCAACTCCTTTATCTAGCTACAAATTCTCTCTTTTTAGCCCCAAATTTTCATAAAAATTTACATACTTAATGTCACACAAACTTCCCCTATCAATGAGGATTATTGACACATCAAATTTTGATATGGTCGCTGTCATGACTGGAGGAAAAAATTCAATTGGAATTCGACCTACTTTTTTACCATCTTAAAATTAGAGAAAAAGTCTATCTAGTTTTGCTTCAAATCTCACTCCCTCCCCCTTGCTAATTGTTATTAGTTTGATGATTCTTCTTTTTATGATGCCTTTGTAGGGGTTCCTTGGTAGAGGAAGGTCCTTTATGATGGATGCAATACATTGACGTTTTCCTTTTCAATATTTTTCTTCGTCAGTGTTGTTAGTGTCCTTCTTTCATTTAGCCCCCCCACGACCTCTACAGTTTTATTTTGAGACCCATTTTCTCAATAGAGAGATAATTTTTCTCGTTGTCTTTTTTAGGTCTTGATCTTCCTTATGTTTTCCCTTCTAGGTGTACCATATAAGTTTCTCATGTTTATTATCTCCTCAATCGCATCCTTCAGGTGGACGCATTCGTTAGTGTTGTGAAAACTTATATGTCTCGACTGATTCCTTAATCGAGTAAGGCTTATTGATTATGATTTCTTTAACATCAGTGTTTGCACATTGTTGCCAATTTTTTGCTTCAACTTGTTCAAATTAGGGTATAATGAGAAGCTGGTTTGAGGTCATTGGTCTCCATTATCTTGAGAACAGATGAAGCCTTTCTCACTCACTCGACTATATCCGCGATTTCATACTCCTCGACCGTCTTACTTATTCATCTACGAGTTCTTCGTCATATTTAATATGGGGTTAGGTCTTATCTAGTATGTCGTTCAAGATATTGGCTTCCTCTATACCTAAATTGTCTTGGAATATACATACTGACATCAACCTCTTTTTGAATATCCAACATTTTAAACTATTTGAAATTTTATTCCTTAGGGGATAGATGTCGCACGAGATGACCTAATAACTGTTTTGACAAGTTAAACCAGAACCACCATAATTAACTTCTACAAATGATGGAGTAGAAAATCAATAAATAACACAATTAATTAGTAACCTAGTTCGATGTAACTTGCATCAACGTCTTAAGGGTTAACTTGCAACCGAAGAAAGGAAATTCACGATTAGTGGCTTAGTAAAATCAGTCTTACAAGCAACAATAAACTTTATGTTATTAAGTGCCTTTTACCAACATTACCCAATGAATTTCTATTTAGGACCCCACCCCCTTAAATATGAGACACTCTCTCACTTTCTCTCAAACACTTACCCCTAATTTATGGACTTTCAATAACTAAATCCTAGTGATTATAAATCAACAAGATGAGTGATATTGAATATTACAACTTAATTAGATAAACCTACCATGCCAATTTAATGAAACATAGTGGTGTACATAAAACAATAACTAGGAATCTTGTATACTTAGAACTCTAAGATCTTTAATATGAATGCTTGAATTCCAATGTAGGTTTTGAGCTTCGTATATAGCATGATGATTATGGTATTTTCTTCATGGATATTTTATTTGATTTTGTCCAGAAATAATGTAGAATTTGTTGGATATTATGTTCCATAAATCTATCTAACAAGATATGACTTATTTCAATTCAAATTCAATTTTAAATATCCATTTAAATCCAAATTAATCTTCATCTAGCTCTCAAACAAATCACTTAAACCTATTGTCACATTAATAAAAATAAAATATGATCCAATCTTTGATCAGAGAATCTTCCAAAATAACGTAACAACAAAGTTCTGACGCGCAAGGCCCAGATGTTGTAGCAACATGCTGGGACATTGTGTCCAGTATGTGTACCTTATGCACCTCTATAAAACTTAAGCAAACTAGAATAAACTTGAACACTTTAAGCATTTTTCCATGTTGTTGTTTTGCAAAATGCATCCAATCTAAAGAGCTATTCCACAAAGAACTTCAATCTCCCCTTTCGAAAATTATGGAAAAATAACTCTTCAAGATATTGCAATTATTCATATTAGAACAAGTGACAACCATTATAGATACTAGAATATCATAACATATAATCAGGAACAACAAATTTCTTTAAGTTATCAAAGTTAAGTACCACTTGAAGCAGCAAAAGTCAATAACACCTATATCACATGATTACAAATAATCCATTCAATTACTCCAAACTAAACATTTGGTCAAACATCATGGGCTCATAATTCCTTTCCGGAGGAATAAATTATGTTACATGGGTTTTTCCTTTCAGAGAATGGTAATCAAAGCCTATACCTTTTATGCTTCCAACCCCTTTTCCACCTTGAAGAATTTCATCTAACATATCAAACTCATTATTTAACATTCTTATGGATTTGGTCAATATTTCAAGTTTGGAGCTCAATAAGGTTACCTCATTGCTAAGATCAAAGACAGTAGTAGATGACAGCTCCTCTTTTTCAATCTCCATTTGAGCTATAATTCTCTTTTGTTTCTCTCCGGTCTTCCAACCTTCTTCACATCTAACACAAGATTCTTTGTAATTCATATCAAGTTCTTCATACAAGGCATCCTCATCATAAAAATCTTCATCAAATTCACATCTTACAATTAGGATAGTAACATGCTTAACAGTTTCAACACCAATTTCACCTTCAGACTCATCATCAGACCAAGAAATAGAAAACCCCTTCTTTTGTATCTTGGAGTAAGTGGGACATTCTGACCCAATGTGACCAAAACCTTCACATTCATGAAATTTAATATCTTTTCCTTTATTAGGCATCTCCCCTGTTCTTGCCTTCCTATGAAACTCATTGTTCTTACTGATGTCGAACGACATGTTCTTGACATTTGGTCTTAACTGCCTATCCATTCTCTTCAAAACCTTATTGAATTGCCTCCAAAGGAGCATAATAGCACTATACATTTCCTCGCGAGTTTCCATGTTGTAACGCCCCGAATTTAATTAATTAGTTAATTAAATTATTAAAAGATTTAATTATTGGAAATTAGACGAAGTTTAAGAATTAATCGGAGTAATTGGATTTATTGGCATTATTTAAGAGACATATTTGGATTATTAAATTTAAGCCGGATTATTTGGTTGGTGTAATTGGAGGATTAATATTAAGAATAATAATATTTATTTATTGGACTAGTTTATTTAAGTGAAATAATCAGTTTAGTTGGAGAATTATTATTATGAGTAGAGATTAATTAACTAGAATAATTAGTGATGAATTAATTCGGTGGTAGAATATTATTGAAAATAATATTAGAAATAAGTATGGAATTAATAGAGTTATTTATTTGGTGTTAGAAATATAGAAAAGAGGTGTAAAAATTAAGGCAAGTAGAAATAATAGAAATATTATTATTATTATTACTATTTTATTATTATTATAATAATATTATTAGTTGAATTTAATTATAAGAGAAGGAATTAGGTTTAAATAAATAAGAGATATCAAAGGAGAAATATAAGGCTAATAGTTAGAATAAAAATAATATTAGAATTATTCTATTATTTGGAATTAATAAATTAAATGTAGTATATTAATTATAAGAGAGAATTAGTATTTTTGGAGAATATTATTTAATAAACCAATTGTATTAGAAGCTACTATATAAGTTGAATTAACCTAGTAAAACAAGGAGAAAAATATTGCTTGCAAAACAAAAAGAAAACCAAGCCCTAGTCGTGGAGAGAAAAACCAGAAAGAGAGAAAGGAAGAAGTTGGAAACAAGGGTGCTAAGAGGGATCGTTCTGTCCGAAAGTTCCGTTTTCGATCAATTTCCGAGTTCCGCCAATCCACGTAAGGGTGGGGTTCGAGTTTTATAATCGATTGTAGGATAATTTTTATGTGGGGTTTAGAGCTACGTAATTATACTGCTAATCTTATTTCGTCGATGAATTTATGTGCTGGGATGAATAATATTGCTTCCTGTTGAGAATTGTATCTGCTATATGTGTGCTTCGTGATTGCTGTTATGTATACATGGTTGCGATCCAAAAAGAATTGTCATGTTGCTGCATAAGGAGGGAGGCGACCGTCCTCTTGGAGGAAGGAGAGAGGAGGCGACCGCCTCCATTGAAGAAGAGGGGAGGAGTGAAGAGGGAGACGTCCGTCTCCTTTGACTTATGGCTTGGGAGAAGACCGCCTCAAGGCCCAGGATGGGCGCCTCAGTTGCCTGCTGTGTGTTTTCGAGGGATGCTATGTTAATGGCTTAGGGATGTACCTTGTTAGACATATTAGGAGAGTACAAACATGAGGAATAATACACTTAGCATGATGAAAATAATAATAGCAGAATGATGAAAATATTGGTAGCAGATAACAGAAACCCACCTAGCAGTTATAGATAATTATACCAGAAGTAAAATATTTAGCAGCAATGAGACTATAGCAGACAGTGTAAAAATTAAATAGCGAATTGATAAATTATAATGCAGAATTATTAATGAACTGCCAGAATTATTTAGTAGAATAATTAGAATTAATTAGTAATGTTGCAGAAAACTGAAAATAGTGCAGAGAATAACATCACAAAATTAAGCGGAGAATTTAGTTTGTCGGAATTGGATGAAATTTTATGGGATAGTTCGGGTATACGGGTAGTTAATTAAAACAGTGTTATTTCGTCTTAACTCGTGTTAGTTGCTGAATTATCGATACTGTCGGAATGATGTCGTTTATGTCCGAATTAGATGGTCTAAGTGTCGTAGGCTCAAATGGCCAAAGTCGAAGAATGGAGTGGATTGGATTAAATTATAAATTGCATGGTTGTTGATGTCGTTAATTGTTGTTGAAGTTGAAGTTGATTATATTAATTATAAGTTGTATTGTTGTTGAAGTCGTTAATTATTGTTGAAGTTGAAGTTGATTATATTAATTATAAGTTGTATTGTTGTTGAAGTCGTTAATTATTGTTGAAGTTGAAGTTGATTATATTAATTATAAGTTGTATTGTTGTTGAAGTCGTTAATTATTGTTGAAGTTGAAGTTGATTATACTAATTATAAGTTGTATTGTTGTTGACGTTGTTAATTGCTGTTGAAGTCGAAGTTGATCGTGTTGATTAAGTTGATGCAGTTAATGCATGATTAAGTTGTCGTTGTTTTAAGTTGTTGATGTTGTGGTCGTTGTATCATACATAGCATGTGCATTATTAAGTTGGCCTGGATTGGCACCACGTTGTAAGTTGAAGGCTTATGCCTTGTTGAATGCCTCGATAACCTGACAAATTTTTACGTTGGGAGTTTTGCTCCAAATGGATCCACATGCATTTGCATTTGTTGAGTCGCATTTAAGTTGTTGCTGATTCTATGTTGTTTGGTGGATACTATATGTTGCTGATTCTATGTTGTTTGGTGGATATTATATGTTGTTGAGTTTATGTTGTTTGGTAGATATTATGTGTTATCGATTAAAGTAGTAATTATTGTATGTTTCTTTACTTAAGCATATGAATTATCGTACTTTCGCTTATATTATTCGATATCTCACCCTTTCTATTTTGTTGGCCGTTACCTTTATATTGGTAACGTGCAGGTATCCAAGAATGGAAGAATTAGTTGATGTTGGTCCAAGTCGGTGTCTTTGCTCTGATACGTAACACTCGGGGGGCATTTAGTCTATGTTGTTTATATTGTTAACTCTAGTTGTTATTAGTAAAATACATGAATTTGTATAACTATGAATTCCGTTGCGTAGTAATAAAAAGTATTTTGTTTGAAAGTTATAAAAAGTTGTTATGAGATCCTCCGAATTAAAAAGTGTTATGTATCTTATCTATTTGTGTTGTTAATGTTGAAATGTGGCATCCCATGTTTTTAGTTTAAAATTTCCGCACTCTGATTTTATAATAAACGTTGGGTAGAAATGGGGTGTTACATTAGTGGTATCAGAGCAGGTCGGTCTGTCCGGCCAGTGTTTCTAACGTTGTTTACTTCCTTCGTACGCGACAAGTGTGTGGAACACTGTCGGTACTTGTTGCTTTTGGTTAACTGTTTGCGGAATTAAGTTGAAGTTATGGGGAGAAGCTTTGCTTCTCGGATGTGTTTAGTTGAGAGATATCAGATTAGTATGTTACTGAAGGATACGGTGCAAACGTTGTAGGAGCCTTGTCGTTTCTCGAATTTGAAGGTGGTAAGAATTTAAGATTTGGTTGTTTGAAAAGTTGGAATGTATTGGAAAAGAATAGTTGCTATCAGATAGAATTTAGTAGGTTGATTGTTTAAGTAGGCCATCGTGGAATTATTGGGATTGATTTAAAAGTTGTAGAAATTGTTGGAGTGGTTGGGATCCTTGAATCATGGATGCAAGTTGGAAAAAGAATACTATTAATGTTAGTAAAGACGGTTTAATCTCTATTATGGTTGTCGGCTATCTATTGACAAATTGAGGAACTGATCACCCTTAATCTCTTGTTGATAGTAGACGGGATCATGTTGGATGATATAAAATTGTTTTTCTATCTTAATGATAAGTAAGTGGTGGATGCTACGACAAGAATGTTGTTAAGGTGAGGATACCATGGTGTACAAGAAAGTAAGTGAGTAGTAGTTGTTACTATGTTATAAGGTGATTGTCTCAAAGTAGTTGCTTTTGAGTTGATGAGAATTAAGAGAGTTGTTGGTGTTTTGAGAATGAATGACCTCAGAGTATGAGAATAAGGATTTTGTATAAGTATTTCAGTGTTGAAGATGTTGCTAGGATAATGATGCAATGTTGTATAAGTTGAGTATGAGCAAGTGAAGGTTGTTGCTATATTATAAGACGTTGTTTCAAGATATTGCCAAAATGGTTGGCGAGTTAGTAAGGATTATGTTGCAAGGGTAATTGAAACATTGAAGTGTAAGTATTGGATTTAAACTATGATTGAGTGGTCGAATCGAAGGATTGGATGCAAGTGTGAAGTTAAGGATGGTTGTGTCGGGTAGATTTTCGAGGACGAAAATATTCTAAGTGGGGGAGAGTTGTAACACCCCGAATTTAATTAATTAGTTAATTAAATTATTAAAAGATTTAATTATTGGAAATTAGACGAAGTTTGAGAATTAATCGGAGTAATTGGATTTATTGGCATTATTTAAGAGACATATTTGGATTATTAAATTTAAGCCGGATTATTTGGTTGGTGTAATTGGAGGATTAATATTAAGAATAATAATATTTATTTATTGGACTAGTTTATTTAAGTGAAATAATCAGTTTAGTTGGAGAATTATTATTATGAGTAGAGATTAATTAACTAGAATAATTAGTGATGAATTAATTCGGTGGTAGAATATTATTGAAAATAATATTAGAAATAAGTATGGAATTAATAGAGTTATTTATTTGGTGTTAGAAATATAGAAAAGAGGTGTAAAAATTAAGGCAAGTAGAAATAATAGAAATATTATTATTATTATTACTATTTTATTATTATTATAATAATATTATTAGTTGAATTTAATTATAAGAGAAGGAATTAGGTTTAAATAAATAAGAGATATCAAAGGAGAAATATAAGGCTAATAGTTAGAATAAAAATAATATTAGAATTATTCTATTATTTGGAATTAATAAATTAAATGTAGTATATTAATTATAAGAGAGAATTAGTATTTTTGGAGAATATTATTTAATAAACCAATTGTATTAGAAGCTACTATATAAGTTGAATTAACCTAGTAAAACAAGGAGAAAAATATTGCTTGCAAAACAAAAAGAAAACCAAGCCCTAGTCGTGGAGAGAAAAACCAGAAAGAGAGAAAGGAAGAAGTTGGAAACAAGGGTGCTAAGAGGGATCGTTGCTGTCCGAAAGTTCCGTTTTTCGATCGAATTTCCGAGTTCCCGTCAATCCACAGGTAAGGGGTGGGGTTCGAGTTTTATAATCGATTGTAGGATAATTTTTATGTGGGGTTTAGAGCTATGTAATTATACTGCTAATCTTATTTCGTCGATGAATTTATGTGTTGGGATGAATAATATTGCTTCCTGTTGAGAATTGTATCTGCTATATGTATGCTTCGTGATTGCTGTTCTGTATACATGGTTGCGATCCAAAAAGAATTGTCATGTTGCTGCATAAGGAGGGAGGCGACCGTCCTCTTGGAGGAAGGAGAGAGGAGACGACCGCCTCCATTGAAGAAGAGGGGAGGAGTGAAGAGGGAGACGTCCGTCTCCTTTGACTTATGGCTTGGGAGGAGACCGCCTCAAGGCCCAGGATGGGCGCCTCAGTTGCCTGCTGTAATACGGTGAACTGACTTTGTAGGATTTTTGTATCCAAATGTGCGGATAGCAAGAGTCGCCACCGACTTTTATTTTTATCCAATTAAGGGAAGGTAAAAGTAACAGAAAAAGACCTTCGTTAGATTCTGAGTTCGGGAGAAAGGTTATGAAAAGGGAAGGTATTAGCACCCCTTTCCATCCGTAGTTATCTACGGGCTCTTAGTTGCTCTAGATCACTTTTAAAATTGCTTTCGTGTGTTTGACAAAGATGTTTTGAAAAAGGCATTTCGCTTTGACTTTGTAATGACTCATGTAGGAGTGTATACAAAGTGTTCGGAAATGTTTTGTTTTGAAAAGAATTTGAACTTTGAAAAAAGTGTGTGTGAAAAGCATTTGATAGAGCAAGCAACTAAAAGCCTTATTTACCCACTTAATTGGTCGCTTTGTTGTACTTCTACGCCCTTTAGAATAGCTAGCCATACCATTAGTTAGTAGGTAGCTCCATTCGTTGGATGTAAGCGGACATTCGGGACGTCGGATGGTCATAGAAGGCAACTTGTAGGAAGTATCCTAGCACATTCGAAGGACTATCATCATTTTTGTAGGCGACAATCGAGGGTCAAGATCATGTATTCGTAGGCGACATCGTGGGTCTTATGATCTTTGTATCGAAGGGACTATGATGATTTGTTTGGAAGGCAACGATGCTAGAATACCTCTACGTTCGAGGGACATGACCATGTTGAATCGAAAGGCATCGAGAGAGAATTACCCTAAGGTGTGTGAAAGAAGTGTGTTGATTTTATATTTTATCTTGAAAATTAGTGGGCTATGTTCAATTTTAGTCTTGCCATACACGCCTAATTACTAGCAATTGATAGGGTGCGGAAATTAAAATGCGGAATGTAAAGTGCGGAAAGGTAAATGTCCTACGCTATTACAAGGCTTTGGGGCAGATACATAATTTAAAATGCGGAAAATAAAAATCCTAAATTAAACTATTACATCCCATATACAATTACATTATTGGAAAATAAAACGAAAATAGTAAAGAAACGTCCGAATTGGAAGAACCTGTGAAACGAATGAGAAATCGGAAAATATGATGAAATCGAAATAAGAGAAAATGTTAGAAAAAATGCAAATTTTAAATTGGAAAAAATATGACATGCTGGAAATAATGTAAACATGCTAAAATAATTTTTTGGGATTTTTTAGATGCAATTTACTAATTAAAAACTAATTAACAATGATTAAAATGCAAAATTATGAATAAAAATAAATATGCATGCAAAAATGTATTTTTTAATTTTATAAATTAAATAAAGGTTTTCTGAAAATAAAATAAAAAGGAAAATAATTTTTGATGATATTTTAATGCAGAATAAAAATATGGAAATAAATTAAAATAACATGTAAAATATTAAAATAAATTGGAAATTATGAGAAATATTTGAAAATATGCAAAGTTTGTAAAAGAATAAGCAAAACCAGGTCCCTGTGAGGTTCGAACTGGAGACCTTGGAGAGAATCTCTGCTTGCCAGCGCCTTTACCACTAGGCCAACGTGTCATTGGTGTCTGGAAAACGCAAGCGATGGTTTATAAGTATACGCGTGTCCCTGATTTTGAATTCAACGTCCAGTCAGCCTTGTAGACCCCAGATGGAAAGAGGGAACGAATCAGAAAATGCGAAGACGCCACGCATGCTCGCCGGAGTCAACCTTGTCAACGCCGAGCCCTAGCTCCTGCCTTCTCCGATGACCAAATCAAAACAAGCAAAACACGTGGAATAAATGGGAAAGGGGGACCCTACCCCCCTAAATCGATGGCTGCGAGTTCATTGGTGCCATTAGTTTTGACTAAAACGACCTGTAGCTACCGGTTCGATGAAGACAGCTCGAAAAGCCCTAGCCATGGCAAATCGAGATTCTTACGTGAAAGCTTTGCAACGATGGCCCAGATCGACCATGTGGAGCCTCAAGAACACAAACAAATCGTTAAAATCAATTGAAACCAACAGATAATAAAAATGCAAAATCAAGAAAGTTTTGAATATGTATGATCATGTATGCATCGATTTAGCTTGCTTTGATCAATACCAATGATGTATTCTTACTCATACTTACCCCCTGAGCACGTTTGGATGGCTGAAAGTGGCTGAGAATGGCTGCAATTTGAAATTCGAATTTTCAAGAATTCTTGAAAAAATTTGCAAGAGTAAGGGTTATGCTTGGGCTAGGTTTCGCCCTTATTGGGGTCGCATTGCTTGGTATTTATAGAGGGTTTTGGAAGAGAAAACAAGGAAAAAGATTGAGATTGAATGTGCATTGAATTTTTTCAAATAAAATCAAATTTTGAAGAAAATTTGATTTTCCCATCAATGTGTGATCATGCACGAAATTGGCAAGTGTATTGGGCTTTCTTGGACATTAAGAAAGATATAAATCCAACTCTTTTGGAAAGAAACTTAATTTTCATATTTTACATAATTTATTTTTGAATTAAATGTTATAAAATTCAAATATAAATCACAAAAATAGAAAATTACCAATGCCAAGCATTTATGGGTCAAGAATATTGTCATGAACAAGTTTGGATCAAAAGATTATAGGCCCATTTGGAAAATTTTGCAATTTGACCAAAATGTCCTTTTGTGCAATTGTCCAAAATTGCCCAACTTCTGAATAGTGTATCTTGCTCAATTTTCCACATGTTTGAGTGTTCTTGGACTTTTTAGAAAGCTCTAAGAGTCCTCTAACCAACCGTTTTGGTCTCATCTCAATTGGAGTTACCATGCTCAATATATCTTCAAAGCAAAAAGTTGACTTTTTGTTGACTTTGAAAATGACCTGTAATGTTTTGAGCTATACCTCTCAAATGAAGCATTTTTTGGACATTCTTGTGAGACATGAAGTTGTAGAGAATTTAATTTCCTTCAAAACAAGAGGTGGTGGAAAAATTTCTGAGAAATTATGAGAAAGTTATGATCAGTCAAAGTTCAGTTGACTTTTCACCTAGAAACCCTAATTTAGAAAGTTTGACTTTTGAGCAAATCTTGAGTTTTCTTGATGAATCATGATCAACCCTTGATCAAATGATGAATGTAACTTCAAAATAAGGATGTTGACCAAAAATTATGAAGTTTGACTGTATGTTGACCACAGTTGACTTTTGTCCATACAACCGATTTTCAACCATCTGAGCAATTGTCTGAGGAAACTTGACTTGTGAAGCTTGAAACTTGACATGGAGAATCTTTGAAGCATATGAGGAGGCATGAAGGCCATTGGAGATGTTGGAAATTCATCTTGACTTGAGAGATACCAAACCCTAGTTTGGGTTGATTGTCTAGGAGAGAGTTTGTCTGATCAACTCTTGAGGAATCCTTGAGCATAGATGTATGAAATCTCTTGAGTAAATGGAGGGCAAATTTTGGGGTATGATAGCTGCCCCTGTTCAATCTTCTTGTACTGGAGGGTTAGATTGACACGCTTGTCTTTCGTGACCTGGAGGTAGAAGATGATTGAACACTAGTACACCGAAAATTTGCACTCGTTGGTGGATGATGCGGAATGGGCTTACGATGCCATTTGGATACTTATTGGAGGATGAGTCGTACGCTAGACTCGAGAATGTTGATAGGAGAATTGACGGAGATGGGCTTAAGATGCCATCTGGAAAGATCGATGCTGGGGAGTGAGGTGTTACTGGAAGGAGCATGGAGATGGGCTTAAGATGCCATCTAGAGGGAGTCATACGTTAGACTTCGTGTTCATCTTTTGAATGAAGTTATTGGTTTGTATTGATTTTTAACCATATATGCAGTATTCTGAAAGTGGAGAAATGTTGATAAATGGTCGGAGATGGGCTTAAGATGCCATCCAAGGCAATTGAGTCGTACGCTAGACTCTATAGTTGCTGTTGATAATAGGAAGGGGTCAGAATAAATCTTCGTGCCGATTACTCTGAGGGAGATAGTAGTTGGCAAAAATGTGGATAGCTTCCCTGTTGTGCATCGGGTGTTGATCCATTGCCTATTATCGGAGGATAACTAGAGGCGGTCCTTCGGATAGTTTTCCCGTCGATTCGGGGCTTAATCCTGGACTAGTCGTCGGAGGACAACCAAGGGCGGTCTTTCAGATAGTTTTCCCGTCGATTCGGGCTTAATCTCGACCTGCTTATGCCGAAGGATCACACTGCTTTGAAAAACAAGAGAAACTTTGATAGAATATTTGTTAGTCTTATGCAAAGTATGATGCATGACAGTGTATGAATGACATATGCATGAATTATGACTTTATGAGTAATGTATGAATGATAGATGTTGTGGTATTTCAAAACATATCCATCTTGAAGAAGATGCGGATGCTGCTTGAGGATTTCGACTCCGCTTGGGAATTGAGTAGGTGAGATCCCCGCTTTGAAGGAGAAGAAAGATATCCTGGATTCCTCCGATGCACTATCGACCAAGTCTTGGGCCTAGATATTGTTGAGGAAGGTAGAGATTGAGAAGCTCGTTGTTGGAGATCTCATATAGACCAGGAGAATGGAGGCGATCCGCTGGGGACCTTGTATGTAGATCCTGCCGAGGAAATTTAGGAGGCGCTGGGATTCGGGTGCGATCTCGCTGGAGAGCATTTGATAGTTCCGGAGACCGGCCGGAAGAGTCGGGATCCTTGTAATCTCTGGTGGGAATGAAGATGTAGGTTCCTTCGATGCACTATCCGACCAAGTTTCGGTCCGGATACGCTGGGGAAAAAGAAAGGATCGAGAGATGTCCTGGGATAAGTACTTGACCGGGGTTGAGGTGTTGCTTGAGACCGATGTAACATTACTCACCGAGTGGAATTGCAGCTCGTGGATTCCCTTTTGCTATCTGGGAAGTTGTGTTGTGAGTGACACCTTTGCGGATCATGCTCGTGGGGAATGCATTGGTGACTTTCGTTGTCATCTCAATTCGGAGCCGTAGGAGTACTTTTGTATGTTCACTTTTCGTATGTTTGTGATTAGATTCTTATTGTCAAATGCGTATAGTCATTCAAAGCAAACGTTGGACTTATTGCAAATAACAACAGCAGAAATTGTAAAGGGAAAGAAGTTTGCATTTATTTGAAAGGTGGCGTATGGCCAAGTAGTTTGTACACAAGAAAGGTAAAAAGCTATGCGGAAACAATCTTGTTAAGTTCCAACTATGCTAGTACTCATATATTTCGACTATCTCATCCCCTTGCTGTCAGTAGAAAGTGAGTAGACTGATCTTCGCCATTTGAATCTTGAATGTTGATAGTAGCCTGGAAGTAGGTGATCTGGAAGAGACATAGTCGTACGCTTAAATCCCTAACTTTTGCCTAGACCGCCCTTTCGGTTTTACCAATACCCTTTTGCCCAAGCCGCCTTTTCGTGTTTTCGACTTGCGGTGTACATGTTTTGTATATATCCTTAATTTTTGCCCGAACCTTTGGTTCGCCAGATGCCCTTATTTTTGCCTAGGCCAGCCGACCTAGCGGGTCTCTTTTATGCGTAGTATTTTTTGACTATGTCTGCGTTCACAGGGTGTGGGAAGTCTTCACCATCCATGGTGCTAAGTATCATAGCTCCACCGGAAAATACTGTCTTGACTACAAATGGTCCCTCGTAGGCGGGAGTCCATTTTCCCCTGGGATCACCTTGTGGAAGAATGATGTGCTTGACTACTAGATCACCGACTTGGTAGACTCGGTGCTTGACCTTCTTGTTAAATTCTCTGATCATTCGTTTCTGATAAATCTGTCCATGGCAGATGGACGCGAGTCATTTCTCATCAATCAAGTTAATCTGGTCAAGGCGAGTCTGGACCCAATCGTCTTCGCCTAACTCTGCCTCCTGGAGGACTCTGGTTGAGGGTATCTGAACCTCGATGGGTAAGACGGCTTCCATACCATATACGAGAGAGAAGGGAGTTGCCCCTGTGGATGTTCGTGCTGTAGTGCGATAACCATGAAGAGCAAATGGTAACATCTCATGCCAATCTTTGTAAGTCACCGCTATCTTCTCAGATAATCTTCTTAATGTTCTTATTGGCGCTTCCATCGCTCATCTTAGGCCGATATGGAGAGGAATTGTGATGCTTGATCTTGAACTGCGTGCAAAGTTCAATGATCATCTTGTTGTTGAGATTGGAACCGTTATCTGTGATAATCCTTTCGGGAGTGCCATATCGACAGATGAGGTTATGTTTGATGAATCGAGCCACAACATTCTTGGTAACAGATGCATACGAGGCTGCTTCTACCCACTTGGTAAAGTAATCGATTGCCACAAGGATGAAACGATGTCCGTTGGAAGCTGTGGGCTTAATTTCTCCAATCATGTCAATGCCCCACATTGCAAAAGGCCAAGGAGAAGTTAAAACATTGAGGTACCGAGGTACGTACTTTGTCGCAGAATCGCACTTGTGACAAGATCGAGCATAGCGGTGACAATCGCCCATGGTGGACCAATAGTAACTGTTCTCAAAATCTTCTTAGCCATGGTGTGTCCACTGGAGTGGGTACCAAATGCGCCTTCGTGTAACTCTTCCATGATACGCACTGCGGTTTTCTGGTCTACACAACGGAGTAAGCACAAGTCGTGGTTGCGCTTGTATAAGATGTCGTTGTTGAGGAAGAATTTGGAAGCGAATCTCCTCATGAACTTCTTATCATTAATGATGCCCTCGGGATATTCCGAGTCTCAAGATACCTCTTCACGTCATAGTACCAAGGTTTCTCTTCTCGCAAGCTCACAACAATACTGTTCGCCGAACCTCTCAATGATGACCGGGAGCCTCGTTGTCCCATCGACCTTGAACATAGACGACATAGTAGCTAATGCGTCAACCGATTCTCTTCTCGTGGAATATGATCAAAAGTAATATCTTCGTAGGGATCAAACTTAGAACATGCTCGATACGGAATGAGATTCGGTGCTTCGATCCCATTCGCCTTTATCGATCACTAAAGTGAGTCTCCATACACTTGTAAGAATTTGATTCTTAAGTCAATAGCTTTAAGACCCATGATGCACGCCGACTCGCCATGTTGTTAGTGCAATGAAACATAATCTGTGAAAGGTGTATGTCCGCTGTAGGAGATGTAATGATGGCGCCAATGCCATTGCCAGTGCGTTTGAGGCTCCATCAAAGACCATAGTCCATCGGGATCCTTGTTCGTGTCCTTCGTCTGGCCTCGTTCTTCACAATCAGAACTAGTAGAACATCCTCATCCGAAATTGAATCGCATAGATCGATAGTCATCTACGGCTTGATGAGCCAAATGATCGGCTACTACACTTCCTTTGATCGCTTCGAGAAGTGTACCGATGTCGATTCGGTCAAGATTATTTGCCATCTTGCAATTCTTCCGAGAGAGTGGTTTCTCAAATATGTATTTTATCGGATCCATCTTGAAATCAACAAGGTAGTGTGAGTCAACATATACTGTCTTAGTCGTTCAAGCGTTGCAAGTTTTCTCGTTGAGTATCTTGTTTCACGATCGGTAAACTTTTGCTAAGGTAGTATATTGCATGCTCTTTTCGGACTCGCCATGTTGCCCCAACACACACCCCATTGAATTCTCTAACACCAAGTACATGATAAGAGGTCTTCCTTCGGCGGGCGGCATCAGGATAGGAGGATTCTGAAGGTATTCCTTGATTTTGTCAAAAGCGATCTGGCAATCGTCATTCCATTCCACTACTTGATCTTTCTTTAATAACTTAAAGATTGGCTCACAAGTAGCAGTTAGGTGTGCAATGAATCTGGCAATGTAGTTCAATCGGCCCAAGAAACCTCTGACTTCCTTCTCGGTGCGGGGAGCTGGCATCTCTTGAATGGCTCTAACCTTGGCGGGATCAACTTCAATACCTTTACCACTGACAACGAACCCTAGGAGTTTTCCGGATCTGACTCCAAAGGTGCACTTGTTAGGATTGAGTCTCAATCTGTACTTCTTCAACCTATCAAACAGTTTCTGTAGATGATCAAGGTGCTCTTCTTCGGTCTGTGACCGAGCTATCATGTCGTCGACGTAGACATCTATCTCGTGATGAATCATGTCATGAAATAATGTTACCATAGCACGCTGATAAGTGGCGCCCGCGTTCTTCAGTTCAAACGGCATAACCTTGTAGCAGAAAGTGCCCCACTGTGTAACAAAAATAGTCTTTTCCATGTCTTCGGGAGCCATTTTGATCTGATTGTAACCGGAGAAACCATCCATGAAGGAGAAAACCTTATGCTGAGCGGTGTTGTCAACCAGAACATCAATGTGAGGAAGTGGGAAATCATCTTTCGGACTTGCTTTGTTTAGATCTCTGTAATCCACACATATTCGTACTTTACCATCCTTCTTAGGCACGGGTACCACATTAGCAACCCACTGGGGATAGGAAGTAACGGCTAGGAAACCAGCGTTGAACTGCTTCATAACTTCGGCTTTGATTTTCTCGACATCTCGGGACGCATGCGACAACCTTCTTTTCACCGAGAAAACCTTCTTTGTTGGCAATCGGTACAATATCAATGTCTAAACTGGCATGTCTTCGTATGACCAAGCAAAACCTCAACGTAGTCTCGTAGCATCCGAACCAACCTTTCTTTAACGCTGCTCAAGACCCGCTCTATCTTGATCTCTTTTCTTCGGACCCAAATTCACAACCTCAACTTGCTCTTCGTGTGGTATAACTCGCTTCTTCTTGTCAGTCCGCAAGTTCTCCGGCACTTCACAATCTTCCTCACTTTCGCTTGGCTTGGTAGATCGGATTATCGAGTCATATTTAGCACTAGCATAGTGTTATTAACGAGATTCGGAGTGATTCGCAGTTGTATCACGTGGGTGTGTGTAAGAAACACATAGCTTTTGAAGGGTGATAAAGTAAAGAAAGAAAACAAACAATTGAGCAAAAGTCCAACGAATTTATTGAATGAAAATACGCAAACGATGATAATAACCTCGAACGAGCCATGATGCCCGGCAAGGCACTAGGCTTTCAAAGTTTATTGTTCAAAACATACAAATACGAAAAGCAAAACAAAACAAGAGCAATTACTCAAAAGGAGATTGGTATGACGTCTTGGTCTTCCAATTGTTGGGCCCATGATCCGGAGTTGGAAGATCCACTTGCGATGTCGAAGCCGTTGTCGTGCCTTCTATAGCATGGATTCCACTGTTGATGCGGAAAGGAAGTTGGCCGCACGTTCGCGTATCACCTTTGACCCTTGATGGTGAAGCCGAACCCGTCTTGTCGGTTGAAGGGAAGATCGGGAGCTGTCCCCAAATAGCACTACCTCCTTTTCAACAGGAGCATCTTTCAGAGGCCATCCTAGGCGGAGCTTGTGTAATCTCGGAGTGAGAGAGTCAACAGGCATGACTCGGGTATTGTTTCAAAAGCTTGACAGGAGTCTCAAGAATTCACCTTCCATCTCAAGGTATCGGAATGACTGCATGACCCATATACTCTTCTTCACCACATACCGTAACAACCTTCCCTTTCACCGGTACTTGGTCGATGCAAGGTAGAGGTATAGCCCTATGTATCCAAGGGCCCAAGTAGGCAAGAGTAGGTCGGACGAATGTCCATGACAAAGAAAGTGGAGTCAAAAGTCCGGGAACCGACTTTACAGTGCAGAGTGAGTTCTCCAAGGTTTTGAACCATCAAAAGCTCTCACGATTATGTCACCGGTCTCGAACCAACCCTTCGACATCAAGTCGATCAAAAGCGCCTTCGAAGGATATTCAAAGCGTAACCGTATCCACCAAGACATGAGATAGTGTAGTGCCCTTGCATTCAACGAGATGTGCAAGGCTTTGTTGTGTTTCCTTCCGAGTCAAATCAAGATCGAGAAGCCCGTTGTTGGCAGGCTAGCAATACAAACTTCGAATTGATCGGTGGTAGTGTCTTGCACATGAGCATTCTTCAGAAACTTCACCAAGGCATTAGCATGAGCCTCAAGCACAAGAGCAGAGCAAGCATGGATATCTTGGACGGAGTTTGTCCCAACTGTTCCACAACATTGTAATCACTCTTCTTGATGATCTTCAGAATTTCCTCCATTTCTTGTTTGGAGGTGTCTTGATAACTTCCTTTGGTACTTCGTTGAAAGGATGAGCCACGGTTCTTTCCTCTAGCCGGGATATTGGTGGAGTAGACGAAATGCGAGCTGGAGTCGTAGTGTCTTTTGGAGGAGAGATCTCTGGAGAGAATACCCTTCCGGTTCGGGTCACCTCACTTGATCCGGTGATGTTGTCGATGTCGGGAATAGAAGCTCCAATGGTAAGATCTTCAATTGTCGAGGGTCTTGCTTGACACCATGATAGTAAACATCACCCATAATTCCAAGGGATAGCTTTATCGAGGAATATGGCCTGGTCTTGGAGAAGTGATGATGAGAGGTGCCACCCAGGCACGTAATCAGAGAGGAAATCCTTATTGTGTTAACATCAAGATAGTCTTCGGAAATCGTCACCCCATCCGGTCGCCTAAACATCTTCAATAGGAATCTTATAACTATCGTGACGTTGTACTTCACCATGTAATCATACTTTCCACTTGGCTGCCCCAAGGTATCCCACAGATGGTACTTGTTCGCATTGTCAATCTTCACTTAGACATTTCTTCACACACTTTTGCATGTGGCTTGAAATAGTATCTCACGGTTATCCATCATGCACTCGAACACGCCTTCTCAACCAAGCACAACCATCGGTGATGGGCACCAACGACAATTCTCGGGCATCTGGATTGACACCGCTTGCAACAAATTCTTCTTAATATCATCGAGGAATGGTCAAGTCATCTATGTTGAAAACATAAGTATCATCGCCAACAGCATTGGAACTCTTGTCATGATTAGGCATAGGCGCGTTGATCACATTCGGAGTCTCAACAGGAGGATCAAACTCAATCTCTTTAGCTTCAATCATATCTTGAATCTTGTTCTTCAGAGCCCAACAATTGTCAGTGTCATGCCCTGGGCTATTGGAATGGTAAGCACACTTAGCATTAGGATTGTATTTCGGAGAGGAAGTGTTGACATTCTGAGGAGGATCCCTCAAAGTAATCAGCTCTGCTTTCAACATGTGTTGTAATGCTTGCGACAAAGGCATGTTGATCTTAAACCGCCTTCGTGGCGCTGCTCGCTACGCGTTGTCTCGCGAGGTTGTCTTGATGTAGGATTAGAGATCACAACCGCCCCACGATTGAGCACGGTCGGTCTTGGCTCGGCTTTTCTGGCCATACACAGCATTAGCTTCTTTCTTACCACCAAAAGACTTCTTCGCAGTGTTTGAAGATGACTCTACATGGATCTTCCCACTCTTGATACCACTTGATCGCCTCGTCAATATCACTCGGTGAATCCGGTGAAGAATTTCAATCGATGATTGAAGAATGGGCTGTCGGTGTTCCCATGAACATATCAACCAACTCCCTATTGGACAAGGGTGGTTGAACTCGCTCTAGATCTCTCCTTGAGCATACTCCTTGAACTTCTCATCACGACCCATAGACATGCTTTGTAGTTGCATGCGGTGGGTGTCAATTCACATTGTACTCATATCGTAGAAAGCATCACTAAGTCACCCAAGTACGGATACCATTCTCTAGTCGATAGTACCATTCCAACCGAGTTCGGACAAACTCTCTTGAAAATAGTGCATCCATAACTTTCATCGTGTGGGGATTGATCTTCGGACATAGGACTTCAAATGCACTTAGGGAAAGACATGCCATCATACTTAGCAAAAGTAGGAACTTTGAACTTGGGAGGAATCACAACACCAGAACGAGACTCGGATCATCAAAGTTCAGCCGGACATCTTCAGTTTTCCACAGATTCGACGGTCTTCAAGTTGTTTGTACTTGTCATCTTCATCGAGTCTGGCCATTATCATAGTCTTTTTCAGGCCTGGCTGCCTTCCATCACCCTTGTTACTTTGCCGGTCTTCCTTCTTGAAACTTCCTTCGAGAGCTCAACGGTGACCACCTTAGGACCACCTTTGTAGCGTCGCCCATGTTGAGGAGACCAACAACCTTCTTCTTCTTGTTGATGAGCTTCTTCAAATCTTCTTGGCCTTGGACCAAGTGGTGAACATCTGAAACCGAGCATTCGAGCTTGAGATCTTTGACACTGCTCAAGAGCCATTTCGCTAAAATAAATAGCGAGCAAATGAGAAAACCAATCTCCAATGTGCCTGTGATGCAATGTTATGCTATGATATGCGATGTTTATGCGAATGCAATGCAATGTTTTCAAGGACCTTAGAGATTTAAATTTGTTAAACAAGCAATGAACAAACATTTATTAGTACTCTTTTTATTATTCTTTTTCTTTTAAGTACAAGAGATAGTTCAAAACAATAAAAGAAAACATAAACATCCTAAAGCTCTAAGTCTCCCATGGGCGCTTCCTCTTGGTGCCGATGTAGGCATTGATGCTTTGCTCCTCATGAAGTAGCTTTGTCAACTCTAGAACTTTCTTCTCGCTTGCATAGCATTGAGCTTCAAAGGTATCCCTTTCTTCTTTAACGAATCCGGATCTCTTCAAGTCTTCAAAATCGAGGCATGTCGGGATGGAGAACAAGATAGGTACGTCACCTATAGCAATAGGTTCCATAATTACTGGTAAAACAGGCGTGAATGGCATCATGAGGTTTTGAGCTCGAGCTCGCACCCATTTGAGGTAAGGTTCCCAAGGAATGGAGTTCGGGTGCCCCAAGGTCTTGGTATCAGTCTTCTTTACCATGCCCCAAGCATGTATAAACCTTCGAATTCGAGATCGTGATTGTAGTCGAACACAACATCTTGGAGAAGTATATCATGTGGACCATCTCTTCGGGCAAAACCAAACTGATGTAGAGCTAAGGAAGGGTTGTAAGTAATACCTCCCCTTATACCAAGGAGTGGTACATTAGGGAATTCTCCACAACGCTCAATGAATGTGAAGTCCTTTTGAGAGAAAAGAT
Organism: Vicia sativa; assembly: GCA_021764765.1. Lineage (NCBI taxonomy): Eukaryota > Viridiplantae > Streptophyta > Magnoliopsida > Fabales > Fabaceae > Vicia > Vicia sativa. The sequence continues at coordinate 196,332,181 of CM038793.1, read as the reverse complement.
TCCAACGGATGTCGGAATGAGAGAGTGACATTAACCTTTGAGACCATCTCAACCTTTGTTCATTCTTCAAAATTGATGGAGGAAGGTGCGAAATAAACCACCTTGAAAGTAACGGGACACAACACATGAGAGTTCCTTGTCGCTTAGTAGTACGAGTGTGGAGAGAATGTAGGATGTCTCCAAGTAAGGTAGGCACAGGATTGCGGGTAAGGAACAACTTGATGGCATTGATATCGATGAACTGATCCGAGTTAGGAAATAGAACCAAACCATAAATTAGCAAGGCCACAATATTTTCAAATGCATGGAAACTCATAACTTTGAGGAATTCTCGGGCTTTCTTAATTAGGAACTTGGAAAGTAAACCCTTAACTCCACTTCTGGTTTCCCAATTGGCTCCAATATCTGAACGCTTAAGATGTAAGGCGGATGCAATGTCTTCGTACTTAGGAACCTTTTCCAAACCGGTGAATGGCATTTGGTCAAGAATAGGTATCCCAAGTAGCTTAGAGAACTCTTCTAAGGTAGGAACCAACTGATAATCTGGAAATGTAAAGCAATGGTGCTTCGTATCAAAGAACTGGAATAGGACATGCATCATATCTTCTTCAAAACCGGAGATAACCAAATCAAGTAGATAACCATGTCTTTTGATGAACTGAGCATGGTCGGAATTTCGAAACCAATTCTTTGAGTTGAGAAGGGATACCCATGAAGTTGATTCGGATAGTCTTTCTAGAAGCCATGATCCCTACAAAACAGAGCAAAGATAAATCCCTAGGTCCTTGAAATAGTTAGAAATGATATGCAATGCGAATGATGTCATGATGTCATGTTTAGCACACACAAACAATTCACACAACGAGCCTAGGTTTAAGGCTTGCATGAGGTATAGGTGATTACCCCACCAAAAGTTTGAGTTGGTTCATCCGTCCTATAATAGTAACCGGTTCTAGGAATCTCATATCACGATCTTTCAGGCGCTTATTTCAATACGACGCCAAGTGGTCGATCGAAAATGTCCCAAAAGTCTAATCTCAATGAGCGTAGCATCGAGTATCAACCAACCTCGCCTACACCAAAGCCGCCATCTCACTACCTTCTAATGGCCAAGATGGGTCAATTAAGGTTCTAAAAGTTTAGTTAGCGCTGATGACACCACGCAGAAGCCAAATACTATCTTCAACTTGGGAATGAACAGATCGGACAACCAAAGTGTCACGCTAACGTAGCCATCATGTTGACCGCTTAGTTATCGTCTAGCGGTCGCGATGATCTAATGCTACTTACCTAAAAGGAAACCCGGATCCGGTGTAGGATCCCCAACAATATAATACCCAAGCAACCCTTAAAGATAAAGCATACAAGTCAAACAAAAGCATTAAAGGTTATCTAGAAATCCCTAAGGCAATTCTCTTTAGGTGTTTCCCAGAGTCGCCATAATACGGTGAACTGACTTTGTAGGATTTTGTATCCAAATGTGCGGATAGCAAGAGTCGCCACCGACTTTTATTTTTATCCAATTAAGGGAAGGTAAAAGTAAGAAAAGACCTTCGTTAGATTCGAGTTCGGAGAATGGTTATGAAAAGGGAAGGTATTAGCACCCTTTCCATCCGTAGTTATCTACGGGCTCTTAGTTGCTCTAGATCACTTTTTAAAATTGCTTTCGTGTGTTTGACAAAGATGTTTTGAAAAAGGCATTTCGCTTTGACTTTGTAATGACCATGTAGGAGTGTATACAAAGTGTTCGGAAATGTTTTGTTTTGAAAAGAATTTGAACTTTGAAAAAAGTGTGTGGTGTGAAAAGCATTTGATAGAGCAAGCAACTAAAAGACTTATTTACCCACAATTGGTCGCTTTGTTGTACTTCGTTCCTTTAGAATAGCGCTAGCCATACCATTAGTTAGTAGGTAGCTCCATTCGTTGGATGTAAGCGGACATTCGAAGGACGCCGGATGATCATAGAAGGCAACTTGTAGGAAGTATCCTAGCACATTCGAAGGGACTATCATCATTTTTTGTAGGCGACAATCGAGGGTCAAGATCATGTATTCGTAGGCGACATCGTGGGTCTTATGATCTTTGTATCGAAGGGACTATGATGATTTGTTTGGAAGGCAACGATGCTAGAATACCTCTACGCTCGAGGACATGACCATGTTGAATCGAAGGCATCGAGAGAATTACCCTAAGGTGCGTGTGAAAGAAGTGTGTTGATTTCAGATATTTTATCTTGAAAAATTAGTGGGCTATGTTCAATTTTAGTCTTGCCATACACGCCTAATTACTAGCAATTGATAGGGTGCGGAAATTAAAATGCGGAATGTAAAGTGCGGAAAGGTAAATGTCCTACGCTATTACAAGGCTTTGGGGCAGATACATAATTTAAAATGCGGAAAATAAAAATCCTAAATTAAACTATTACATCCCATATACAATTACATTATTGGAAAATAAAACGAAAATAGTAAAGAAACGTCCGAATTGGAAGAACCTGTGAAACGAATGAGAAATCGGAAAATATGATGAAATCGAAATAAGAGAAAATGTTAGAAAAAATGCAAATTTTAAATTGGAAAAAATATGACATGCTGGAAATAATGTAAACATGCTAAAATAATTTTTTGGGATTTTTTAGATGCAATTTACTAATTAAAAACTAATTAACAATGATTAAAATGCAAAATCATGAATAAAAATAAATATGCATGCAAAAATGTATTTTTTAATTTTATAAATTAAATAAAGGTTTTCTGAAAATAAAATAAAAAGGAAAATAATTTTTGATGATATTTTAATGCAGAATAAAAATATGGAAATAAATTAAAATAACATGTAAAATATTAAAATAAATTGGAAATTATGAGAAATATTTGAAAATATGCAAAGTTTGTAAAAGAATAAGCAAAACCAGGTCCCTGTGAGGTTCGAACTGGAGACCTTGGAGAGAATCTCTGCTTGCCAGCGCCTTTACCACTAGGCCAACGTGTCATTGGTGTCTGGAAAACGCAAGCGATGGTTTATAAGTATACGCGTGTCCCTGATTTTGAATTCAACGTCCTTGGACCCTGGTGGAAAGAGGGAACGAATCAGAAAACGCGAAGACGCCACGCATGCTCGCCGGAGTCAACCTTGGTCAGCGACGCCGGAGCCCTAGCTCCGGTCGTCTTCTCCGATGACCTGAAATCAAAAACAAGCAAAACACGTGGAATAAATGGGAAAGGGGACCTACCCCTAAATCGATGGTCTGAGTTCATTGGTGCCATTAGTTTTGACTAAACGACCAGTAGCTACCGTTCGATGAAGACAGCTCGAAAAGCCCTAGCCATGGCAAATCGAGATTCTTACGTGAAAGCTTTGCAACGATGGCCCAGATCGACCATGTGGAGCCTCAAGAACACAAACAAATCGTTAAAATCAATTGAAACCAACAGATAATAAAAATGCAAAATCAAGAAAGTTTTGAATATGTATGATCATGTATGCATCGATTTAGCTTGCTTTGATCAATACCAATGATGTATTCTTACTCATACTTACCCCCTGAGCACGTTTGGATGGCTGGAAGTGGCTGAGAATGGCTGCAATTTGAAATTCGAATTTTCAAGAATTCTTGAAAAATTTTGCAAGAGTAAGGGTTATGCTTGGGCTAGGGTTTCGTCCTTATTGCTGGCTGCATTGCTTGGTATTTATAGAGGGTTTTGGAAGAGAAAACAAGGAAAAAGATTGAGATTGAATGTGCATTGAATTCTTTCCAAATAAAATCAAATTTTGAAGAAAATTTGATTTTCCCATCAATGTGTGATCATGCACGAAATTGGCAAGTGTATTGGGCTTTCTTGGACATTAAGAAAGATATAAATCCAACTCTTTTGGAAAGAAACTTAATTTTCATATTTTACATAATTTATTTTTGAATTAAATGTTATAAAATTCAAATATAAATCACAAAAATAGAAAATTACCAATGCCAAGCATTTATGGGTCAAGAATATTGTCATGAACAAGTTTGGATCAAAAGATTATAGGCCCATTTGGAAAATTTTGCAATTTGACCAAAATGTCCTTTTGTGCAATTGTCCAAAATTGCCCAACTTCTGAATAGTGTATCTTGCTCAATTTTCCACATGTTTGAGTGTTCTTGGACTTTTTAGAAAGCTCTAAGAGTCCTCTAACCAACCGTTTTGGTCTCATCTCAATTGGAGTTACCATGCTCAATATATCTTCAAAGCAAAAAGTTGACTTTTTGTTGACTTTGAAAATGACCTGTAATGTTTTGAGCTATACCTCTCAAATGAAGCATTTTTTGGACATTCTTGTGAGACATGAAGTTGTAGAGAATTTAATTTCCTTCAAAACAAGAGGTGGTGGAAAAATTTCTGAGAAATTATGAGAAAGTTATGATCAGTCAAAGTTCAGTTGACTTTTCACCTAGAAACCCTAATTTAGAAAGTTTGACTTTTGAGCAAATCTTGAGTTTTCTTGATGAATCATGATCAACCCTTGATCAAATGATGAATGTAACTTCAAAATAAGGATGTTGACCAAAAATTATGAAGTTTGACTGTATGTTGACCACAGTTGACTTTTTGTCCAATACAACTGATTTTCAACCATCTGAGCAATTGTCTGAGGAAACTTGACTTGTGAAGCTTGAAACTTGACATGGAGAATCTTTGAAGCATATGAGGAGGCATGAAGGCCATTGGAGATGTTGGAAATTCATCTTGACTTGAGAGATACCAAACCCTAGTTTGGGTTGATTGTCTAGGAGAGAGTTTGTCTGATCAACTCTTGAGGAATCCTTGAGCATAGATGTATGAAATCTCTTGAGTAAATGGAGGGAAAATTTTGGGGTATGACACCTGCTGTGTGTTTTCGAGGGATGTTATGTTAATGGCTTAGGGATGTACCTTGTTAGACATATTAGGAGAGTACAAACATGAGGAATAATACACTTAGCATGATGAAAATAATAATAGCAGAAGGATGAAAATATTGGTAGCAGATAACAGAAATCCACCTAGTAGTTATAGATAATTATACCAGAAGTAAAATATTTAGCAGCAATGAAACTATAGCAGACAGTGTAAAAATTAAATAGCGAATTGATAAATTATAATGCAGAATTATTTAGTAGAATAATTAGAATTAATTAGTAATGTTGCAAAAAACTGAAAATAGTGCAGGGAATAACACTGTCAGTCGAATTAAGCGGAGAATTTAGTTTGTCGGAATTGGATGAAATTTTATGGGATAGTTCGGGTATACGGGTAGTTAATTAAAACAGTGTTATTTCGTCTTAACTCGTGTTAGTTGCTGAATTATCGATACTGTCGGAATGATGTCGTTTATGTCCGAATTAGATGGTCTAAGTGTCGTAGGCTCAAATGGCCAAAGTCGAAGAATGGAGTGGATTGGATTAAATTATGAATTGCATGGTTGTTGATGTCGTTAATTATTGTTGAAGTTGAAGTTGATTATATTAATTATAAGTTGTATTGTTGTTGAAGTCGTTAATTATTGTTGAAGTTGAAGTTGATTATATTAATTATAAGTTGTATTGTTGTTGAAGTCGTTAGTTATTGTTGAAGTTAAAGTTGATTATATTAATTATAAGTTGTATTGTTGTTGAAGTCGTTAATTATTGTTGAAGTTGAAGTTGATTATACTAATTATAAGTTGTATTGTTGTTGACGTTGTTAATTCTTTGAAGTCGAGTTGATCGTGTTGATTAAGTTGATGCGCTTAATGCATGATTAAGTTGTCGTTGTTTTAAGTTGTTGATGTTGTGGTCGTTGTATCATACATAGCATGTGCATTATTAAGTTGGCCTGGATTGGCACCACGTTGTAAGTTGAAGGCTTATGCCTTGTTGAATGCCTCGATAACCTGGCAAATTTTTACGTTGGGAGTTTTGCTCCAAATGGATCCACATGCATTTGCATTTGTTGAGTCGCATTTAAGTTGTTGCTGATTCTATGTTGTTTGGTGGATACTATATGTTGCTGATTCTATGTTGTTTGGTGGATATTATATGTTGTTGACTTTATGTTGTTTGGTAGATATTATGTGTTATCGATTAAAGTAGTAATTATTGTATGTTTCTTTACTTAAGCGTATGAATTATCGTACTTTCGCTTATATTATTCGATATCTCACCCTTTCTATTTTGTTGGTCGTTACCTTTATATTGGTAACGTGCAGGTATCCAAGAATGGAAGAATTAGTTGATGTTGGTCCAAGTCGGTGTCTTTGCTCTGATACGTAAACTCGGGGGGCATTTAGTCTATGTTGTTTATATTGTTAACTCTAGTTGTTATTAGTAAAATACATGAAGTTGTATAACTATGAATTCCGTTGCGTAGTAATAAAAAGTATTTTGTTTGAAAGTTATAAAAAGTTGTTATGAGATCCTCCGAATTAAAAAGTGTTATGTATCTTATCTATTTCTGTTGTTAATGTTGAAATGTGGCATCCCATGTTTTTAGTTTAAAATTTCCGCACTCTGATTTTATAATAAACGTTGGGTAGAAATGGGGTGTTACACATGTCATATTGACCCTCTTTATCATCAGAGTTGGAGATAAAAGTTATGCTCTTGTTATTCTTTTCTAATATATCATTAATAGTCATTTCAAAAGTTTGAAGTGATCTAATCAGATCTTCAACTTCCATGTTGCAAAAGTCTCGGGCTTCTTCTATGGATGTGACCTTAATGTCAAACTTCTTGGGCGGAGACCTAAGGATTATTTTAACAAGATTTTCTTCTGACATCTTCTCTCTCAAGGCATTGGATGAATTAGCAATGTAAAGAATACTCATGTGAAATCATGAATACACTCGTCATCTTTCATCCTGAGACTTTTAACCTTTGTGGTGAGAAGTTGAAGTCTTGACATTTTGACTTTAATGTGTCTTCATGAGTGGTTTTGATAATTTCTCATGCATCTTTGGCCACAATATAGGTATTTATTATCATGCATATATTTTTGTCAAAACCATTGAATAGAGCATTAAAAGCTTTAGATTTTCTAAGAGAAAGTTCATCTTCTTCCTTTGACCAATCCTCTTCTGACTTAAGTGATTCCTTCCCATATTTCTCCTTTACCACAAGGTGTTTCCAACCTTTGATGATAACTTTCCATGTTTTAATGTCCATAGATTTTAGAAAATCCAACATAAGCGCCTTCTAGTAATCATAGTTGGTACCATCCAGAATGGGTGGTATGTTGGTATTTCCTCCTTCCTTGTTCATAGTGCTAGAAAGTATATTTCCTAGAGTTCACCAAAAAATAGAATAAGGTGTTTGCTTTGATGCCAATTGAAATTCTGGCACAACATGATATATGTTGTATACAATGTCACAACACCGGGATGTCAAAACGCAATGTTGAGCGCAATGTTAAGACATTGTAACAACATATAGAGTAATAAACAATATAAAGTCCTTTGTAGGAAATAAATAACAGAAGTCAATTACTAACTAGTTCAGTGCAACATCACCTACATTTGGGGATATCCAAGCCAGGAAAGAAATCCACTATAACAATATTATTTTGAAGTTATAAACAACTTCTAGTCTTACAAACTTTGCACCTAATCACTACCCATGTTATTTTTATCTAAGATACTTCTAGATATGAGACCCCTCCCACTTTCCTTCAATCACACAACAATGATGACAACAGTAATAAAAAAAGGAAGACATACTTCCAATGAATTAGAATTCACTCTTGCTTAAAATCTTATGAGATACAAGAGTGGCTCACAAAAAATAAAGAATAAACTAAACCCTAATGGATATCCCCACACTTATGTCTTCTACTTTCTTTAGGTTTAGAGTCTTTCTTTTTATAGCCATAAAAATAGTTTGGGCTTGAAGATTAAATATGGCTAAACAATTTGCAAATAAATAAAAACCTTTAGCAGAATATTTTGGTGCAAAATATAATGTTTCCCTGAATGTCACGATAGAATTCACGACATTCCATCGTAAGAAACAAATCAAATCAAATCAAATCATATCTTTCGCTTGAAATAAATATTCATAGAATTAAATCTTCATATGTGCAGCTTGTTCCACACGAAACGTAAATCAAATCTTCAGAGATCTTGCGCTACAAACAAATATTCACAAATGTAAAACAAACTTTGAGCTATGATGTTGTACCAACATGTCATGACATTTTGTCCAACATCGTGCTGAAATACTTGTTTTAACAAAAGCAGTAAACACAATAAATCCTTACACTTAAAATGACATTCTTGTGAGGTTGATGCTCAAAAGGAGAAGTAAAATGTCATATAAAATCGTGTGTTTCAATTATACCACTTGAACCTGAATTTTGTTTTCCAAATACTAACAAAATTGTGAAACTGTAAATAAAATAATAATAACACTAAAAATTCACACATAACTTTTAGGATCAAGATTCGAACTCCAGTAAAAATGTCCAACCAAGCAATGGTTCTGCCCGTTGAGCTAAAAATTTGTAAATATAGTTGTATCTTATGTTAGGTCTTTAATGATCTGGATGAGGGACTTTTACCATAGAGGTTTTTTTAAATAACACATCAAGTAAGAAATAGCAGGGTCAGCCCAATCAAATTAAAGGTCCCATTCAAATTTTAAAAATAGGCCCAATTATTTTAAAAATATATATAATTTTAATAATTAAAAATAACACATAAAAAACATAATTATATATTAATGAAAAAATTATAATTATTTTAACTTTAATTAATCTCATTTTTTAAATGTATCAATTTTTTTCATCTACACAGGGTTGGACCTGAGAGAGACATCACATATTCACCAAAAACTTTAAGGATCTATTCGATGCGCATGATAAGTAACACAATATAATATTGTTTGTGCATAAAATCTACTGCCCGAGACGTAGAAGTTAACTAAGATACATGAGCAACAGTCAGGAAGAGACACGGGCATGACGTCGAGCTTATATCCCAAAGGGATGTTATAATGGATGTACCCGAGCTATGAGACTGGAGGCACCGATGATTCAAATCGGGCAGAAGACATAGAGACAGTTGTCGGGCTCATACCCCGAACCCAAGAGTTATGATAAGCCTGACAATTATGAATACGTTATGGCAAGACCGAATCTTCAATGCGTAACTGTCCCAATATACCTGACGGAACGCGTTACCTGATTAGCCATCATTGGCAGCGGCTGATATTACAGAGCTTTATGACAACTCAGTTATGTATAATGAAAGGGCGCAACATTTACATGCAACAAGAAAAGAGGTTCATGCATCTCTATAAATAGGACTCTCATTTGAGGGGTAAGCAAGACACATAGCTTGAAGCTCAAGATAACTTGCTTGAGCCTCCGAATCCCTAAATATCACTAATATATATTTAATTACAGTTTTGGTCCCCCTATTTTCCCCAACTCACGATATCAGTCCCCCTTTTTTTTTTTTAACAGTTTTGGTCCTCCATGCATATATATATATATATATATATATATATATATATATATATATATATATATATATATATATATTTCAATTTAATGTTTGATGACACAACAAAATATATGTTAATTCTAAAAGGTCTCTTCACTAGTTCAAATTTTTATTCTAAATTTGAGTTGAAATAAAATTCGACATGATAAAATTAAAAATAATTTATTAATTTATACCTATTAGTGAGGATCAGAGTCAGAGATGATAAAATATAATTCAAGATTAATTTAATATTAAATTAAAAAATATTAAGAAATAATTTTTGAAAGAATATATGATTTTGTTATAAGGATAATTTTGTAACTTTATATAATATAAAAAATTAAGGTTCACTCGAACCATCAACTTTAATATCAAATTGAGTCATCTGTTCTTTGAGGGAGAGCATTTACATTGAATTTTTTTTTACACTACATATTCACCTAAAATCTTAAAATGATAAAACTCACTTATAAAACTTATAAAACTTTTTTTACAAGAGAGTTTTCCATTCACTTGAACCATTGACTTTGATATCAAAGTTAGTCATCAATAATTTGAGAAATTAACTTGTCACCCCCTATGGTATACATGGTACCCAGATGCTATGAAAAGATCAAATTATTCACCACAAATTTCAAATTTACAGAGAAAACCAAATTATTCAAATTTTTGGGAGATACCGAAAATTTCAAAGGCGATTCGGAAATTCCGTAAACAAGTAGGAATTTGCGGTATTTTTGTAAAATTTCCGGTATTTTATATCAGAAATTTCAAAATATCTGATATTTTCATATCCAAAATTTCAAAATTTCTGGTATTGTCATTTACTATTAATATCGAAAATTTTGAAATTTCCGATGTGTCACATAGTGCTGGAAATTTTGAAATTTCTGTTAGATCAATTTTTTTTAAAATACCAAAAATTTTGAAATTTTCGAAATTTTTATATTTTTCTAATATTTTCTTATTTTACAGTGAGGATCAGAGTCAGAGATGGTTCTATTGCGGGATGGACCACTGATAGAGCTGATGTTGAAGTTTGGGTTGCTGACGAGGCAGAGGCCTTATAGCTACGAGCTGAACATCATCTTCTGATTGATTCTCACCGAAAACTGACGGTTGAGCAGCAGATGCAGTTTCGCGCACCGTGCCGTCGGGTGTTAGAGCACTGCGTAGGACCCTCCAAATATGTCGACAAAATCTCAATCGTTGAAAAAACCTAAAATTAAACCCTAGCGAAAATTTCAGTTTTTGGTATTGACACGGAAGTTTAGAATTTCTAGTACACCAGAATTTTCAAATACACCATCGAAAATTTACTCTTACGGGATATTTGGCAGGGGTGTACTAAAATTTTCATCTGTACCAAAAATTTCAACCCTTCTATTAAAAATATTGTTCAATTTTTTTTGTTTGTATTTCATCAAAGACAAAATTGAAATAAAAAAAATAGAAAGATGACATGTTTAACTTGGAGGTGGCATGTTAATTTCTCCAATAATTTGGATGGTTATGATGCTAGAGTTGGACCATCATATCAAAGTTGGCCGTCAATACTTTGGATGGTTTTGATACCAAAGTTGCACCCTCAATTCTTTGAGTGTCATGATCAAAGAGCATCTACATTGAAGCTTTTTTCTTTCTTTCTTTTTTCTTCTTTTTTTATGAGCAAGTACATCAAGAGAGATATGATGTATTCATTCAAAATATTAAGAAAATAGATGTATAAATATTCATTCTTATAAAGTATTTGATCTCTGTTTTTGTAATCGATGTGAGAATTTCATCTCACAGTTACTTCTCAACACTTTCACTCACACTTGTTTTCCTAGACATCTTAATCTTAATTTTCTTTTAAAAGATATATTTTTAAAAAAGCATTTTTAGTATCCTAGACTTTCACTTTCTAAACTTAAATTATTTTCTCATCTCATCTTTGGTTCTCAATAAGTTTCATCACTTCTTTCATTCATTTACTTTCAACCAAGGACCCTTTCTCAAATTAATCATTCTCATTTAAATAATTTATTTAATCATTCATGTATCTTCCAAATACCCTAAATCACCAAAGTTAACAAATAATAAAGGTAGTCGATCCTATCCATCTTACCATACAACAAAGGGAAGAAAGCTACCATCATGGTATGGTATAAGCCAACAAATAGTACAATTTGATGGAGTTCCGTTTCATTCAAGCATGCAGCCTAGTATGTAGTATACTAGAAAAATTCACTTTAAAATCTAAAACAATTATCTAAGAGATAACCAAGAATAAATCATGCAACATTATTCAAAAATAATACATGTTGGTATGATCCGAAGACTAACTGAAAATCAAGCATATATCCAAATAGGGGTTTGAAGAAATGTACAAAAAGAAATCCCCATCACATGTCTCATCAATATAGAAAATGGCCCTCCTTACCCTCTATAAATTCTCATCTATAAATGTAAGCCTCTTACAATGATTAGGTTAATCGAATCGATGGAGGATTACCTGCCGGGCACCTCTGTCTACGGGGCCTTCTGGTTGTCTTTCCCCAACCTGTTAGGCTTCTATCCTCCAACCCCAGTTCAACGTTGTTAAGCTGCTGAACCAGTGGGGTACAAGTTTCAATGGTTACCACTGGACGAGGGGGAGATGGCAGGGTCTGTGACCTTCGCCTACCCCTGCCACACCCATTCCTCGAAGAACTTCTTCTGGTTAATCCTGAATGCCATGCATGACCTGTTGCTTTCATAAGCCCACCAAATGTCTGAAGGTCTTCTGTTACTTCATGCCTTGATAAAGATGTAAGACCTGGAAGGATGTCCCTTTGGAAATCCCTCCGCTGCCTCCCTCTCCTTGCTGGCCCCTTTCGTGCCCGAGTAGGTAACGAAGTTGTTCCAGCTTCTTCTACTAACAGGTTTTCTGGAACAAGAGGCTTGGGCATGTAGTCTTCTTCCTTGACCTCTTCCAGTTGCAATGTCATGGCCTCAAAGTAATCCAATTCTTTGGAGGATGATTCCCTCTTACCCTCACGATTTTTCCCCTTTGAATTATCTAACTTCTGCATTTCATCTTCACATGAGAAAGCTACATCTGCAAACCAACTTAGTGGATCCACCAATGGTCTTTCTGATGGACTGCTCATTGCATCATCCACTTGATTGCAGCAAAGAGATGACATGGAAACAATTGCCTCGGCGGCAAGCCTCATAAATTTTTGAGATTGTTCATCTGTGACTTGTGGGCTTAGTGGTGATACCGAAGGAGTTTCAAGTTGTTTTTCTTCAGGAATGGCATCTTCCTCTGTCTCAGGAACAGCAGGGGCTTCAAGATCTATTACCGGCTTCATTCTTACATTGGTAGCTGGAATAGTTGTCAGAAATGCCTCATCCTCATTCATACTCATGTTCAGGTCAAATTGATTTCTAGAGTTGGTTTCCATTTTAGAAAGTCCTTCCTTACAAACAATAGTTTCAGTGACGGCTTGTTTGTCCATTTCAACCTCAAGAACGTCAGCATCACAAGGCAAGTTAATATCAAGTACCCGGTTTTTTCGATTACTTTCCACTAGTTCTATGCCTGATGGACTAGGAACTGACACAGATGGAGAAGCGAGTGAAGGTGACTCCTTAGTAGAAATCAGAGGTACGCCAAATATGGGAACACCGAGAATTTTCTTTTTGCTACAGCTATCACTGGCTTCTATCCTACTCGGCTCAATATTTGAACACAAACCACCTGAAGTTACACCGTTAATAAATTTTTCACTAGACCCCTTTTCAGTTACATCCTTGTTAGATGAAGAAGCAACTTGGAGAAAACTCAATTTTCCAGCAGTTACGCGCCTATCACTACTAGCATTTTGAGTTTCACTTTTACATGTAGTCTTGGATCTAAGCCAAGGCAACACTGCAAGCTGCTCCCCATTCTTCTGTTCTCGATCTACGATTCCAAGACCCGACTGGGTAACTAAGTCATTCGATAAACCATTTGAAAGTCGCACATTCAAGTTAATATCTTTTCCATATGTCATTTCATTGCAAATTAAATTTGAACTTTTATTATAGTTTGCTGAACCATTGTTGAAATGTTCAGCAATCCTGGGATTAAATCCATTCTGCACAGATGCCTCACGGTGAAAACCTGCACTCTGCTTGGTATTGATATTCAGAGGCCAACTATCTCCCAAAATCCCATTGCTTTGATGCGGCTGAGAACTCCTACTCAAGGCGCCAGACGAATTTAGAAATGGAGAAGGAGGCATCTGAACAGACATCAACTTCTGGTTTAGACTACTACTTGCCATTTGCCAAGATGACTGAGACCAAGACTTGGCAAAATCTGAGGAAGGAGCAAATGCAAAGAGACCAGGACTGTGCGGTGATACAACATTCTCTGGATGCTTATCAGTGGAGTATCCATTACTCCTTCCACTGATGTCCAAACCACCGACTATCTTTTCCCTCCATAAACCAGTCTTGCTTCTATTATTCAGATAATCTGATGTAGGTTCGGGACCTTTACCAAGTGCATCTTGTGTTGCTTGGGATGAAAAAAATGATTGCTCTTGTTTGAGGACTTGAGGAATGGGATTCAAACTGCTTTTAACTTGCGCTGTAATAATCATCAGAAACTAAATTATTATGGTGCAATTTATCAGATACCCTATCAATCACAGTAATTGTTTATTGTAACAATTGGAAAACCAAAAAGGAAATTTTAGTCTAAAGGAAAATATAAAAATAATAAATAAGATTCTAAAATATTTGCAAAATTCAAGTTAGAGCAAAAAATTCTAACTCGCTAATAACGAAAAAAATATAGTTTATCTACTTGAAAGGAGACAAAGCAAAATTACGAGTATAACAATCTGTCAGCTCTCACACCAAAAAATCTAACATTCATTGTGGTTCTAGTCTCTTTTTATAGTTTAAAGCAGCTAGATAGTAAGAATCTAACCTGTCTCTTTTGATGAAATCCAGGCTTTTCCGCTCCCATCATTCTTCAAATATCCATTACTTGAAGGAGCATGATGGGAGTTGTGTAAATCTTCTGTAGAAAAACCAAAAAACCTTGACTTCTGTTTGGAAAATGGATCAGAACATTCAGCTGCCCCTGGATAGGGATTATGGTTTAGAGGAGGAATACACACAGCAGCATTTGTTTCTTCCACTTGAATCGGTTCATTTAAGTCAGCCAAACCATTTCTGCTCCTTAATGACTTCTCAGATCTTGAAGTGTCTTCCTGGCTACCAGTTTTCCCACCATTGCCGCAAAAAAGTCTCACATCCCCTCCTTTCCCATTTTTACAATTTCGATCAGGAATTGTTGTGCCACTTGCATTTTCATCACTAAACTTCTCGCCTTCGTCAGTATCAATGTACTCATCAGCAGGGAGGTCAAGGTCAAACATTTTTCTCCTCGCCTTTGAGGGTCTAGACCCCAGTATCTCAACATCTTTTGAACTACTCCCATTTGGTGATGGAAAGAGACAAGTTTGCTTATTGATTCCTTTGTTAGAACCGAAAGGAGAATGAATTCCCTCAACGCCTGAAATAGATGGCCTATCACAAGCAGAACTTCCTGCTATTGGAAAGCTAGGACCAGGGGATAACGATTGTCCAACAGATCTATGGTTTCTGTGTAATTCTTTCATTTTTACTTCATCCATCATATCTCTTTGTATTCTGTATAAACGATGAAGTTCAAACACCTGATGATAACACATGATTTAAATATATCAGTAGTTTCACCAATCATAGGTAAAAAAAATTAAGCGAAACTAAGTTTTTTCAGCTTTAAAAAAATGGATTTTTTCTTTGTATTTTCAAAAATGGATTTTATAAAACCGTTTTTCAAAATACTAAAAGTTTTTTTGTATTTATTTTTTCTAAATTGTGAGACTAATTTTGACACTGTATAACATAAACACACATTATTGAAGATCATAACATAGTCAAAATCACAATTTTTTCAAAAAGTTGTATTTTAAAAATGCTTTTTATGAAAAGCTATTTGAAATAACTTCAAAATTAAGTGATTTTTTGAAATTTTAATGTCAAATTTTTTTTCGCTAAATTGATGAATCATCTAAAATAATATTTTAAGAATAATTATTCAAACAAAATTTTCATTTGGAGTTTTTATGAAAAGTTTCTTTGTAAATTTTTTTTACACAACAATATTACACTATAAAAATCATTTTTAAAAAAAGCCGAAACAAACGGGCCCTATATCACCCCTTCTAAAACTGATTAAAGTCAATATTGAATCGAACTAGTGTCAGTATCTCACTGTTAAAGTACTTAAGAACCACTGCAGCAATTGAAATTTTCCATATTTTGAGTTAAATGGCTCTAACGAAGGAGAAAAAAATCAAAACATGATACAAAATCATAGACTAAATATACTTAATCTTTAAGCACACAAAACCTTTAATGTGCATAAGCCAAGAATGAAAAGAAACTAGAACTTCATACCTGATTCTTAAATATAGCCTCGTGCTCAAGCATCATCTGTTTCACAACATCCTTATCATATGCTGAACATACATCTGCAGCGGCACTGGGAAGATGGTTCTGATAATATTGCCCATTTGCCCGTACTTTATCTCCATAAAATAGGGGCCAGCCACAACTGCTGGATTCCTCATTAAGATCTCTCATTGAGTAGTTTCCTGGAAGACTCTGAACTTTGGTTCCCATCGCTGATAATTGATCACAGAAAATTTTCGTCATAAATTAAGTAGTGATATATAGCTTCTCTTTCGACCCAATAATATCACAATCCATGCAGTATCTTAATTTATTTCATACTCATCCAAATACAGCATGTCATCAAATAACTCAATCCTTGAAAAGTAGTCATACAATTAAATGACTCATAAATAGATTTAATGATGTCAAGCCATATCCAAATAGCTACCCAAACGGTGAAACGGCAAACATGTACAGTGCTAGCAATTGCAAAGATAGTTTCCTATCCAAAAAATTAATTTTCCCCCCACGATACATGAATTATTAAGAGAACTTAGTCGAAAAAGGAAAAAAAAAGGTGTGAATTAATCAGATTTCGACATCTTTTCTAACACATTGATCTAAAAGTATAATAAATGAAAGTAAATCTTAATATAAAATATTCATAACTCAAGTAAAGTTGAAGTGTCTTGAAGTAAATTAGTAAATTAATTTTTCCATGAGCAGATTAACATTTTAGTAGTCCATTTCATCAAGAAAAAAGCTATATAAACAAGTATTGAACCCTTAAACAAGGAGTGAGCACCTCCTAACTCCTAAGACATACTACATTTAGTAGTCAGCTTCACATAATGAAATGGGCATTATAAATGCATTGCACTGTAATGCCATTGGAAACCTTTGCAGACGCGTCTTATTCACTTTCTACAAGTCTTTGCATCTCACAGATACGATAAAAATTATAACCAAATATTGTATTCAACTTCCAAAGAAAAAATTAAGAAAACCTCACTAGAAAAGCAATAATACTGCTATCATATCCAAGCTTTCACTTAGTCTCTCCAGCCCTTAACCCCTTATTTAAAACAGATGCAACAAGATTAGATCAGATAAGGCTAATTCACCAGAGAATAAAAAGGTGAAGTCTTTTACCACTGATGAAAACTAACAACTCCTATGTTAAGAAGAATGGGTGAAATATTACAGTCATAACAGATGTTGCAATGTTTAGAAGTACCAGAACTCAATGCTTACTACTTCAGACTGCCAATAAGAAGAGAGCAAATCCCTAAATTAGCCAAACTATAGGGTTGCAGAAGGGCCAGCTATGTAACAAGTATTTGTGAAAATAGGCCTTCAGGTCACAAAACACAAGCATTTATTAGTGTTGACCTACAAGTGTAAACTGACATGACTTAAGTTTGGATCAGGACCAGTTACCCGGAAAAAACTGCTAAAGATATGAAAAGCTTACACTAATGCAATAATCTCATGATACACCGATTAGGTGAAAATACTTCTGAACACCACAAAAATACCAGGACCCGGCTCTAACTAACAGTTGAACAAGCAGTACAAGTAAGCCAATAACTCCAATCATGAATCAAATCGTATCACATTTTCAAATTCACCCAATAAAATAGTGTCAACTATGCAAGAAAATACGCACTCGGATTTTGGCTTAGTTGTCAAGAAGTAATTTGATGGAGAACAAGGATTAGGAGAATACATCCGAATCCAACTTATCACACCGCAGATTGAAACCACATTACAAATTGATGGCAAGTTTCAAATACATTAAAAATGATTCATTCTCCACCAACTAATCCCGGGCCGAGGAATTTCAAAATCTCAGCGAAACACAAATGATTTTCAACTTGAATAGTTTACAAAATCTTAATCTATTCACACTGAACCATGCAAGTCTTCCCTAAATTCAAGACAAATTCATAACAATTTATCGATCTTTCGCACATAACAGAAGAATAAGAGATTAAAAACACACCCACAGAAAATCGAGAATAAACCTAAACAAATGACAAATTTGAACAAAGCAGATCCTATTCAACAATCACCAAACCAACAGTTTATTTATCACACATAAAGAACAATTCAAAACAGCAAAATTCAACATCTGAACATTTCAGCTAATCAAACAAAAAAATATTCAACTCTAATAATCCTCCAACCAATTAAAACCAAGAATTCAATTTTCATCACACTCAAAATAAAAATAAAAATAAAAAAATTAAACCAAATTATATCAAATGATTAAGTAAAAAATAAACAAACAATTAAGAAACTATAATAAAAAAAATTACCTCAAACCCACATCCTTGTATGGGTGCCTATTCAGAATCCACCATGGATTCTACCATTGAAAAACAGAAGAAAAATTCAGTGTATTGACTCCAAAAAAAAATAAAAAATAAAAAGTTTAGTTAAAAGAAAGAATTAAGAAACAACATTGAAGAAACTTAGATCGTGGATTTCGATCTATTCATTGTTTCTCTTTAAGACATATAGTAGAAGAAAGTGAGAAAGAAAGAAAAAAACTGAGGTATGTTTTAGAGAGAGAAAGAAAAAAAAAGTTTAGAGAGAGAAAGAGAAAAAGAATTATAGTTTTAGAGAGAGATCCCAGATAAGAAATCTCCTCACAAAACAAACGACCTTCTAAGAACAGTGACATGAAATTTGTCAATATCCGGTCTCTTTATATTCTCTGCTTTTTCTTCACTTCTTTCTCTCTCTCTTTCTTTTTCTTTTCTTTTTTTTTTTGGTTCTGTTTTTATAAATAAATTAATATTATTATTGAAAAAAGTATTTATTTTAAGTCTTTTTCTGTTCTTGAGATATATAAAACAAATACTTGTTTCTAGATTCTCTAACTTTTCTTGACTTTTTTGATTCAGATAAATATCAAATCAAAATTTTCTATTTATTGAATAAATTTTTATTGTATTAAATTATGAGATGCATTTGAATATATATATATATATATATATATATATATATATATATATATATATATATATATATATATATATATATATATATTAACCATGTAAAATAATCAATCATTATTATATATTAAATATTAAGTCACACTATTATTTAAAAAAATATGTATGAATTGATAAATTTTAATTAAATAAGAATGTAAAATTATTTTACAGTACACAATCTTTAATCTCTTTAAATATACATTACCGATATAAAAGTAAATAAATCACACTCGATCCCAACAAAATTAAAATAAATAAATGTTAACAAATCTAGTTCCAATAATGTATCTATGTTAAAGTTTAATGTATACTAGTAAAAGAATCTTAGTTAACTTGATGATCGCAAAGAATATGTGGTTCATAAAAATAATTGTCTAATTTTAAAACTAAAATTTTTATCTTTATAATTATATATAATTTTAAAATAGATTTCACAAACTAGCTTAGTATAAATTAGATTTAAGATTATTCAAGTATAATTATACAAAGACAATTAAATATAAAGGTGAGTTTAAACTAGCGACATTTTATTTGTTTGTCTTAAAAGATAGAATTTTATTTATTTGACTATTTGACTAAAAAAATTAAATTCAATATTATAAAAAATGATTTACTAAAAATATATTGAAAGAATTTAAAAAATATTCCTCAAAAATATATTTTTTTATAGAAATTGTATATTAGTATATTATAATTTAAAATATTTAACTTTTAAATAATAATTTTTATTTAATTATTAATATAGAAAAAAGTATTCAACAAAGTATATTATAAAAATATTGTTACTAAAGTTCAAACTCAACAGTGTCATTCATTTACTCAATTTATTATTATAATATTAATTAAAAAGTAAATTAAATAGTATGTATATTTCCTTGTTCTTTTTAAGCATTATTTTTAAAATAATTTTTATTTTTTTTTAGTTGTCACTAACAAAGTCCAAATTAATATTAGTTACGCTTTTATCAAAAGTTAAATGAATATGATAAATAATTAAGAATATTATAATAAAATAAGATTTATTGTTGAAAAAGTAAAAATAATGATTTTTTTGAAATTTTTTTAAAAGTGACAATTATAAAAAAAGAAAGAGAATATTTGATATTATAATTATGGTGATTTTTTATAGGTTTAATATTTTTTATCAAGTATGTTATTTTTTATTCCATTTTAATTTAATAATGTAAAAATATATGTTATTTATTTAATTCTTCAAAAGATGTCTTGTTGGCGATAAATTTAACATTAAAATTTATTTTTAATTAAATATAAAAATTATCGTATGTTTTGAAGAATTGAGAGACAAATATAATTTTTTTTAAAAATTAAGGGAGTAAAATAAATTCTAAGAATAACTTTCATATTAAATAAATAATTTCTTATATTTGTGATTTTGTAAAGCTCACCACAATATCAAATAAAACATTAATCAGGGGCCTATTAAGAATATTAACATATGGAAAATTTAAAAAGTAATTCTTTCAGACAAATTTGTTAGTTTTGGTTTAGAAGTTTGAACATGAAGAATGGAAAGCTTTTGAAAAAAAGAAAAAGAACTAGTGAAAAAACTAAAAAGATTTAAGGGAACGAATTAAAACAAAAAAATTATAATTGGAAGAACTAAAAAATTAGACTCAGATGTTGTAAGGTTTTGTATGACTAAGATAAATTATTTAAATATGATTTATGTTATTGTAATATTTTAAAAATTATAAATTATAAATATTTTTTATAATTATATATAAAATCATTTTTTAAATAGTTAAAAAATTTCATTTTGAAATCTCTATCTTCCTTCCGACTCTAAAACAAAATTTTAAGATAATAATTTAGTTGCAAAACAAAGATAATATTAGTATGTTTAACGTAATGGAAATATATTTTAAAGAAAAAGTTAACTTGAGTTTCGAGGACACAAATTAATAAATTATTTGTAAAAGTATTTTATTAAAATGTGTGCATTTAATATTTTAAAATATTAAATATAATTTAATTATATTTAATTTATTTTAAATTATAATATCTTTAACATGTATTTTTATAGTTATTGCAATGTTAGTATGACTCGTATTTAATAATATATTATTGTTCTTTTGTTAAAAAATCATTGGTACTAGCATTATTATTATTTTCATGAAAAGAAATATATTTTTACCGCGGTTTTAATCATAATTTTATTAATAATTTGTTTTTGAACATATTTATTAAAAAAATTAATTTATTAAATAAAAAATGTCTTTGATATAAAATAACGATTAAATATATTATTTATTTAATAAATTTTAAAAACAAATTATTGCATATAAATATATTTGAGAGTGTAGTATTTTTTATTTCTTTCTCCATTTTAAAATAATTTTTGTTTTTTCATTTTTTAATATAATAGTAATTATTATTTTGAAACCGTCAATATAAAAAGTTTTACACCATCATTAAATTACAACCAACCATAAATATTATTTTATTAATAATAAAAATAAAATTTAAATTTAATTTAAAATTTAACGGTTATGATTAACTGACAGTGTAAAAAAATTTACATTATCAGTATATTCCAATTAAATTCTATTATTTTTTCTAATTATATATTTATTTTTTTATTTTAAATATTATTTTGAATACATTAATACAAAGTTAATATCTTACGATAATATTATTATATTTTGAATAGGTGCGTAAAAATTTTAAAGTGACGTCATTTTAAAATATTAGTATTTTTTTGGACAAATGGTTAATAAAATTTGGAGAAATATTTAAAAGTGTAAAATGTGGAGATATGCGCATTACTCCAACAGCAGCGGGCGCAACAAACTTGACAAAAGATATACAATCTTTTCGAAGCTAGTTGTTAGGACTATATTAAGATTAATTAAATATAGTAATGTTATTTCATTAATGAAAATCTTCCATTTTTAGTACGTGTTTAATCTTTAATTGGCTGTTACAACCAGGAGAGAAAGTAAGTGGGCCCAACAAACTATAGGAAAGATGAGGTTTTTTTTAAAATATTAATGATGGTATGCTATGAAAATAGCCTTATGGAAAACAGATATTTACGAGAATGGGTTTGTTTTGTGATTCTCTGATCTCTCTGTCTTGTTGTTTGTTAGTACTTGGTTGGATTTTGTTTTATATTCGATTTTTTCC